>JAQJVL010000018.1:2243731-2401231 GCA_035578905.1 Stictocephala bisonia | reverse complement strand
AACATTGTTATAACAGTTTTTAAGTTTTCATTTTCAACATTAGTTTTGTTTAGCTCTTGTATTAAGATGTGTGTTTGAAAATCATTTATTTTTCCTGGTTCCAGTAACATAGGAGATGTTTCACAGGATTTTGAACTTATTATTTCATCTCTTTCAATAAACGGGAGTTGAGCACTTCAGGGATGTATCTTTAAGACTTTCAATACATAAGACAAACTGGAGATTTTTATGTTTTTTATTGATTTCCTCTTCAATTTCTTTTATTGTTATTGTTTTAAAATGAATTATATTGATATTTTTGAATTGAAGTACTTAATAATTTAGACATTTTGATGATTTTATGAAAGACCACGACTTGAAAGCTCACATTTAGGGTTTAGTCAGTGGCAATCGGGTTTAGAGCTAGTTATACAATCTTAAAAGCACACCACATAAAGAATGTACCATGTTAATTGTTTACTAAATGCATTTAAACTTTAGTTTTATCAGTTTCTCATGCTCAGTGGCGTCTCTTCAAATCTGACCCAAACTGACTTTATAGGCAAAAACAGACAAGCAAGACAGACAAGTGTGGGTCCCATCCAGACTCGTGTATGCCATCACAAAGTGAATTTATTGGGTCCTCTCTGTGTACATGTGAACACTAAGGGTTAAGGTGGTTCGGCCAGCTTTAGGGATACCGTAATTGAATTCTGCTTGCAGCGCTGACTGCACGTCTGACCGTGATCTACTCATACACAAACACTCAGCTCCTCCCCCTCCCCTGGGTATAAGGTTGGATAAAATTGCAGGAAGTCGTTTAATCGTGATCCTGCGGGTGTAGGTGCTGTGTCTCGCTGTATGTGTGTATAGCGATGGATTGTAATGTAACATGAGGTTGAAAGTACATTCACCACTTGTGTATATAAAGTTAATCAATTATGTAAATTGTGTGACATTACAAGATATAAGATGCCAAACACGACATTGTATTTGTCACCGTAATAAAATAAAAACAAACATATATCATTGATTATTTAAAATAAAATTTGATAATTGTATTAAATATACTTAATTTAAAATAACTGCTGAACAAGACCAGTCCTGTGAGGGTCTGTTTTTAAAAATTTGGTAATAATCGAGAAAATAGTTTCTTAATTCTGTACGTACCAAGAAAGCCCAAATTGGCATGTTTGGGGTGATGTATTTATAACTATAAACAAAATTTTAATAAAATAACTACTTGGAACGTGTTTAATAGCTGATACAAAATAATTGAAATAAAAAAATTTCTAAAACTGTTTTGACCAAACAGCCTTAAAGAATTTGTTATTATTTTTTTTAATTTATGGATTTTAGTTATCGCTGATTAGAAGGAACTTTGATTTGAAATCTGTTAATCATAATGTCTCTGTAATAATATATGCTTTGTCAAAAAAATACTTACAACCCTTGAGATAGATTAAGAAATAGTCAATATTAAACATTACTTAACAGCTGCCACACCAATTTAAAGATATTAATCTCAGTTATCAATACTTAACTGCGCTCCCCAACATGTTATCTAACTGTTATCACATGAGAAACAGTCGCCAGGTTTGTGCCTCCTAATGTAACATTAATGATCAAAGCATTTATTAATTTTACTGACATTGGTTGTTTCAGGAAAGCTATATAAACGAGTTGAATACGCACATACAAGATCTTGAGAACAATTTAGGATTGCAAAGAAAAGAAAATGAAAACGCTCATGTAGCTCTGGAAAAAATGAGGGAAGAAATTGAAAATTTTCAACTGGAAATAACAAAAAAGAATGAAAACTTAAGAAAATTTAACCTGGATAATGAGCATTTAAGAAAGGAATTAGCTTCTAAAGAGAGTACACTTTTGGAAACTAAGTCGGCACTTGATGTTTTATTAGCAGATAAATTAACCCTGGAAAATAAATTTGCCGAGCAGGTAATGTTCTGACAGTAAGCAATAAGAAGTGTAAGTAATGAAAGCAAAACATCAAAATAATTTTTAACCTAACTTCCTTAACTGATTGACTAGTGGATTATTTTATATCGATCCCTTGTGCCCCAAAAAGTATGGTTATTGTTGTTGCAAACTTTATTTCATTTCAAATATTTTATTAAAAATTATAATAAAACACCATAAAAAATGTACTTAGGTTATATATTTATTTTTTTAATAAAATATTAAGTCCAACAAACACGTACGAACAAATAAACATGAAAGGTAAAAGAAATCTAATGAGCACTGTATAACATAAGTATCATGCTATGAACGTGATCAATATTTTAGGTTAGTGCAGTAAAATCGTAATAAGAAGTACATGCCAAATAAAGTCACCTCCAATAGCTGATCAAATAAAGATGTTTTTGCAACAGCTGATGTTTTCTAATTGTATCAATTACTCAACAGTGACTGCCAAGGTTATGTGTGGATACGCCTGCATTAAATTTTCTCTATTGGCATTACACCTATTTACTGCAAGTGTTTTGAATCAACTCTACTAGAGCGGATGTGCGTCCAAAAAACTGATAACTGTACGGTAAACAGTACGGCATAACGATAATTTTTCGTCAATGCTTCCTGAGTCAATCGGCTCCCGCAACTTGTGCGTGATTACCGCAGCTAGCCTGGCCTGCGCCTGAAGCATAAGTGTCAGGATTCCTGGTCAGTGGGTTAACATGTTCACTGCGCAAATTAACATCCTAATCTCCAAAAATTGAAATTTGTATTCCAAATATTGTATAGTGTGATATTCTGGTAGTGGTAGTAGAAAAAACGTTTTCCTCATGTGTATGCTGTTTCTCTCGCAGAACTGCTTCATGGCAGTTGTATGATTACAGCCCCTTGATCAATTTGCTCTATCCAAAGTTTATTATACACATTTATGTGTTGCCAATAGCCTAGACTAGGGTTTCAACGTTATCACAAGATAATGGTGTCAAGCAACATTGAGTGTGGCTGTTCAGTAAGAGATCCGATGCTTGGATGCAGCCTGCCTAACCGGTCACTGGTAGTGGTTAAGAAGTAAACCTTAAGCCGTTCATCTTCAGGTTATGTGTTAACACAGGGTTTCATAGCACCAACTTTGCCTTTAATTTTAATTTTTTCATAGTAATAAGTTGAATACTCCGTATTTACACATTAAATATGGAAAATAGATAAATACCATTAATAAAATATTCTTAAGAAAACATTTATGAGGTTAACACTAAAGTTTTTTAATTTTGTTTGATAAAATGTTCACTTTATGGCATATGAATAGTATTTTAGCCAATTATCTGTCCACAAGCCACTTACTATGTGATGTCAACTATACCTCCTATGATTCATGTAGCCTTTTTTGAATTGTGAGTACTCTGCTTGTTTTTCTTGGATGAAATATCCCACATTATAAGTCTATTTCTAATATGGAGTTTAAATAGAGAAAAGCATGCAGTTCTCGTCACTTCTCCATTACTGATGCACTTCAGTCTCCTTAGGACATAAGAGTGCCAAGCTCTTTTTAGCATTTATTGTAGAGTTTTAGCAAACCTAACACCGTTTTTGATGTCCCTCTGTTGACCTTGAATATTCCGTAGGGGCAGGCAGTCAGGCATACGGGAGTTTATCGTCATTTGATGCAACTGTGTGTGGCACAGCCCTTATCTCTATTGTTTGATAATGGCATTCAAAGATTTGTCTGATAAAGTTCAGTTTGAATTCAGAAAATGCAGTCTTGCTATTGTTGTTTTGGGTTTTGTACATTTGGAATTAATTTAAAGTGTTGATATCTATCAAATGAGGAAAAATATCCCATGACATTTCATAGTCTAGTACCTGCAAATTTCTAATTCCAGCTGATATTATGTGCGAACTGTGTTAGCCAGCTGATTATTAGCGGGAATGTCACCTCTTCTTACTCGAATACTTGGTGGAAAGGCCGAAAAGCCCGTGCACGTATTTGTCTTGAAAGCCCCAAAAGAATTATCAAGTGTTTAATTCAGCCTTTTTGGAATAATAAAACCTAATAAAAAAAATCTTAGATTTCCCCATTAACACAAAATAAAAAAAATACCCCCGCTAAAGAGAATACTGTAAAACAAGTTTTTAGAAAACAATGGATTTTAGCTTTTTTTAATTTAAACTGGGTTTCTTGAAACCCACAACTTCTTTTTTTAAAGGATTTAATATAGAGAAAAAATTCCCATCTAAGAAATTATTTGCTCTGTGGGAAGAAGTGATAAAGGTTTTTACCACAAAAAGCTGAAAATTGACAGGATGTATCAGTTCTCAGGAAAGTGGGGGGGAAAAATTTTTAATCTTTTGGGGTGAAAAATGCTTTAAGGGTTTGAAAAAGATGATAAAGAAAAGTTATCTCAGTGGTGAACATAAAAAGAAGTGGGATATAAAATCAAATAAAAGAAAAAAAAAACCCCCTTTTAAAATTAGTAAGAAATCCCACCAAAAAATTTTTCAATGAAAAAAAATTTGGTTAAGCAAACCCTTTTTCAAAAAGTAAAAGGAAAAAATAAAAAATTCAAACCCTAGGCACCCCTATTGTAATTACCTAAAAAAAAAGAAAATATCCCAAAGATTATTAATTTTTAAGGATCATATTTTAAATTTACCAATTTTTCAAAAAAACCTAATTTAAAGTTTAAAAAAATGAGTTTTGTTAGAATTTAACTTTTTAGCCCTTATACCAACAAAGGGATATAATATAGAAATTTTTTTGATGTAAACATTGTTCCCTAAGGTTTTTGTACTGAAAAAAATTTAAAAATCAAGGGAAATCTTAAAAAAACCATTTGGGGCGGCTACTGAACTATGTCAATCCTTTTTCTTCTTGAAGGAAGTTCAGAAAAAACTAGGGGGCACTATGGGAATCACAAAATAATTTAAGAAATTTTTAAAAAAATTTTATTTAAAAGAACACTAAACCTATTTGAAACCCAAACATATATAGAGAAAAACTTTTTTTTAATTAAGGGGATTTGTTTATTTTTCCCCATAACAATTCAATTTTTAAAATTCAATTTTCAAATGAAATAGAATTTTAGGAATTCCCTTTCCTTGACGTTTAACTTAAAGAAGAGATAAATAACTGTATACCCGGAAATAAAACCCTATTTAAAAAACCCCCCCCAAACATATGGCACAAAAAAAGATTTTAAAACCCTTTAATAATCGACCATTAATTTTTTAAAGACCAAAAATAGTTGGAAGAAAGAAAAGACAAAAAAATTACTTTTTTCAAAAACATAAAAAACCAAATGGTATTTCATTAGGAAATAAAAAAAACATTGGAAAATTTAAGAAAAAAAAACAAACAATGAAGATTAAAAAGAAAAAAATAAAAAACTATCTTTTAAAAAAAAAGAAAAGATTGGGGGTTTTGAAAAAAATTAAAAACCCATTTCAAGACCGATAATTAAAAAAATTTTTCTAGGCATCAAAAATAAAATTACAGTTCTGAGTAAAATAAAAATTTATTTGTATTGGGGTAAAGTTAATAGGGGAAACCCAAGAGGTTTTTTACAAGGATTAAGGAAAAAAGGCTAACTAAGATGAAGATACGGGAATTCTGCTTTTTCTGAACTCACAAAAAAGTAATATGGAATTTTTTACAAACCTAAGTCCTTGCCAAACCCCACTTTAAAACCCGAGAATCTAAGGAAGCCATAGAAATATAAAAAAGAAGAAAAATTTTAAATAAGGTAAAAAAAAGAACCAGCTGCCAAAGACATGGGAACCCTTTTAAAGTAAATTGAAATAAAATGGAAGGGGCGGGATTTTGTTTTTGGCCAATGACCTTTTAGGGGTGGTCTTCCACCCCCCCCCTTCCCCAAACATCCGCAAAGTGACCCCACCACCTTTATAAACAAGGTACTTTGGTTTTTAAGTTGAGCCCACTTAAGGGCCAAACACAAGGGGGGAAAAACCTTCCTTTAAAATATTTAGATTTTAGGGTTTGTCCCCGAAACTGTAATTTATTTATGCCCCGGGGCCCGCTTCCCTAAGTTCTAAATACTTCAATGTTGTTTTCATTTGGCAAAGATAAATGAAACCCCCATCATTTCCAAAAAAGTGGGTTCCTCAATTAAAGGGTCATTTATCCTGCAGTTGACTGTTGGCTCTCGGGTGTCTTTTATTTGTAAATGTTCAAAAAAATTTACTGGTTTTTTAAAAAAATTTATTTTTATTTCTCCCAATGGAAGGATAAAGGAAATTTTTGGTCGTCAAAAATTTTTTTACAAGTTGCCCCAAAAATCATTTTGGGGTCCCCGCCCCCAAAAAGGGATTTTTTCTACACAACATTTTTGGTCTTCCGTATGCGTGTCTGTATGTATGTGCAGTTCGCTGGAGGCCAAACAGATGGATAAATTTTTATGAAATTTGTTATGTAGATGTATTTAGCAAATATTCCCAAATAATTGTTCACTTTTTTTACATTTTAGTTTTTTTAAATTTTTATGGGCAAAAACATACAAAAATGGAATTTTGTTAAAAACGCCCCTTAACATTTTGATTAAATTTTCAGAAAAGATTGAATTAAATTTTTAATTTTTAGTAAAACCAGCAATCCTAACTTAACTATTTTTTTTGTTTTTCAAAAAAACATTTTTTGGAATAAAAAGGAAATTTTCAAAGTTTAGATTTTTTAGTGTTTAATATGGAGGAAAGTTTGTGCCACTTATTTGCAACCAGTTATGTACTTAAATTCAGTAGAACCCCTTTAATATGCCCTCGGCTTGTCCGTCACTCCGGTTAATCCGACCATGCTCGATCTTAAAAGTTTGTGCCTACTTGTCAATAATCCATCTAACGTTGTGCACATCCCACTGTTGTTTGCGTTTTGTTATTGCTTTCCCGCTTCTGAACTGAATACGAATGCCCATGGTTCAACTCAATTAAATCCAACTAGTAAAGCCGACCGAACGCTGAGTCGAGAAACTTCGTCTACCATCAGGCGAGTTTGGTTTTGACTCAAGTCACTTGCTATTCACTGATTCGGAAGTCCTTATTAAACCTTCGTGGTGAATTTGATTTCACAACCAATGCAACATTTAAAATTCCTTCCCCGTTATTTTTCAAGTTGAAAAAAATGATGAGTCTGTGTTGAATAAATAAATATCTTTATTCACCATTGACAGATACAGAGAATCCAAATAGGCTTTGTCAAAAGAGTTATGTATATACTCTTTTATGTTACCAAAAATTACAATTCATCGTGATTCTAAAACTAAGAATATACTTAACTTTTTTTCTGTTTTAACAAGAGATTCAAAAAACAAAAAAGCGACAGAGAGAGAAAAACAATATTGTACTAGCCTAGTATATGCTCATGGCGAACCTAGGCAAAGATTCATAAAGTCAGAGTAATTATAAATTACTCTAGATAAAAGAAAATATTTTAAACTTATTGCTAAACATTAAATACGAACATTCCTTTCTTAGCTCGGCTGGTAGCATATTGGAATACTTTATTGCAGAATATGAAGCACCTTTTTCAGTGAGTGCTAGACGGTGTTTAGGAATGCAATACAAATCACCACGTCTTGTGTTGTAATCATGTAGTTGATTGTTTTTGGGATAATTATTTTGGTTTTTTAAAAAAAAAACATAGTATCTCATAAAGATACAGTGAAAAAAGGGGGAACATTTTATATTTTGAAGGTAAAGGCCTGCATGTTTTCTGAGTACAATGACTCAATCCTCAGTGCTCTTTTTTGTAATTTTAATATCTTACAGCTTTCAACGGAGTTACCCAAGAGATTATGCCATATGAGAGGTATGATTGAAAATAAGAAGAATATAGGAGTAAAATTTTTAAGTTTTGGCATTTGGGATTCCCCTGAAATGGCGAAGAAGCTGAATGGTTTTGGAAAACCCACATAGTCCTTTCCCATTTAAAAATACAATCTTCTTACAGGGTGTCCACATTCTGGAAAGTCTGGGGATAGTCAGGGAAAGTCAAGGAAAACAAATTTGGTCAAGGAAATGAACAAAAATTCTGGAGTCAGGGAAATCTACCCCAGTGATGGATTTTAGGGGATTGTTTTATGCTCTAGTTGATCATAACCTCAAAAACATTGCATTTTTCTGTTATTTATACATTTAATTAAAGTGGTGGTCAATGTCAATGTCCTAATCTTATTTTTAACACAAATAATTTACCATCCCATTAAATTTGGTGAAAAAACGTCAGGTTTTTTTTGTGGTCTTGTGGAGCGTAGTGTATCCCATGAAATGTAATGCATTTTAAAACCAGCTGTTTTGCGGGCCTCACTAACTAAAAAAATTTACAGCCCAAAAATTTTTCCCCTATTAAATGGAATATATTGTAGGTGAAAATCAAGGCCATTGTTCTAAAAAATTTTCCCCAGTGTTGAAATAATATTTAAATGTAATTTTTCTTCTTTTGTAAGATTAAATTTGTAAGACTTATATATATTTACTTATAGGTTTCCTTTGTGTAAGTGTTCATAATGAAAATATTAGCAATGGAAATATTACAATGTATTTGTATTTTCAATAAAATGTTAGTAAAAAAAGGAGGAAAAAAGGAAGCGAGAGAGAACTATGCCAGCTATGTGTATGGAGGAGGCTGGGTTTTCTTATTTTTTTCTTTTATATTGTTTATTTACACTTTTAATAGCAAGATTACTATCTCCAGAATATCATAATTTTAATCATGGATCATTTTAATGTAATGCTTAAAATACAACACATTTGGACTAAAATGTATTTTTGAAAAATTGTGAGAGTCAGGGAAATTTATCCAAAATGGTCAGGGAAGGTCAAGGAAAGTCAGGGAAAATTGTGACAAAATTTATGTGGACACCCTGTACTACTAAACCTAAAACTTAACTCTAACAGTATAACTAATTAATTTGGAATTTTGCCAGCAGCATCATGTGCTAATGAGGGTTCAACATTTAGAGAAGGCTTACAACAAAAATCAATAAAGTGTGTTTATCTTATTATTATTTATTATTAGTTTATTGGAAGAAACCAATTTCATTCATTTTTATAACAGTAATTCTGATTGTTCAAATGAGTTTTGATGCTTTACGAGATGTCTGAAGGTTTTAACTATGTTAACTTGAGTTGACTCAACTTGACACGTCACTGTTCAGTGCTGTGCCATCTCTTGCGTTGTTTCTGTGCATGTTCTCTGTGATGCAATGGGCGTGTTTTTATATAGTTCTGTTCAGTTTTATGCTTTCTTAGTATTAAAACACTGTTCTTTGTTCTCTTTCTTCCGCATTCGCTCTAATAGTACTGAACTTATTAGATTAATTATGTGTACAGTAACAATCATAAAATGTAATAAATATTGGCTTATTTTAGATAGACCAATCTTTTTTTACGTTCTTACCATGCTTCTAGTCCCAAAGGTGATGGTAAGACCATCAATATGCAATACCACTGACTAAAGAAACAGATAGACCAAAGTAATACATTTTCTGTAGACTGTGCTACAATTTAACCCTTTGACACAGATATATCTATAGTCGGTCAGAACCCTGCCGCAGGAGTTTACCTCGCCAGTGAAATGCAAACTCAAGTATAATAATTTGTATTTCAGTTATTTGTAGATCAATTAAAATACAACTTTCACTAAATGAAAGAAAACTTGTTATATTTTAATATTTTTAAATATAAATGAATAAAGAGACAATTTGTTTAGTAGTCCGTGTATCCATTTGTCGAGTTCAGTTTGAAGAGGCGCCATAGTTACAAAAATACACCAATAAAAACTATAGTACACACCATAATAAACTATTTTTATAAATAAAATAACAACAACTATAATAAAAAGAAAAAAGATAACCAAACGTAACAGACAATGAAAACAACATACCAACTCCAGTAATATTCCTGCCTACAAAAAGCTGACTCAAAACAAAACATATAACTCAGGATGACAAAAAAAAAAAAAAAAATAGCAACAAGGTTCTATTGCAGTATAATACTTCAAAATTGGTCCCCAAATAGAATCAACTGCAAATAGTTAGACCGACGCAAATAGTTAGATACCCGCATCTGATAGAACATGGCGCGCCGTCCTTGTAATGTCATCTCGCCGCTAGTGATAAAACTATGCGACATCATATGAAAATCAGCTCGCACCTAGGGGTTAACAATGAATAGTTTCTATCAAGCACTCAATTGATGACTCTTTTTCATATTATCAATTCAGCTATTAGTCACTTCAGTGTTTGCTGAATATAGACAGAGAGAGGGAGACTATCTATGAAGGTACAAGAACTAATTTCTTGTAGAACAGGAAAACCGGCCTCTCAGGACTCATATAAGTGGACAGTCTTCTTGTTTCTATAGTCAGTGTTAATACATACATCACACCCAAAAATCACATCAACTTAAAATTATTGTTACCGAATAAATTGACACAACTCGGTCAAAAGCTAA
The DNA here is from genome assembly GCA_035578905.1 of Stictocephala bisonia. Lineage (NCBI taxonomy): Eukaryota > Metazoa > Arthropoda > Insecta > Hemiptera > Membracidae > Stictocephala > Stictocephala bisonia. Next base: position 2,390,818 of record JAQJVL010000018.1, on the reverse strand, counting down.
ACTTGTACTGAATGAAATAGCTGTGACGTATGCTGCATCAGCCATGTCAGAGCACTGTAGCATGCTCAGTGAACGTGTTAAGGTCCAACAATAAATAAAATGTACTGAATATAAACATGTTTCAGGAAATTATTTTATGTAAGATGAAATCTTACGTCAAAGAGCTTGAGAATTCATCAGAGTTGCTAATAAAAGAAAATAAGAATTTGATTGAAGTTCAGAAACATAAGAATAAAGAAATTGAAAATTATAATCTTGAAACAATAACATTGAAAGAAACTTTACAAAAATATACCAAGGAAATTGATAATTTAACAACCGACTTAGCTTTAAAAGAAAGATTGGTTTTTGAAACTAAATCTTATATTGAAAGTCTTCAGGCAGAAAAGATTACTTTAGAAATTAAATTTACTGAGCAGGTATGTTTTATTTTCATACAAATAATTTCATATTGGAAAGAAATGAAAAAATATTTATTTAACAACATAAACCTACTCCTATATTCATGTTTTGAAAGATTTAGTATTTATGCAATGCTAATTTTTAATGAGTATATTTAATTATTAAATGAAGAAGGTTATTTAGTACACTATAATATTAGAGTTGCTACGGAAATAATAGAAACACACTAGGGATTGTTAGTGTGCCGGAGCATAAGAAAAACTTGATTACGAGAATGGTCTAAAAGTAATAAAAACTAAAAAGAAAAAAAAGTGCTCTTATTTTCATTTTAAGAATAAGTGGTTGTTGGTTTAGAATCTATGCTATTCAACTTTTAAAAGCTTTTAAATAATATCTTCATATTGTGCCCCCATGTATAATGTTGCAAATATTTTGAGAATAGTGCCTCATATGTTAATTTTGAAGTAGGCCGATTGTATTGAAAATTTTGAAAAAAACTTGTTAAAGTCAACATCTTTTAACATTTTCTTCTTTCCTGCCAGAAAACCTCCCTAATTATTAAAACATTTCTTAACTGACACCATACAAACTGAAAGTGCAACAACTTTCTCAGTATTATTGAATAAGATTGCAACATGTAATATGCTAATTAAGAAAAAATTTTAAAAAAGATTTTAGCCCGTGGATTCGTTTTTTTAATTTATAGTTTCTCTTTAACAAATTTTTTTGCCCGTGGATTCTGTTTTTTAAAAAAGAAGTTTCTCTTTAAACAAGATTATAGCCTGTGGATTCTGTTTTATAATTGATAGTTTCTATTTTCACAAGATTATAGCCTGTGGATTCTGTTTTATAATTGATAGTTTCTATTTTCACAAGATTATAGCCTGTGGATTCTGTTTTATAATTGATAGTTTCTATTTTCACAAGATTATAGCCTGTGGTTTTTGTTTTTTTAATTGATAGTTCTTTTTAACAAGTTATAGCCTTGGATTCGTTTTTATAATTGTAGTTTCTTTTTAAAAAAGATTTTAAACCTGGGATTTGTTTTATAATTGATAGTTTTTTATTTTACAAATTTTTCCCGGATTTGTTTTTTTAATTGAAGTTTTATTTTAAAAAAATAACCTTGGATTCTTTTTAAAAAAAATTGAAATTTTATTTAAAAGATTTTAGTTTGGATTTCTTTTTAAAATTGAAGTTTTATTTTAAAAAAGATTAAAGGTGGAAATTTTTTTATAATTTTTTTTTTTTTTTTTGAAAATTTTATTTCACAAGAATAAAACCGGGATTCTTTAAATTAAAAGTTTTACTTAACAAGATTATAGTGTGGACTGTTTTTTTAATTGAAGTTTTATTTAAAAAAATTAACCCGGGTTTGTTTTATAATTTTATGTTTTCTCTTTAAACAAATTATCCTTGGATTGTTTTATTTATTTGTAGGGTTTTCCCCTTAAAAATTATGCCTTGGAATTCTGTTTTAAATTAATTTCTTTTTAAAATTTTACCGGGTTCTTTTTATAAGATATTTTCATTTTCACAAGATTAATTAAAACCTTGGATTTGTTTTATTTGAAAGTTTCTATTTTTCCCAAGATTTTTAGCCTGTGGATTTTTTATAATTGAAGTTTCTTTTTAACAAAAATTATAAAACCCATTTTTTTTTAATTGATATTTCTTTTTAAAGATTAAATGTATTCTTTTTTATAATGTATTTCTTTCAAAAAAATTTAGTGTGGATTGTTTTATAATTGGTTTTCACTTTTTCAAAGATTTTAACCTTGGTTCTTTTTATAATTTGGTTTTAATTTTAAAAAATTATAGCCTTGGAAAGTTTTAAATTTTAGTTTTTACTTTAAAAGTTTTAGTGGGTTTTTTTTTTTTATAATTATATTTCCTTTCAAAAAAATTATAGGGAAAATTTTTTTTATAATTGATATTTTTTTTAAAATTTTAACCTTATTCTTTGTTTTTTTTAAAAGTTTTGTACTTTTAAAAAGGATTAAGCTGTGGATTGTTTTAAAATTAAAAGTTTTTTTATTTAAAAGTTTTCTGTGGATTCGTTTTATAATTTGAATTTCTTTTATTTAAAATTTAAAAGGATTCTGGGTTTTAAAAAATTAAAGTTTTTACTTTAAAAGTTAAAGCCTGTGATTTCCTTTTTTAAATTTTATAGTTTCTACTTTTAAAAATTTATAAGGGCCTTTGGGCTTTTTTTAAAAATTATAAATTTTCAAAATTTTAACAAATTATGCCTGGGGCTTTTTAATAATTGATGCACTTAAAAAAAATTTTAACCTGTGGATTCTGTTTTATAATTGTAGTTTTTTCTTTTAACAAGAATGCCTGTGGACTGAAAATTGTAGTTTTCTTTTTTTTAACTATCATTATTCATTTTATGTAAAAATTTAATTTTTATTTTTATATTAAAATAAGTTTTTAAATTGTAAAAAAAAAAAAAAAAAAAAAAAAACAACCAATTTTAAAATAAATTTTAAAAATTTTAAATCACATTAATGTAAAAGGGATTCAGGGGAAAATTAAAATTGTTTGAAGAAGTATTCATGGAAAAAAGATAGAAAAAAATATATTATTAGCCAATGTTTTAAAAACAGTTTAAATTTAAAAAGTTTCAAAAATTGGAGATTTTCAAAATAATAAATTTAATAAGGGTTGATGAAAGTTTTTCAGGAAAGTAAATTTACACAAATTAAAAATTGTAAAGCTTGAAAACAAAATTTGGAATTTTAAAAAAAGAAAATAAATTTTTTGAAACTCAAAAAAAGAGGAAGAAATGAAAAATAACAGGAAAATAAAAGCAAGAAAATACTTTAGGAAAAAAAAACAAAGGATAATGAACAATTAACAACTGAATAGCTTTAAAAAAATTTTTGGGAAAATAAGTCTTTTTGAGACTAAAAGAGAAAAGTTTTAGAAAATAAATTAAATGAAAGGTAGTTTTTAACAATCAATTTTTAAAAAGTGAAATTTAAATTTTAATAATAATAAAATATATTTTTTATCCAAAGTTTTTTATTTTTTTTTAAAAAATTTAAAATAGGGGCAACCCCCCATTTCGGTGGGCCAAAACCCCCCGCAGGTTGGCCAAAAACTTGGTTTTCACCGAAAAATATAACTTAAAACCCGAGGGAAGGTATTTCTTTTGCCTAACCTTCAATTTTTTTAACCCAATTTTGGGGGAAATTTGGGCCCCCTACCCAAGACCCTTTAAAATCCCTTTTTTAACTTCATTTTCGCCTGTGAAAAAAATTTTGCTACTGCCTTGAGGATTTTTAAAGTAAAAACCACAATTTTATTTTTGGGGAGTGGGGAAACCCTAACCCAAATTTTTCTAAAACATGGTTTAATTACCTTTAGTTTGACCCCACTAAAATTAGAAAAGAACATGTTTGGTTTTTTTGTTTTAAAATTACCAATTTTTTTGGCCATTTTTTAGCGGGGGGGGGGGGGCAGAATTTAAACAAGCCTTAATAATAAGGTTAAAATTTTTAGAGAAATCTTATGTTTGAAAAATTGGGTTTTTTTTTAGATTACCTTTTTATGGTTTTTATAATTTTTTTTTTTTTATTTTGGGGGCTATCACCTAAATTTAAACCCCAACAATACCGAGTAATTTTTGGTTCAGGGTGCTTAAATTAAAATTGTTTTATCAGTTTTTTTTTTAAAAATTTTACATTTATAAAATTTTAATTTTTCCCCGAAAACCAAAAAGGGGTTTTTGTTTTTTGCTTTTTTCATAAAGGCCTTTTTTAAATTTAAACAAAAAATTTTTCTAAATGTTATAAAAAGTCTTTTTTTGAAACCCGTAAGAAATTATTGGGGAGTTTTGGGTAAAAAGGGGTCCAAATTTTTTATATGGTAAAATTTAACTAGGGTTTAGCCAAAGTTTATTCAAATAAAATTTATGGGGGGGAAAAACCCCCGGTATTAAATTTATTCAGAGGGCATTCATTTTGTATATTTAATTTTTGCACAGGGCACAATTCCAAATCCATTTTTTTAAAATCAAAAAATTTATAAAAATTAAATATTTTTTCCCGCCCACAACACTAGTACACAACACTTAATGCCAGTACACAGAACTTTATGCACCCACCCACCAACCCAAGGACACAACACTTTTGGCCCCCCTCCCCGAACACAAAACCAACACTTAGGAATTTTTGGTCTAGGGGGAAAGGGGAGAGGGAATAAGTCATCCCCTTTTTCCTTTTCTTCACTCCTCACCAAAATTTTTGGGGGGCCAAAATTCGTTGTTAATGTTTTTTTTTTAGTTACTTCTTTCGGTGTTTTATTATTTGTCAAAATTTTTACAAAGATATAATTCTTTTTTCTCATTTTCCTGCTAATCCTCCTAAAAAAAATTTTAATGTTAAATTTAATTTTGAAATTAAGATTTTCAACTGAAATAAAGAAAAATTGAAAAAAAAAAATTTTAATTATTAGCAAAATTTGGAGATTGATCTTTAATAAGAAAACTTTTATTTTATAACAAATTTTTTAAAATTATTGGTATTTTAAAAAAAAATTGTATTACCCGGTTTTTTTAAATCCAAGAAAAAGGTGCTATGGGATGTAAATAACCCCAAAGTAAAGCCAAAACAAAAATTTTGAAAAACTTAACATTTTGGGGGTTTCAAAAATAATGTTTAAATCTTATAGTTTTTCTAAAAAAAGTTTTTAAATTTTTAAAGAGCCAACTTAAATTGCAATAAGTTGAAAAAAAGGAATTTTGGGAAAAGGAAAATGAAACTTTTTTTAGGTCAGTAATCAGGGGAAAATTGAAAATTTAAAAAGCATGCAAAAGAACAACTTTTAAAAATGTCAAAGGATTTGAAAAATAAAAAGAGAAAAAAAAAATTTTTTAACCAAAAATCTTCAATGAACCTACAAGCAGAAAAATTTTTTAAAAAAAATTTTCCTGAAATGGTAAGTTTTAATTATCATTTCAATGAAACTGTTGAAATTTTTTTAATATTTTTTAAATAATCAATTAAAAAAAAATAAGTTTAAAATCTCAGGGCGGTTTTTTGTTTAAAAAATTTTAAATAGATAAAACCCAAATTTCGGGCATAAACCCAAGTTAAGTTGCAAAAAATTGGTTTTCAACAAAAAAACAGAATAAAAACTTTCAATAGAAAGGAAAGAAAGCCCTTTGCATAACCAAAAATTTTAATTTTTTGGTTAAGAAACAATGTTTGAAATCTTTTCCCTGTAAATAGGTTTTTAAATTAACGTTTTTTTATTTTTAAAATTCTAAAAGTAAAGAGGAATGGGGCCCGGAGGTTTTTTTAGGAACTCTGGGAAAGGTTTTTGAGGGGAATTTATTTTGTGAGTAAAAAAATTGCCAGTGGTTTTGGGAATATTAAGTGAGTGAAGAACCGGTATAGCACAAGTTACGAGAACGGCATCTGCTCTTTAACTTTAAGGCTCTTTAATGTTTTAAGAGCAAAGCTCAAAACCCATATTAGGGGGGACAGGCTTTCCCCCATAGTTTGTAATTTTTCTAAAATTAATTTTTGCCTGAGTCTAGGGAGACGGGGTCACCCGGAAAAACAAAAAAGGAAAATAAATGCTTAAAATTTTTTTATGAAGGCAATGCATTAAATTTAAAAAAATTGTGTTCTGGTGTGTTATTAAATTTTGGTTTTTTTAAATCCCTTTTAAGTTTTACATAAAACTTATGCAACCTAAGCAAGGGAAAACAAATGCAACTTAAGCATAGGGTTTTTTTCAGTGGGTGAAATCTTAATTTAAAATTGTTTTTTCTTTTCATTTTTTTTTTGACCTGAATTATATGGAAAAGTCCTGGATAATGACTCCTCTATTATTAAAATCTTAGCAGGCATATCCAGTTCTTAGCAACTTAAAACTTTTCATGTTTAAACAAAGATCGTCATTAAATGGCCAAGATTTGGAAAACAAATTAAAGAGTATTTTTTGATTTTAGTTATGAAGAAGTGAATATTTTTAAAAGTTGGACCTTTTAAACTATAGAAGGATATAAATTACCCAAACCCAAAATGAGAAATAGAATGATTTTGTAAATTTAAAAATAGTTTATGGGATAATTTTGATTGTTATTTAAATTTTAAAAAAAACAAAACTTTTAATTTTCCTTTTTCTAAATAAAAAGATAAAATATATTATATTGTTTTTCAAGTTATTTTTAAATTTATTGTATTAAAAAAAAGTTCCTCTTCCCAAAACCCTCCCAAGAACTCCTTTCCCTTTTTCCCCATACTTCATCCATCCACCATGTTTTTGGGCTCCCTTGGCCTTGGGTGCCATTCCTCACCACCTTTTCCTATATTTTTGGGATTATTGGGGGTAAGGTTTTGAGAGGCTTTGCATTTTTAAATGTTTCAAAAAGGGTTTTTTCATTTATTTCACCTTTTTCCTCCCAAACATCTCATTGAATTGTTCTAACTCCTTTTTACTATTTCTTCTTTTTTTTTTGGATTGTTAAAAGCCCCTAAAACCTCTTTCCCCCCCTGACCCCCCCCATTTTTTCCAAATTCTAGTTTAGTGTAGTAATGTTTTTAATCAAATTTTTCTTCAATTTTAGGAAATATTTAAAAAAGTTGATTTTTGTTGGGCAGAACTTAAATAAATTTGAATTATGAAAAAAGAAAAATTTTTTTTTGGGGTAAAAATTTAAAGAAAAATTGAAATTAAAAAAAATGAAAAAAGAAAAAGATTTTATAAATACAAAATATTAAAATTTAAAAATTTACCTAAAAAAAATATTTTCTGGGAAAAAACCTTTTATTGGATTCCAAACAAAAAAAGAAAATTAAAATAAAATATGAAAGGTATGTTTAAAATAAAAAAACCTGAAACGAGGACTGAGAGACATTTTGTAAACATTAACATTTTTTTTTTTTTTGGGTGACTAAAAAATTGTTTAAAAAATTATTTTTAAATATTTTTTTTTTATTTTTTTTATTATTCTGAACCGAGATGTCAAGTTGGGCCAATAGGGCGAAGAGGGATAGTTTTGACAACACAGTTAAAATAAGGGAAATTTTCCCTTAGAAAGGCATTTAATTTAAACCCATACAAATTTAACATTTTTTAAAATTACCTTTAAGGAATTTTTAAAAAGCCGAGCAAAAACAAAAAATTGTAAAAAAATTTTTGGCCCCCGGGGAATATTATTCTATTTTGGGATAACCCTTTTTTAAAAGAAATTATTCTTTTAAACAATGCAGGAATTTTTTTAGTACCCCAAAAGGGTTTTAATTCTTTTTTTCATTTTTTTTCAAAAAGGTTTTTTTTTAAAATTAATTAAATTTATTTAAGTTTACATGGTTCAAAAGATAACTTTTTTAAAACTGATTTCCCAATCTACAAATTCCTACAAACAAAAATTTTCTGTTTTTTGATGGTTTAAATTTTTTATTTTTTATGATAAAAAATGGTTAAGGGGCCTAAAGCCTTTTTTAAGTACCGTCAGAACTTCAAATTTTTAATTTTCTAAAATTTGGGGCCAAAGGGAAATGACATAAAATAAAGAGAACTTTAATAGAAAAGATGAAAAAAGGTTTAAAAAATTATTCGGCAAAGGGTATTTTGATATTATACACAGAATGGTTAAAGGATTGACTGTTTTCCGGATTTGGGGGGGGGGAAGGTTAAAAATTTACACAGTGTTTTGGGAAGAAAAAGGGGGGGGAATTGTTGGAATTTTAAAAAGGTGGAAATTGGGTTTTCCTTAAGAGGAAGGGGATTCAAGAGTTAATTTTTTAAAATCCAGTTTTGGGGTTTTAAAAAAAGGTTTTTGGAAAGTTTTTTTAGTTTGGTTTTTGTTTTTTTGGTACAGGTTTTTTTCGGGCTGTTTGGTAAATTTTTTAAAAAGGGGTTTGTTAATCAAGGGGGCATAACAAGCAACTAGGCTATAACATTTTTTATTATTTCTTTTTTACAATTTTTTTGGGATTTAAAGTGCCAATAAATTTCCCTTTTTTTCTTCAATAGGAAGGATAGAATAAAAGGATTTAATTAGGGCCTGGGGGGCAATTTTTGGGGAGACAAAAAGGGAAAAGGGAAATATCAAAAATTTTAATGTAAAGGGTTTTTTAAGTTAATCCCATTTAAAATTATATGGGAAAAAAGGAAGGGAATAAAACAAATATAAAAAAAGAAGAAAAAAGGGAAAAGTTGTTTTTAATTTAGGAGGAAAGCCAATTTTTTAAAATTCAGGGAAAATTCTTTTTAAAATACAAATTTTTAAAATTTTTTGTTTTTTTTTTTATTTTTATGTGTTTTTTTTTGTAAATGGCTCTTTTTTGTATTTTGTTGACAAAAAAAATGTATTTGAGGGGATAACCTGAGAAAAACAAATCCAAAACAGGGGGGAAGCTAATGTTGTTAAAGTTAAAAAAAAACCTCTTTCTCAAAAAGGCAGTTTGTTGAGTGATAGAAAAACAACTGGAAGGCTCTTTGCAAAATGCTCAGTTTGTAAAAGGGGTCTTCTTGTGGAAAATGGGGTTCCATTTTAACTTTTTTAAAAATCCCTCCAAAACTGCTTTCTTTTTGTTTTACCTCAAAAAAAAATCCCTTTGTAAAAAATTTAGGAAGCATCTTTGTAATTTTTAAATTTTGGCCCAAACCTTTAAAAAAAAAAAACTTCTAAAAAAAAAAAAGTTTTGTTTTAGTCCTCAAAAAATTGAAAAGAAAAGAAATTATAAAAGGAAATAAAACAAGAGGAACTTTACAAAATATAGCAAAATATTGAAACTTAAACTGAATTCTTTAAAAGAAAAGTTTTTTAAAAACCTGTGAAGCTGCACAAAAATAGTTTTTGGAAAAAAATTCTGAAAAGTTGTTTATTCATTTGAACGTAAAGGAAATTAATTCCCAAAATAATAATAGAAAAAAAATAATAAAATATATTTTAAAAAAAATTATTTTACAAATTTAATTTTTTTTTTAATTTTATAAAAAATATAAATAAAAATTAAAAGTAATAGAAAAAACAAAATTTTTGTTTCCCAAATATTTGGACCATCCCTGAGGTCCTTTATAATAATCTTTATAATAAATTTCTTCCTTTTTTTTTCAACAAAAAAGAATTCTCTTCAAAATTTTTTAAAATTTATATAAATATTTCCATTGACCCAAAATTTGGTTTGACCTGAGTCTTCCATCACTTTACATTTAAATTTTTTCTAAAAATTTTTGTTTAAAAAATTGGGTTTTTCAAAGGGCTGAATTTGCAGGGGTTAAAGAAGCGTCCATTTTTTAAAGTTAAAATCTAAAAAATGCTTTTCTTTTGTGGCGGATTTTTTGCCTTGACTGTTCAAATGAACGTTTCCCAACCCATATTTGGGGGGCGCAGTTTTCTTTTTATTTAAATTTTATTTTAAAAACCTCCTTTTCAGTTTTATCATGTTTAACTTAATCTTCCAAATTAAAAATTGGTAAAAATTATTTTACAATTAATATTTTATAAAACCCCTTTTAAAAAAATTCAAAGATTTTGGAATTAAAAATAAATTGAATTTTGTTCTTTTTTCTTTTAAAGTACCAAAAATTAATTTTATAATTGTTTTAAAAAGGGATTTGGGTTTTTCTTTAAAAAGAAAATGAAAGTTTTCAAATTTTTAAATCTTAAATATAAAAAGGATTAATAAAAAAAAACATAAGAAGAACCAAAATATTCGAATATTTAAACAGATGTCTTCCCTGCATCTATTTTCAAACATGAAAAAAAAATTTAACAGGGAAAAAGCTAAACGGCATATTAGGTAAAACCCTGTGTCCACCATTTAGTTTTTTTCTCATTTTTTATAGCCATTAAAAATTTGGAAGTCACAAAAAAATTTTTAAATTCAGAATTTAAAGTAAACTTTTTTTCCCCGGGAAATTTACTGCTTGAAGCTGATTTAAACTTTAAAACAAAATTAAACTATTAGAAAAAAAAATGAAATTTTATTTAAACAAAAAGTTATAAATGAAAATTGAAAAAAAAATGGGAAAAAAACACAAAGAAAAGCCTTTTTAAAATACCAAGGATATTGAAGTTAACTAAAAATTACTTTTAAAAAAGTTTTGTGGAAACAAACTTTTATTCCCCCTCAACAGAAAATTGTCGGAAAAAAAATTGTGCAGGTATATTTTTTTCTTTCATTATCAAATTACAAGTTTAATTTGTTAAAAAAAAATTCATTGAAAAACAAGATGGATTGGTTTTTGTCAAAAAGTATAAAGTATTTTTTTATTAAGGAATAAAAAAATAAGTGGTTAATTATATAAAATTTTGTTTCTTTTAAATTGGAAACCTTTAAAAAATTTTTTAAAAAAAGAAATTTCTAAAAACTATAAACTTTAAAAATTGATTAATTTTCTAAATATTTTAAAGGAAAAAATTATTTCTTTTTTTAAATGAGGAAATGAAAAAAATTCTTTTTATTTTTCTTTTTTATTATTCAAATTTAAATATTTTGATTAAAAACATATATTTAATAAAAAACCATTTTTCCCGAAATAATTTTAAAAACTAAAATTTTTAAAAAATTTTCACAAAAAATTACAAAATGAAAAGGCAATTTTTAAATTCAAAAAAATACTGAAGAAATTAAAATTTTAAAGAATTAAATGCAATTCAACACATATTAAAAACCATAATTTTAAAACAATTTCCCCAACTAATTTGTTTTAAAGAAAATGATTTTAAAAAAATCTTATTAAGTCTCACAGAAAAATTTAAAAAAATAAATACAAGAACATAGTTTTTAGAAAATTTTTAAAAAGGAACGGAATTATAATGAAAAACAAAACAGTGCTTTGAAAAATTTAGTTTTTTTAAATTTACCATTAGTATAAGAAAGATTTAGAAAAAAACGTTTTTAAAAAAAAATTACATATTTCCAACTCAGTTTTCCGATGTGGGTTAATAATTATTTGCCTTTCCCTACCATTTTCTCTCTTATTTTCTTCCATTTTTCCCTTTCCCCTTTTTACTTTCTTTGATTAATCCAACATTTTTTTCGCCTTTTTAAAATTTTTTGTCCCCCAATCATTTTCCTTTCAAACATTTTCTTGCCGCTTGTTTTTCTATTAAAGCCCCAAAAGCAAAGATTCCTATGTTCCAAAAAGAAAACCATGCCTTCCTAATTTATTTGATTTCTTAATTCCACAAAACCCCGTTTTTTTGGGTTTTGTTTTAAAACTTATTTATTGGGTAAATTATTTAAAATTTTTTTTAAAAACCAAAAACCCATATTAAAAGTAAAAAAGGCATTTAAGAATTTTTGGGGAGTCCCGGTCCTATTTCGTAGCTATTGCCTATGTATATTTTTATTGGTAATTATACTTCCTAAGTAATCAAACTCTGTTGCCGTATTAACTTAAAATCAAATGCACTCCTTTTGACTGACTTATTTTCAAGTTATAGCTATCAAATTTCTTCCAGTTATTTAATTTGCTTTGTACTTCATCTTTAGTCTCACCCCAAATCATTAAGTCATCTGCAAATGCTATTGCCTCGTATCCTGGTCTTCTTCTGTAACTGATTTAATAATATCGTCCATAACAGTAGTGATTCAAGATGGCGGCTAGTGATAACTTGGAGTTGTGTCCTGTGTGGGATATTAAAGTTATTAATGAAGATAAAGGGTTACAGTGTGATGCTTTCTGCAATAAGTGGCACCATGCATCTTGTGTTAATGTAAATGTAAACACTTACAAGACGATTATTGATCTTAAGTACAACGTAAAGTGGATCTGTACTGTTAATACAAGAAAGTTAACAACTATGAGATGTTAAACCATCATACAGATGTGTAGTAGTAGGTACTTGTAAGAGTGCAAGTAATATTGTTGCTGATCAAAAAAGGGCATTTTTTTATCTGGGTAGGGTGAAATGTGGCACCAACGCAGAATATATGAAAAATCTAATAACCTCAAAACTGCCTGGGATTAATCCCACTGTTGAGAAACTAGCGAGTAAAGGCGTGAATACAAGTTTAAGACAAAGTGCTGATTTCAGCAGGAAAGAAGAGTTAATGGATGGGTCAATATAGTCTAAAATGTTATTGTGAAGCGTTTTTTATTAAAAATAACGAAAACCAAACCAGCAGGTTGAATACAAACAAACCCTAGAAACAAGGTAGGCCTAGGTTAAGATGCATATACATTAATGTCCAGTGCGTTTGAACAAAAGTTAATCTGATTTCTCTCCTCATTGATGATTTGTTGCCAGATATTTTGTGCTGCAGTGAGTACTAGATGGTAAAAGATGAAGCTGATATTTATACAAACCTAAACTACCTTGTATCAAGTTCAACCTACTACCGTTCCATGATAACAATTGTGGAGTGGCAAAATATGTCAATAAAATGTACAAAGCTGTTACCATTGACTTAAGTTTATTTTGTGATAAAACTAACATCAAAGTGGCTGGAGTTTAATTCTTCAACTTTCACTACTCTTTATAATCATCTATAGATCACCCGATGGTGACATGGATGTTTTTCTTTATTTGCGGGAGAGGTGTCTTTGTTATTTATGGAGGATGGAAAAATCTACCATGGATGGAGATGACTTTAATATCCATGTTAATGTCAATAATAACATTTAACATGTTCTCATATGTCCTGAGGAGCAACAGTCTCTACATTACTAACTTTAACCATACTCATGGCAGCTATTGTATGGATACAGTAGCAACTAACTTAAATTCTTGGGAGTATAAGACAAGTCTGGAAAAACAGGTTATATCTGACCATTCACTTGTGGTCTTTGATGTCAGCGCTCCATGGTGAGTAACAAACAATTTTCTTGGCATGCTACACTATTTAATGCAACGCTACATGGTTTTGATTGGAGCTGTGGAATTAAAGAAGTACAAACCGAGATAGCATTCTCTGATTTCTTCAACTGCTTTAAGATTAACTTTGATCTAGCATTTCCAGAAAAAGTGTTAAGAAATACCAGCTTGGCACCTAAAAAACCAATAAGCAAAGTATGGTATAGTAAAAAACTTGGGAACTTCAGAAAACTTGTAATCGCTCTTAATGATCGGCACAAGCTCTCTTTAGGATCTGATAACGTTAATTACAATTCGGCCTACCGAAATGCAAAAAAGATTTACTGATAACAGGTTGACTTAGCAAAAAGACAAGCTAATTTAAGGAAAATTGAAAGTGCTTCTAATCCTTGTAAAGCCGCATGGGATTTAGTCAAAGATGTGAATGTATCGAAACCGATATGCATGTGTGCTGCTAGCCCTAATACTTTTAATATGTTCGTTCTGAGTGAGGTTGACAGAGTTTTTGATTCAGTACCTGCTGACATTATTTCTTATGACCCAAGTTTACCAATTGTTGATATTAGGCGTCTACCGACCCAGGCAGACTGAGGCCTAGTTAGTTCTGGGCAGGTTTACAAACTTATTATGAATTTTAAGAACTCACAAAGCCCTGACGTTTACGGCATCACTGTTTCAGTCCTTTAATTATTGCTGAGGAGGCCTTTCTTTTCATATTTCCTTAAGTATGAAAAGAAAGGAGTCTTTTAAAAAATACACAAGTTATCCAGGACTATCCCTGTTTTTAAGAAAGGTGATCCGGAACTACTGAGAAGTTGTAGGCCTATATCACTAATTCCAATCATGGCTAAGGTTTTTGAAACTATTATGAAGTATCAACTAGTTGAATACTTTAAAGACAATAATTTCTTTACCGATAGTCAGTACGAGTATATGAGGGGAAAGTCAACATTTTCTACTGCATTTAAGCTTATTACAAACATCATGGAATCTTTTGAAGTTAAAAATTCAACAGCAATAGTTCTTGCTGACTTGAGTAAAGCTTTTTATTTTTTGTCTTTCTCTAAGCTGCTGTGTAAGCTGACGGAGTATGGTATCACTTATCTTCTGGAATCCTATCTTCATGACCGTATACAGGTCATGGTCTATAAGTGGAGCTGTATCGTCACCACTACCTGTGAAGCACAGCATGCTGCAAGGTTCTGTTTTAGGGTCTATTCTATTTCTTATAGCGATAAATGACATCAGTCTGCTTGGTGACACCAAACTATTCGCCGATGACACAACCATATCTGCGCAGGAAAGGACATCTGAGGAGGCGATTATCTATTTAGACACCACATTTAAAACACTACTGAATGGTTCAGGAGGAACAAGTTTAGTCTCAACATCGATAGACACAAAAGATGGTTTGTAGCCTGAAAGCTATTAATTTTCCAAATGCTGAGGCTGTTAAACTGCTAGGGTTTACCATTGACCCCAACTTGTAGTGGATACAATATACTTAGATGTTTCTACTAAACTGGCTCCAGTGACTTATTTACTGCGAAGGCTAAAACCTTGGATGACTGAAGAACACCTTGTCACAATTTACTATGGCCTCTTTAATAATCACCTTAGCTATAGTCTGTTACTTTTTCACTCGTCAGGTAGTAAAACAGTACTCAAGCTCCAAAAGAAGGCTTTATATATTATCTCTACAGCGGTCTGGTTAGACTACTGTAGACCAATTTTTATAAGACTAAATATATTGACAGCCTACAGCTTATAAATCTTCCTGAGCTTAGTTCATGTAAAAGAGAATTAAGCCTCTTTCCCAACCAGGGCTGAACACAACAGTTATAATCTTAAGAGTAGATTGGATATTGATATTCCGTTCTGCAGGTAAAGTAAGGAGAAAGATTGTTTTACTGTTCTCGCTTTCAAAATATTAAGTACATTACCTGAAGCTATCAGACATTTAACTCTGCCCTCCTTCAAAAGAAAAATGAAGACTTGGCTCATTGGTAAAGCCTTCTATTCCTAGAAGAGTTCTTTGAGAGCGAATATAACGAAATCTAGCCACCGCCAATCTTGAATTTTATACGTGATATAGTTTTACATGCTGTTAATGTGTTGTAAATTTTATCTTTTTAATGTGTTGAAATTTTAACTTTTTAATTGTGAACTTTTATGATATTCCTATGGAGGATAATTTGATCCTATTCAGTAGCGCTGGTCAAAGATCAAGGAACCAAGTATCAAGTAAGTAAGTAATTATAAAAAGAAATGGTGATAAGAAGCCTCCTTGTTGTCATTTTAAACCACTCATATTATCTTCCACTACCAATCAGAACACAGCTATAACATTTTTCATATAACATCTGTATTTTCTTAGTCAAACCTTCTAATACACCTCTTTTCTTTAAATATTTCTATATTTTTGCCCTGGGGATGCGATCATAAGCTTTTTCAATTCAGTATCTAAGAATACCATGTTAATATACTTGTTTGATTTCCAATACTTTTCTATAAGCATTCTCACTGCAAACACCAAATCCATTATACTCTTATCTTTTTCTGAATCCATGTTGTTATCCCTCTGGTAGTGGTTCTATATATTTTTAAATCTTTTATCCATAACCTTTTCTAAATTTTGCGAGCTGAAGGCCGAGCAGTCTAAGGTGTCAGGACTTTGAGCTTGAGTTAAAGATAGCGCTGGTTTGAATTTGGCCTTGACTGAAAGATTTATCAGTAATATTCACCTTTTACTGTACTGGTTCGCCCCCTTACTCTGCTGCTAAATAAGTTCCACGCACAGATGAAGAGTTTATGAAGAATGGGCAGAGAAAGACTAGAAGGAGATTGGCCTCTTCTTAAAAAAAATATATTTAGTGAATTTCTCTATAGTTTCCACATTTCTTCCTGTCTCCTTTTTTTGAAAAGTGGTACCATCATACCCTTGTTCCAGTCTTCAGGAATTTTATTTTCACGCCAAACCCTTTTTAGAATCCTTGTCATCCCATGCACAGCACATGGTCTAGCCACCTTCAACATGTCTGCACTCAACTTGTCATAACCTGCTGCTTTTCCTTTATACATACTTTTTAAAGCTACTTCTACTTCCAACCAAAAAGGTGGGGGTTCTTCTGTGGTGTTTACATTTTTCACTTCTTTAGGTATGTCCATGTTGTTAGTGTTTGGCATCATGATGGTTTGGTTTATGAATCCAAGAGAAAAGTATATTGAATCCAATTGGGTCATTCCATTGTTACGGGCTGGACAGTTAATCTGAACGTCTGAAATTTACAAACTGAGCTTTTACTAATGGGGCATTAACCCAACCACCCGCCCACCCATACACGTACGGTGGCATTAACCCAACCGCCCACCCCTACACGTACGGTGGCATTAACCTACCCGCCCACCCATACACTTACGGTGGCATTAACCCACCCGCCTACCCATATACGTACGGTGGCATTAACCTACCCGCCCACCCATACACTTACGGAGGCATTAACCCACCCACCCAACCATACACGTACAGTGGCATGGTTGGGTTACGTCATGGGTGGGACAGTAAATGGACCAAGCTTTGAACACTTACTAACGTTTGACAAAAACTGTGAAATATGTACTCATATTAGTGAAAATCACAATCAAAATTAACAAAAAAATTTTTTACTTGATTATATATTATTTTATGTTTCACATTATTATTATTGTTAATAGTGTTTTATTTTGAATCAAACACCGTTCTATAAATTTGAACTCATTTTATTTTACCAATTTACAGTTTATTCAATAGTAAACTTATTTAAATACCTCTTATTTAAATTTAAAGTTCCAACATGGTAAAAATTTGATATTGTTTTGTATAAATTAAAAAAAATCAGCACACTACTAATAAAAAAAAATTAAATTTATATAAAAAAATCCAAGCTAGCAGGTTAAAAATCTCTTTATTTTACTAGGCTTCCACTGAAAATCTATTCCTAAAGCTGCAATATGAAAAACAAAATGATCGCCCTCCATTTCTATGTGAAGGAATATTCACTTTAATTAGTAATATTTCTTAAGGTAATTTATATAACTTAAGTGTTCTTTAGGTGCAATAAAGCGTTACGCTTATGAATTCAAAAATCTATGATATAAATAATATACAAAAGTAAAATAAAATATTTCTCTGGCTCAGTTTCATGTGGAATCACCCAGTAATAAACGTAACTATCCATACTATTTTTTTAAATGTATTATTTGAATTTATTTAAAAAAAATTAAAAATTACCCATTTTGCAGATTTAAAAAAACACCTTCTTAATGTAGTGTGTTTTATTTATTAAAATGAAGTTTAAAATGTTAATAAATAGTAATTACTGTTTGATAATTTATATTGATAACTAAAAACTATGACCATTTACGTAACTGCACAATATACACTACAATCAATTTATAAACAAAATAAAATAACTGTACATTTTAAATAACGTACAAAATAAAATAAGTGTACGTGACTCACTTTATGTCATTATTAGTGAGAGTCACGTACACTGCCGTGATATGCAGCAATCTTTTGGAAAATGTTATAACTAGAAAGGTACACGGTGAGAAAGAGTACAGAAATAACACTAGCAAAATATTATGTCTGTATACGGAATAACATTGGTCACATCTAAATGGTGAACTATTGTGTAACTAGCACATATAAGTGACATCTAGTTACATAATATTACGGCATAGTCCTTTTGGGGGTGAAATGTATGATGTACTCAGTAGTCATAATGGTTTATTTGTAATTTTGTATTTCACTCCATCTACTTAACTGAAATGTCATTGACCCAGAAACTTGTTTGTCTTCAATGAAATTGTGCGAGAGTGATGTGAATGATGCAATTAAACATCTTGGAGGTAAACCATCTGCTGGCCCAGATAAAATTCTATCTTATATATATAAAGTTTGTAGAGATATACAATATTTGTTAAACCATTTTGTTTTATTTTTAAAATTTGTTTAACTAATAAGGTGTTTTCTAATGTTTTTAAATTAACAAGAGTTACATCTATTTTTAAGAGTGGAGATTCTAAGCTTATTAATAACTATTGCCATGTAGCAATTTTGTCAACCCCATCTAAAATTTTTGAGATAATAATATGCAAAAAGATTGTATCTTTTATCACAGCATCACGGGTTTCAAGCTAATAAAAAGTCAATTGTTACAAACATGACAAATTTTACAGAATATTCATTGCTTCAGATGGATAATAACTTGCAACTAGATGTAGTCTTTACAGATTTTACTAAGGCTTTTGACATAGTAGACCACAGTTTAATTTTAAGTAAAATGCATCACCTAGGTTTTTCATCTGATTTAGTCAAGTTTTTTTATTCATGTTTTTCTAATAGGTGTCAGTATGTTTCTTATATGGGGTACAACTCTATGTGGACATTTTAGGGATCCCTCAGGGATCAGATCTGGGTCCTGTAATTTTTATTTTATTGATTTAACCCTTTGCAGTCGGATATGCCACAAAAGTGGCAACATATGGTTTCTGTACCCACTCGGACTGATTATAGAAGCTTTGTCTTCTCTGGTCGGGTATGCCACTATCGTGGCCGGCGCCATTGTCGTAGTCAGATCGGAGTATTTTGTGATTGGTTTGTCCGTGAGCTCGGATCGGCCCCTTTCGTGGCATCTAGTGATTTCCCTATGCGGTAGGTTGAGCCACTTTCGTGGCAGTTCAATATATTTATTTTTATGTTTTTTTTTTAACAGTTGTTTGGTTACTATGAAAACATAGGTATATTTCGTAACTAGTTTCAATCAGCTGGCAACATTGATCGCTTTTTAATATTTCGTCTATGCTTTTAAAATACGTCATTTCACAAGGTCAACATTCGCGCCATTTCACCTTGCTGCTTCTTGTTACTCTGCATATGTTTTATGTTTGTTTTGAGTGATTATTGTAAATATTTGTGAAGTGTGTGTGTATATAAATATTATTGTAGTGATTGTATATATTTGTTTTTATGTTTTATGTTATTAAAACAGCAACAATACAGATTTTCAATACAATTCTTTATTTTATTATTGTACCAGTGTAAATAATATAAAATAATAAAATTTTAAAGTTGCCGTTTGAACATTATTTTTCCTAAAAAATAACATTAAAACAGTATGTATTTTTCAATGTATTATTTGTTGCATTATCAATGTATTTTTTCATAATACAGTATTTTATTATAATAGAAATACAAATTATTATTATTTCTATATAATAATATTTTGTTTTTTTATTAATTTTATATTATTAAGATGTTATAAAAGTTTTAAAATTGCCGTTTGAACATTTTTTCCCCTAAAAAATAACATTTAAAAAGTATGTATTTTTCGATGCATTATTTGTTGCATTTTCAGTGTTATTTTTCATGAACAATGTAATTGAACTAATACAAATAAAGTAAAATATTGAACCATTATGTATTAGAGATGTTAAATACATTTTTATTATGTTTTTATATCCATATTTGGTTTTTTAATTAAATAAAAACTTTGGGTGACTCTAAATGTAATAGATACGCAGTAAAAGCTTCCGACTTGGCAATGCACAGCGGGAGTTTGTATGCCGAGCTGACGGCGAAGCGGCCATTGCCACGAAAGTGGCCACTCCGACCTCGCGGGACAAAGTGGTAAGTTTGATGATCGAGTTGCCACGGAACCATGTCGAGCCACAATAGTGGCATATCCGACTGGAGAGTACAAACCTTAAAACACTGTTCCTACTGAAAAGGGTTAACAATATTGTTAACTCTATAAAAACTTCAAAGATGTTACTTTACGCAGACAACCTCAAAGTTTACTGAATTATCAATAGCCATCTGGACTCTAAAGTGTTATAGGAGGATCTGGATGAAATTTAGCTTGGAGTGTTAAAAATATATTTCCAAAAAAACTATTCCAAAGGGCAAACTTCACTGAGGACGAATTTCAACACAAATATCCTCGCTGCTAAACAAGGATCACTATGACGGCACTCTCTTCAGAAAAAGTCTCAAGATGGAGGCCAAAAGGGCCGAATAAATAAATTGGGTGTGGGTCACCTGCATGTTGATGTCTTCATCCTGGCGGCCGATGGCTACACAGCGCGGAAAGGGTGAAGAAGTGGCTGTCCTTCAGGGACGCATAGTAGAGGCTAGTCCCAGCCTGTAGGTTCCGCACTGTGACTCCAGGAAAACGTTTTCAGTAGCCCTCCATCACTCACTGACCCCTGAACCAGGGCTAAAGAAACAGCACAGCATAAAACATATTTTAGTCTGGCTCTACAAAAGCGAGAAAACAAAATAAATACATAAAGGGGCGAAAAAAAGACTAAATTTGTTTTACTAATAAAAGCTACCATGACAATTAAAATGTAAAAATTTGTAAAATAAAATAAAGAAGTACAGAAACTACATAAATTTCAAATTAAGTGTTTACCTAAAATATCAAAAGACTAAACTGACTAAACAAATTAATTTAAGCAAAAAATAAAAATGAACAAAGTTAATAATTTTACATGACTCAGCTTTACATAACTAAAATCCTGCCATGTCCGGCAATGATACAACTGGTTAACAAACCTTTTGTTAGACCTATCAAATGAAATAATTATAAAAAGAGAAAATGAAAACTGACTTTACTGTAAATCAATTAAAATACACAATTTAATTGCATCTAAAAATAAATGTTTACAGGACAAAATAGTATAATAAATAGAAATACATGAAATATCACAATAAATAGAAATCACAATAACCTTTACATCGGCATATGGGCCTAAATAAAAACATATGACATATGGGCTTAGACGTGCTGAAAATAAAAACATTTCCACAAACAGGCAACAGCTTTATTAATTTCTGAAACAACACACACAAGAGAGATCAATAAACAATATTTTTAACCAAAGAGTTACAAAAGCAAACAATTTTACGAACACTTACCTAAACGCTTGTAGCCATAAAATATGTCGTCGTCGACTACCAAGCTAGAATGGTGAGCTTGCTGTCAACGCCAAGAAACACAGAAAACAAAATCACGGAACACTAAAACGAAAATAAAGACACTAAACTAAGTGAAACACAGAGAGGAACTGTCCTGTCCAAGGGAGACGATCGTAATGTGCAAATGGCACAATGGTAGCACTCTTGAAAGAGTATATGAATTTAAAGATTTAGGATGATTTTGGATCCTACTTTGAATTTTAATTAACATATCTCATCTATAATAAATAAAGCTTATAGAAATGTAGGGTTTATTATTAGGCAGTCTTACAATTTTAAGTCGATTTCAACTTTAAAATCATTGTATATATATCACTTGTCAGGTCTCATTTAGAATTTGCTAGTATAATTTGGAATCCTTATTTTGCTCTTCACATTAATTCAATAGAAAAGATACAAAAAAGTATTAAAATTATTTATATTTTAAAGAAACTGGCCACTTATAACATTTCTTATAATCAGCTTTTGAATATTTTTGAACTGGAAAGTCTTGAAAAAAGAAGATAATTAGCATATTTACTATTTGTTTTCAAACTGTTGAAAGGTGAAATTATGGATTCGTTTTGTTTGTCGAAAATTAACTTTTACACTCCAACAATTTATAATAGATGACATAACTTATTTAGTATTAATTTCTCTCGCACAAGAGTTCAGTCTATGCAGCACCTAAAAATACAATGATGAGATATATAACTCCTTATCTGAAGATGTTGATATATTTGTAGATAATATTCGCCTTTTCAAAAGATATTGTCAAAGGGATTTAAATTGATCTTGTTTGTAAAAGTCTGATTAATTTACATTACTATTTGTATATATATTTTTAAACTACTAGTCAGTCTACTTAAAAAATTGCAAGTTATTATTCACTATTTTTTTTGTTATTGTGTAGTCTAGTTATTGTTAACAAAGGTTATTGTTGTTGGTTATTATTAATATTTGATTATTTATCTATTGCTTTTATGTTATTTGTTTATATGTGTATGTTTGTTATTGTTATCTATTATTTATATTTTCACTGTTAGTTTATGAATGCCACTGGACTGGACTGAAATATGTTGGACTGTCTTCTTCTGCAGAGCATGCAAAATGTAATTGGGTGTATAGCCTGTATTGTTGCATGTAAAATAAATAAATAAAAAAGAAATGGTGAAAATTCTCTATAGGATGTAATGGTAAACATTTGTTCCACTTCGTTTTCTCCCCGTATGTTTTGTGAACATTTCTGTATGTCTTATGAAGCCATCAAATATTTACTATGACCATAAATATAAAGTTAATTCATTTTTCAGGAGAGTAACTTACTAAACTTGAAGTGTGATGTGAAGGATCTTGAAAACAAATTAGAATTGCTAAAAAAAGAAAATGAAACTTTTGTTAAGTCTTACAAAACGATGAATGAAGAAATAGAAAATTATAAACTAGAAATAACAACAAAGAATGACACTATACAGAAATATACCAAGGATATTGAACAATTAACAACTGAATTAGCATTGAAGGAAAATGTGGTGTTGGAAACTATGTCTTCTGTTGAAGCTCTTCAAGCAGAGAAGGCTACTTTAGAAAGTAAATTCACTGAACAGGTATGTTTTATTATCATTAAAATATTGGCAGAATTGTTGATTCTAGTTGTTTAAAAAAAGGATGGGTTCGTTAAAAGGATGATAAGTATTAAATGTTACTAACAAATTCTAGGTCTTCGTGGTTCGACCGCATCACTGGGCTATGTACATCATTACCGACGTTTCGGTCACATTACAGTAGGCCATCCTCAGGGCGAGACGATCACTGTATCCTAGAGTCAAGTTCTGTGATACAGTGATGTCTCGCCCTGAGGATGACCTACTGTAATGTGGCCGAAACGTCGGCAATGTTTGTACATAGCCCAGTGACGCGGTCAAACCCCAAAGACCTGAATTTGTTAGTGATACTAACGACCATGGAAGCCTATCCATGAATTTTTAAATGTTATAAAGAAATCAATAATAATTATATTAAGTCAATGTGTTGTATGTTGTATGTGTCAATGTGTTGTATGTTGTATGTTGCATGTGTCAATGTGTTGTATGTTGTCCTGAGGTGTTGTGTATTAAGTCAATGTGTTGTATGTTGTCCTCAGGTGTTGTGTATTAAGTCAATGTGTTGTATGTTGTCCTCAGGTGTTGTGTATTAAGTCAATGTGTTGTATGTTTTTCTGAGGTGTTGTGTATTAAGTCAATGTGTTGTATGTTGTCCTCAGGTTTTGTGTATTAAGTCAATGTGTTGTATGTTGTCCTTAGGTGTTGTGTATTAAGTCAATGTGATTTAAAAACATAAAAAAAAAAAAAAAAACTATCCATGATTTTGTACAGCAATCACAACTTATAATTAGAGCGAATTATGAACTGGAGGTAAATAATACAGCTGTCTGTGTAGATTAATAGGCTAACTTAAAGACTTAAGTGTTACCTTGCAGCACGCTTTTGTGGAGGAGAACTGTGGTGGGAGAAATTCTCTGACTCACATAATCCGCCCTACACATGATACAATATCAATTACAAGTTCTGATAGCTGTGATTTGAAAATCATGATTAAAATAAGTGGTGAATGAGAACTTGAGCTGAGCTTGGACTGCTCAAGCTTGAAGCATAAGAAAATTTTCAATAATTCAAAGTCTTGCTTACTCATTATTGCTGTAAGTGGTAAGTTCCTCAAACATTTTCCCCGCATGTTTAACCCTTTTATTTCCAGAAACCAATTTCTGTAAAATGTAATATCCAAAAACCTAGGCGTATATTGACTTGACCAAATGAACTTTTTCAAGTTGTTTGCTTTCTGATCATACTGATAAATTTTCACCCTCCCACAGAAGACCATCAATACTGAACCTGTTGAGAATCAATGAATAATCAACCAAACTTGATCTGTAAAATGTATAACTCAACTTTAAGATATTTTAATTAAAGTGGTTTGTGATTTGAAACAAAAAGCACGTTGATTAAATTAACATTTGGTATGTGAATAGACTTATATACCTTAAATGTTTTATAAGAACGTGAATTAGAATTGATAAAAAAATAAATGAAAGTTTCATTCAGGTCCTGAAAAATATGATGGACAAAATTGTAAACTATAGAATTGAATTGAATATAACAGTGAAGATTGAATGGTTACAAAAATTGCCAAGAATATTAAAAAATAAGCAATTAAGCTAGTTTAAAAAATATATATATAGTGTTGGAAACACAAATAGAAGAAGTCAGTCCTGATTTATTTCAATTTTTTGAACGATTAGTGTTTTAACAATATTTAAATAGTGCAAATATTGAAATAATTTTATTTATTTAGGTTGCACGGTAGATTCTTGCAATGTAATTAAAAAAACCCTAATATTCCATTGAAAGAAAAGTATGTTTTACAAACTGTAGATTAGTTTAGTAATTAAAAAATATTCATTCATTTATGCTAGTTGTACACTTTTCTGTCCTACAAATGTTATTGTAAATAAGTTTTAAATATTAAATTAACCTTTAAAGTACATACAGAAGAATCAAGACAAAAAATAATTTATTCATTGTATTTTGGCTTATGTTTCAGGAAAACAATTTACACAGTGTAAAGCTTGATGTACAAGAGCTTGAAAACAAATTAGAAATGCTGAGAAAAGAAAATAGCAGTTTTAATGAGTCTCAGAAGGTTATGAATGAAGAAATTGAAAATTATAAACAAGATATAATGACAAAGAACGATACTTTACATCACTATACCAAGGACATTGAACAATTAACAACTGAACTAGCTTTGAAAGAAAGTGTGTTATTGGAAGCCAAGTCTTCTATTGAAGCTCTACAGACAGAAAAGAGAATTATGGAAAATAAATTCTCTGAACAGGTATGGCTAGTTATTCAAATTGGGGCACGGTTATCAATTCATAGAGCATAATTATTTTAAAATATCAACTGAAAGAAGAGGAACTTTTACAATTTTTTGTGTTTAGTTTGGGTTACTACATAATTACAGAACAATAATTTGCAACAGTTGCAATAATACAGTACAAATTACAGTGTGTCCAATTTAATGTGTTTCGTTTTTGTTATATCTAATGTTATATCAGTGTGGCTAGCTATCGGGAAAACCGGGCATTATGCGTCAATTTGAACTACTGGGAAAAAAGCGTGAATTTTAAAGTTTATCGGGAATTTTCATAAATTTCTTTTGTTTATGAAAAATAACTGCTAACCATAAATTTTAGTTAATAGTTAGTCTTGCAAAACCAAATAAGACTGTTTCCATTAATGCAGGTTATTTAGGCACTTTCAAGTAGTCCAAATTAAAAAGTTGGATGGACGAGCTCCTGTCATGCGATTAGAGGACAATAGACTGAAGACATATGGACGGGCGGACTTTGGCAAACTTGTTAGGACACCTAAAGATGCGTAAAGAAAGGTAGTTAATTTACAAGACTAGTACATTACCGACTTGTTCACTGTAATGAACTAGGTGAATGAACTAACTAGTTCTAAATGACGTAACTACCAAGTCACTGCCACTGGTGTATCAATTAGGCGAATGCAACTTGTAAAAGCGACGGTGGAGTGATTTGTGGTTATGTTATTAGATTTTTTCTTAGGGTATGCTTTTTATTGATTATGTTTGTTAATTTGTTTTACCTTCTTCTAATTTCAGTTTGTATTGACATAGATAAATAATTACACTTATTGATTCTGTCAGTGATAATAATGACATATGATTGGTATTTAAAATAAGAACAATTTAGTATAGAAACAATTTAATGTGACTTTACTGATTTTATTAGTGTATTCAATTAATTCCATAAGGAAACAATTTTAAAAACAAGGTAGACAGTCTCATTTGGCTACATGACGATAGCCAATTCATCATTCGCCCAGTATAGCAGCTGACCGTGCACAATCCCATTTCTTGCGTCCTAAAAAAAAATTAAAGGTTCCATTTGCACAGTTTTAGGTTAGGTTACAACTGACTGAAGACTGGACCATCATGTATGATTGCTACCTTCCCAGTTTTGTTGTTCACTTTGAATTGACCTAGTTCACTTGTTAACTAATCTGACTAGTTCATATGATTCGGTCGTTTGAGAACTACCCATCCATCACAGTATCTTAATAAACAAATGGTAGGTGCCACGTGACGTCATGTGGCTATCAACAGTTTTACAGAGTTAAATGAATACAGTAGAAACCCTATTTTTCATCAGGGGTCGGGACCGCGGCCGTGACAGATTAGAGAATAGACGGGTTATAGAGAATTCACCCACTTACACTTATATCGCTGGAAACTTATTATTAGTGTTTATGCATGTTAAATTTTAATGCTGCATAGTACATATTGATAAACAAAATGAGAATGAAAAGGTTAGAAAAGATACGTTACAGAATGTATATATTGCAGGTCACAATTACGCTTTTATTATAGTAGGCCTAGTTTTAACGTAAAACATAAGCTTGTACATTATGTAATGTGCACAGAAATTAATTATCAACATTTTAAAAATTAAACTGCAGAACAGTGTAATGTATTAAAGCCCAGTTCCCACGGCCAGTGTTTTCGCAGACATCAGGCGTCCCGATGTCGGTACACGGATAGCGTGTCGCCTGTGTTCCAACAGCCCCATGACCTGTGTAGGTGTCGCTGCTTAAAACTTCATCTCCAACCACAGGCCTTTGTAGTGCCGCCTCTCTCCCCATGTTGTATGGGATCTGTTCAGGCAGCCCCGGACGGCCTGTCCGTACGTCAGGCGTACACAGGCAAGCTGTTCCAATGACCTGTTATCTGGTATACAGCAGACGAGGCCTTACGTATGACAGGCCGTTGGAACTATACTTATGAGGGTTAGATGGCTGGAGGGGGAAAAGTCATACGGCAACTGTCATATCTTGGCGCGACGAACCCAGACACTGATGGATAACAGAACCTGGCGGAAAATAGGGTGACGGACAATCGGGTTTTCACTGTAGTCCAATATTGTAAACAAATTTGCAAACAATAAACAAGTAATACAATAAATTAGTGCAGTGTTTTTTATTTATATGAAGTGGTGTTTATATGAGCCTCGTCATGGACCAGTTAAAACATGGTGCTTTTGTAGGCTTTGCTCACACTATATCTAGTGACTTCAGTAATGAGAAACACATGACTACTGGAGTAGCAGTAAAGTTCAGGATGGAGTTTGAAAGACCCCTCACTTCTGACTATGTGGCAGAGAAACTTACGTGTCAAATGGTGGAAAATGGAGCCATAGACTTGTTAATTATTTACAGTCTAGTAACAAGGTCTAAGTATAATTGAAAACCCTTGATAGAAGATTAGAACATAGCGTTTGCCCAGCTAACAAAAAACTGTTAAGAGAACTGAAAACATTAGTCTGCTTTCCAATGGGGTGTATGAGAGACATGGTACGGCCAGAAAACTTTGCGGAAAATATTGTTAAGTTTCAACAAGACACAGGAACCAACGTCTTAGTAGAATCCTCCGATGAAAAAGAAAGCAGAGTTCTACAGTGTGGACTTTCTCACTCTGATTTTTTGCATAAATTATGTCAATCTGTTATGGAATGTCAGACAAATTCTACCTTTCAAGAGCAGATTGTCACTCAGTCACATATATCTCCATATCCAACAACTGAAATAATAACTATAATTGGGCCGGGTTGAAAGCGACCTGCATGATAAATTTAGTGCATAGGAGGGGTTCCACTCCTCCGTCTCTAGTTGGCTTGAGGGGCAGTGTTGGGAGTGGGGACAACAGACACAATCAGACTGAACCTTAAACGGCCCCATCTCAGACTTTATTGAGCAATAAGATAGTGTTATTGGGGGATGAGAGGAATGTGGTTGTTGCTGGAGGGGGCTATTAGTCAGCCAATTCAAAATCGTCTGTAGTACAGCACTAACAACTCGTGCGCATAGTTAAACATTAGTTAGTCTGAGTTTAAGAATGAACTTAGTTTATTTTGTTTGCATAAAACAATTTCTCTCAATTTTAATCAGCCATTTTCATATTGATGTATAGCCTAATAAATTAAATGCAGTATTATAAATAGAAACTAAAAGTCTAGTTGCTTATTAAAGATAATAAAGTAAGTTAATACTTTAAATACTGATATATAATTAAGCAATGACGGGAAAAAATGAAGGTGTTGTAGCTCTGATTAGAAAAGATGCAAGTGAAAATGAAAAGTTCATATAATATCATTGCATTATCCATCAAGAAAATTTGTGTGCAAAAAGTGTTTGTTTCAAAGATGTCATTAAAGATGTGACTAAAATCGTGAATTTTATCAGATCACAAGGACTGAACCACAGGGAATTCCAAACCTTCCTTAGTGAGATGAATGCAGAGTATGGTGATGTAATTTATTACACAGAGATTCGTTGGCTCAGTCGAGGAGAGTTTTTAAAAAGGGTTTTTGATTTGAAAGAAGAAATCTGCATGTTCATGGAGAGTAAAGGGAAGGCAGTTCACTACTTCAAAGATCCCAGTTAGATGGCTGATTTTGGGTACCTAACTGATATTTCAATACATCTCAATGACTTGAATATTAGGCTACAAGGGAAGAATGCTATGATACACAAACTCTTTGATCAAGTTGAGGCGTTTGAGAGGAAACTTAGTTTGTGGAAGAATCAAGTACAACAGGGTGACTTCATACATTTTCCATCACTGTCACAATGTGAAGTTCTAAACAAAGAAAAGTACAGCGAAGCACTCTCCATGTTACAGCAAGATTTTAGCAACAGGTTTTTAGACTTCAAGCAAAATAAAACTATGATGAAGCTTTTTTGTGCTCCTTTCAGTGTTAATGTGGAAGACTATTCCGGAAATATACAAATGGAACTTATTGACTTTCAGTGCAATAGCGATTTACAGGAGAAATTTAATAACTTTGGACTTAAAGAGTTTTACTCATTGTATGTTGAAGGTGATCGATTTCCAGCAATCAGATCTCATGCTCTGGCCACAGCATCTCTTTTTGGCAGCACTTACATCTGAGCAGCTATTTTCAAGAATGAAGAACGTGAAATCGAAACTGAGAAACCGTATTTCTGACACTCATTTAGAGAACTCTCTTCGAATTGCCACATCTGACATAAAAGCTAATGTTGACAGATTAGTAAAAGATAAACAATGTCAAATTTCTCACTAAACTACAAAAGTCACAAATTTCATGTTTTCAGTTTAATTTTGAGTTTTATAACATGTTTAAATGTATGTCAAGTAGACCTATATTGTTTTCAATTTTGATGTTTAATACAGTTATCAACAAATATAAAATGTTATAACAAATTCATGTAAATTATTTTAACCTGAGACAAAATTCACACACATACATATATATATATATGTATATGTATATACACGCCTAATCAATGCGGCCCTCCAAGTCCTCCATGACAATAATTTGGCCCTTAAATAATAAAAGGTTGAAGACCACTGACTTAAATATTCAGGGAGGGTTATTAGATAAGAAACATGACTTGGAAACTGTAAAAAAATTATAATATTATAAAAAAATTGTAATATAATTATTTTATGATAGTAATGGTTTTTATTGTTAATATATTCCATATTTATAATGCCCTCCTGTGCTGTTGCCGACTGCAAAAACTCATCAGCAAATGCAGGTAAAGAAGGAATTTTCACCTATTTCCAAAAAAAGTAGATTTGTTTAAAAAGTGGATATATTTTTATAAAAGAAAATATGAATTTAACCCTCAAAACGGTTTGAGTGTGCTCCATACACTTAGTAGCTGATGATTGTGAATGGGACCTTTAGGCTGAGCTCTTAAATGTCCAAACAAGAAATATTTAAACACATGGAGCTCTTCCAACAATTCAAAAATTCAACAATTCAAAAAACATTTTGACAGAAATAACAGAGCAGTAAAGCAAGAAAACAAAATTTTATCAATTTCTTACCAGAAAATAATGAGAGTATTAATATGTTAAATTGTTGTATTTTAAAACTAATAAATATACAGCTTTATGAATATTGGACTAAATGTATTTTATTTTAATCAAAACGTTTTATTAGTTAGCACATTAGAAGATCAAACATAATCTCATGTGATTAACTAATTAATCTCATGCTAATCTGATATCAATACATTTATTAATGTGTTGTTAAGATAAATGAGACTATATTTATTTAATGTTGCATTCTTCTTGCTTGTTCAATTCAAAAAGGTATTAAAATAAATAAAGCACTTATTCTGCACTTGAATATGGACTAAAGAAGTTTTAAAAACATAAAACTAAATTAGAAGCCGTTTTGAATGCATATACACCTTATCTATCTTAAATGGGAATAGCCACGTGATGTCACAGCAATCAGCTGCCTGCACGTGGCACCTACCATATGTTTATTAAGATGCCATCCCTAATGCCGTCGTCCTGTGACCCAAAAACTTGTTTACAACAATCACTTTGCAGGTATTTGGAACTTCTCCATCCCCCGACTACGGCGTTGGTATTAGTCATTCTTCTAAACATAGTCATCCATTTAGTGATGGTTACCATGATGTCTTTTCATTTATAATAAAAAAATGAAAACTTAGGCAACATTTATTGTTCTGTATGGTTTCTTATACTGATACCGTATTTTTTAGCGATGGTTACGTCGAAGTGTCTTCATAGATTTGGTGAACTGTTTTAACCATTTTCAAAAAATTAGAAAATTTTTTCTATAGTAATGATTTTCGTAATTATATAGACAGCGGCCATGTTAGTATTTTGTCTAAATTTTTTGTATAGGAGATGCATAACTAAGAAACTAGAATGTGATCGGGTTTGTAGGAGAAAATCTAAAAAAATTAAGAAAATTGAAAAATCTTTTTTGGAAATATAACGATGTGGGTATTCAAATTGTGCAGAAAATTGCCCTGATCATGAATATCACAAGCTTTTCCAATCGAACCGTTATTAAGTACGATGGCGCTGGAAATGTGCCGATGTAATTAGGTTATGCCCTGTTATGATAGGGCTAGGTTGGGTATTGATAGGTTAGATTTGTTTATGTTATGTCATGTTTGTTTAGGTTATGTTAGGTTTGGTTATGTCAACCTACCTAACCTTACAAACCCAAACCTAACTTGATTGAAACAAACCTAATCTATTAATAACCAACCTAGCCTTATCCTTAACAAAACATAACCTTACTGAATAGGTTCTTATAATACAGCCTTGCCTATCAGTCATTTTTATGATGCTTAATAATATTTGTACTGATTATAGATGTTCTCTTTCTTTTCAATATATGAAAAAAACTTTGTAATCAAACACATTTATTTAATAGCAATTATTTGTGTATTTTAATTATCGTTAGTAATTAAACTATTATTTAACATCCTGAAAAACCTAGAATTATGCATACATTTTTAAATCCAATTTTTCTAGCCACATTGTATTTGTATTGGACTTATTTGTAGAGGTAAACACAAACTAAATGGCACGTAGAGCTGTTAGTGTGAGAGAGATAGAGAACTTCTCCTACACAGTTCCCTTCCAGTGCAAGCGTTCTGCAATGTACAGTCGTCTGTAATTTTGTCTATTATTGGACACAGACTTTGTATTATTTTTCTCCAGTTTCAGAATTATGGATAATTTTTCTTTAAAATTCTTTTTACACATATTGTATTTAACCTATAATGTTCAATAAATAATAGATTGCATTGCATTACAACTTTAGTTATATCAGCTGAACAATTTAAAATGTATATTCTTTACATTATGAATAATTAAAAATGTGGAATAATGTTTGTAATTTATTTCTTTTTCTATTTACATTTAGAACCATACATTAAAATCAATAAATTAACTTGATTTAATAGCATAATAGCAGATCTAAAACCTATTGCAAGTAGAAAAAGAATTGAGAATGCTGACAGAGACTGTACATCATCAGTGTGTGGTGGGAAACAGAATCTTTCAAAAAAGCGCTGTTTGCACACCATTTACCGAGGGTCTACATCTGTTGATGCCAGAAAATGTTATTGTTAACTAAGATCCATGTTGGTGAATGTTTCAGGAAAGTTACTTACTTAACGTAAAGTTTGATGTACAGCAACTTGAAAGCAAATTAGAATCGCTAAGGAAAGAAAATATAAGTTTTATTGAGGCTAAGAAAATTATGAATGAAGAAATTGAAAAATTAACGACTGAGTTAGCGTTGAAAGAAAGTATGATAATGGAAACCAAGTCTTCAATTGAAGCTCTACAAGCAGAAAATAGTTTTCTGAAAAATAAAATTATTGAAAAGGTAAGTTTTAACCCTAGATAATAGTAGCATTCCCATATTCAAGAATCTTTTTTGTAAAAACCATTTAAAATATAAGCGTGATAGGTGGGTTTCATAGTTTTCTATCTCAGAAAATTTAGTTTATATATAAAAAAAAAATTCTGATGTTATTATTAGTAAAAAGTGAAAGGATAGGAAAGCATGCACAGTAGATAGAAACACACACTTTATATGTTTCTGTGGTGTCTATGTTTATCTCTATAATTTACCATGTATAATGTTTTCCTTTTCTTACACTTTTCCCTGAAATACTAGGCTTGGTGCTCTTAAAATAAACTTACTTAATTCCTTTATTTCCTTAAGGGGGAAGTAGGGCTTCAACAAAGAATCTCCACTGTGCATGGTTCTGGGCCATCTACTTTGTTTCTTCCCAGCTCTTGCCTTCTCCTTTAGTTCTTTTTTTTCGGAGAACCTCCTCCAAATTGTCTGTAACCTCCCTCTCTTATCCTGTTTCCTCGGGTGTTCCACTCTAGGGCTTAACAGCAGACATTGTTGTTGATCTTCTCAGAGTGTAATGTATCTAAGCAAACTTTCTTTTCTTAATTTAAACTGCCTAAAAATTAACCTGTAATATTATTAAAAAATATCAAGCAAACTCTCTTTTCTTAATATAAACTGTAATATTGTTATAAGTCAGCACTAGGGGCGCAGTGCTGTAACCAAGCTACTTGGAGCCAAAGTGTTGAGGAGATTGTATGCGATAGGTTCCATGTTCAGTCTTCTAAATACTGACATGGTGTCCGCTCATTGGTTGCCATCTACACTTACTATGGTGGACACGACTAGAGAAATCTGGGGTTGGTGTGTCCATGTTGGATGGTAGTCAAGGTTCAGATGTTGTGTAGGGAAGAGAACTGAGTGTCAGGTTTGTCAGTTAGCTGAAAATCAGACCAGCACAAAGTTCCGATTTCACGTAAAGCTGTTGGTCCCTTAGTTGCTCTGGATATAGAGCTATAATAAATAACTCTTTCTCAGAGACAGTTGACCTTACTAAGTAACAATGACTACACTCATTCATCTACTCATCACAATCATTCACTCCTCATATATCTTGACGACCGGCGTCTTACTAATGACTAATTAATATAAAACATCATATAGAACTCTGATATTCAGCCAGTTCAAAATATTTACTGAGCAGTTGTTCTGAAATCAGGGACTAGATAATATTTGTGTTATTAATTCTACATTACACTTAACACTTATTAAAATTCTGCTTTAACACATTTAGTGCGGGTCAGCCGAATTCGACTGATCAGCTGACCGGCGTGCCACCCGGATCAGTCGATTTCGAGGGGTAGAACCATGGCAACCTCTATTGTCCATTGTGAATAAAGCTTTCAGTGCAGGTTGTTCATTCATTGTGTCAGCATCTGTGAGCGTACTGAAAACATATTTTTAGCGTAGTTTTCGTTTACTGAAATTTTTATGTTTATGGCTACTGTTTATATTTGTATATATATTTTTTAGAGTGAAACTGTTTGTCTAGTGTGTGTGTAATGTTTTATTAGTGTAAATATACATTGTTTTGTTGTGGATTGTGCTAAAAACATGGTGGACGATTCTGACAGTGATGAAATAGAGTACGGAAGTAGTGAAGGGGGGAGTGATGATACAGACAGTGATAATTCTGATTTCGATGCATCTGATATTGCTTCACCTACTTGGTCAACTAATACGAATGGAATGAAGGCAATACCCTTTATAAAATTCAATAAGTTATTTGTACCCGTACCAGGTGAAAAGCCTATTGATTGGCTTAGGTTGTTGATCGATGATGTATTTCTAGATACATAGATTTGTAGACAGACCAATGCCTACGCATTGAATTTATTTGGTAGAAATGATACCACACCAAATTCACGTGTTTGTAAATGGAAAGATTTAAATGTCCCAGAGTTGATCACTTTTATTGGCCTACTTATGCATATGGGAAGTATCCCGCTAAACCGCATTCAAGATTACTGGAAAACCAGTCGTCTTTTCAGCATCCCTATCTTTAGGGACTACATGTCAGATAATACTTCGATGTTTGTATTTTTCTAAATGTAGCCCTACTAATGACCAACAAGCTCAGCCATCGACATCCACACAACCTAGGCCTTCTCCCACTGAAAAAATTGATGACGTTGTATACCGCTTCAACAACAAAATGGCCAATATATATTACCCTTCCAAAGAACTCTCCATTGACGAGTCAATGGTGCTATGGCGAGGTCATTTACGATTTCGCCAGTACATCAAAAATAAGCGACACAAATATGGTGTTAAATTTTATTCAGTGAACGAACCTGAAGGACTTTTGCTATAGCTTTTAAAATTTATGCAGGATCAAATGATATAACATCTGGGCCCGGGCATACTGAGAAGGTAGTTTGCACCTTATGAGAAGGTTTCCAGGCAATGGCCATGCATTGTTCATGGATCATTTTTATAACAGTTTTTCCTTGGCATCAAAATTATTAGCTCATAACACATATTGCACTGGTACCTTGAGAAAATCAAGAAAACATAATCCCAAATAAGTCATAGAAAAAAAACTCCAAAAAGGTGAAACGGTATCCAAGTATGCAGAAGATGTTCTAATCGCCAAGTGGAAGGACAAATGTGAAGTTGTATATATTTCAACACAATTTGAAAATGAAATGGTGACAAGTGGGATCAGATTTGGTGTTGAAACACAAAAGCCTTCGCCCATCGTGCAATACAATGCACATATGAAGGGGACTGATCGCCATGATCAACTAATGTCTTATTACCCTTTTGAAAAAAAGTCTCTGATGGTACAAAAAAATTTTCGTCCACATTCTGCATATGATACTTATCAATGCACATTTTATGTTCAACATGCATCGAGGAGAAATTGGTGAAAAAAAGATTTCTTTGTACGACTTTCGATTGATGGTAATTGAAGATCTGTTACCTGCCAAGGCTGCCGCAGAAATTGTGAGTCCAGCAAACCGACGCCCTTTAGAACATAAATTAGTCAAAAATGATGAAACATGTCCTAAAGGTTTCACTAAGCGTAAAACTTGTAGAGTGTGCTACAAAGCCGGAAGAAAATACAAGCAAAGTATTTTTGTATGTTCTGCTTGTCCGGGAAAACCTGGACTTTGCGAAGTTCAATGTTTTGATAAATATCACAACTAACATTCAAAAAAGTGGATTATACTTGTAAATATGTACATATTTTTTATTTTAACAATTTTATAAATAATTTTAGAACAATAATTATATTAGTGTGTGCATTATATAACAGTAACAGTTGTGTTTTATAATGGAATGTGGTATAAGACTTGCGTGCCACCCTGATCACCCGAATGAGACTGACACAATATGACGTCACTCTACGGCACTTATTTTACTTCAAATTGCCAAAAATCAAAGAATTATGCATTTTTACGTCATTGGTAAGTTTTTATGAAATAATAATTTTTAGCTCTTAGTGCATTATTTCTATATTATAGCGCCGCAGCGAATGTGTTAAAATAACTGATCATTGTGTTTATTTAATTTATTATTCTTGTAGGATGAAAGTATTCAGCAAATATCAAATGAAAAAGAAACTGTAGTATTGGATTTGCATAAAAAGCTTCACAGTGCTGAGTCTGAATTACTGGTGATCAAGAATGATTTTGAGAAGCAAACAGTGGTGAATAATGAGCTTGAGTATATGCTGAAGTGTGCACAAGTGGAAGCTGTCCAAATGAAACAGCAGATCAATGACTACGATCCTCAGTTGAAAGAAGCCCATGATAAGCTTTTCCATGATTTTCATAAGTAAGTATTTAGTGTAGATGTGTTTACTTCATTAGTTCTAAATGATCTATGTAAATGAGAGTTTTGCTTTACATTGCTCAAAATTACGTGAATTTTGCATATTTCATGTTTGTACCTTGAGAATGTGAAATAAGCCTTCTACCAGTTCCTGTTTGCAAACTTTTTGCAGAATTTGCTTTTTCTGGTTATTCTCATTTTGTTCACATTTCACAGGAAAATGAGAACACTACATAACTAACTTAATCATCACAGGTTATTTTTAGGGCACTAGGCTTAGGATTTTAGTAAAAAAAGGAGAGGAGATTATCATACCTGATAAACTGGTACACTGGACACATGCAGAATCACAACACAAAAGGACAGATAGAACATTACTTCTACTGTACGTGTATGGGTGGGTGAGTGGGTAACAAACGTACATATATATATTTAGATAGATTATTATTGAGTTGTTGATTATTAAGATATGGGTGAGTATAATTTGAGGTTTAATGTGCATAGGCATCTAAGGGAACAATATTTATTGTTTCCTAAACAGCATACTAGTCTCTTGATCCATGAAGTTCCTTTGTTATAATTTGTTGACCCAGAAAACCCTTCACTTATATATGCATTAGTTGATTATTCTAAACTTACAGAGTAAGAAGTTAGTAGTGGTTGATCACCAACAACCACAACCTTCTTAGTCAAATTACGCCCTCTTCAGTCACAACAGCTAATCCTAGGCAATATCTCAAGCTGAACAGAAATGTTTAACCAAATGGAATTTAAATAACCTTCGCTTATCCCTATTTCCACATATCTCATCTGATCCAAATTGGATCTGGCGTCCCTACCACTTACCACCTGAAGCAGCCTGCCAACACAGCTTCAGAACATACTTACAGGTTCAATGTTGTTAGGGCACGATATTGATCTACTCTATTGGAGCTGGAATATGTCACGCTTTGGAATTGCCTCTTGCCTACCTGATAGGAAGTAGATATTTAGACACATTTACCTTACATTTGACTAATTAGAAACTTACAAATATGATGGTGTATTGGGGCCTAAAAATCATGTTTTTGAAACTGTAAAATTGCTACTCAACTGAGGTATCACATTAAATGCATTCTTGTCCTGAATATACCATCATATTTTGGAAAATATATGTACATAATATAAATGAAAGCCTTACCAACCTGCAAATGATGCTGGTCTGTCGTCAACAATTTTAAGAATGTTGATAAAACAATTTTACGTAATATCAGTTCATTTACTGCTAATTAAGCATTATTTTACCAAAGTATTTCACAGCTAATTCCACACTATTTCAATAATTACCATATGTGGTAAATAGAATTAGCGCACATATGAATAACATTACTATTCATTCTTCCACCTTAAGATTAAATCTTTCAACTATCACTTAACATCAAAATTTTGTTTACTCTGTGAATACACTCTCTACTTTATCACCAACCCTCTGTCGATTGAAATATAGTTTCTCCATACTCAACGGAAAGTGCAAGCAGTATCTAACATTGCTGTGTTGTGTCTTTCATGTGATTGGTGTTTTTGTGTAATAGACCAGTCAACTTTGGCAATCTTGTTCATACTTTAATCTCTCCTAATAGTATTTCTGGACTGGGGTCTGATAATGTAACTCCAAAATTAACAAGCTTCTAACTGTAGTCTATTATAAAATATTACACATAAAACCTTAAACTAAATAAAAAATTAGTGAAGAATAGAAAAAAATGTAATTTAATAATGTCAAGCATACAGTAAATTTACTTTAAATGAGACTAGTGAACAGTATTTTGTAAATGTCAATTTAATGATACCGGTAGTAAGTCCAGAGATGGTTGACTGAGTTGTTTATAGATTTCAAATGTTCTTTTTAGATTAACTGATGAATATGACGCTCTAAGAACGACACATGATTCACTTGTGGAAACTCACAAGAATGTAAGGATTGAATATGACGCAAAGTTGAAGAAATTGAAAGATTATATGGTAAGTAATGCTTTTAATTGTATATTCTTACATGTAAAATAAGTCTCTTCATTTGTAAAGTGGTAAACTTATGTAGTTTTACTTTACAAATAAAAGTCTTATTAGGTGATAAATCAGAAGGGACGCTCAGGAAAACAATTGAAGGTCCAAATTTATTTGTTTCTATAGAAAAATAAGGTTGAGAAGTAATAAGTAGAATGAGGCGAAAAGCAAAGTGTGAATCATTCTTTTATATCATTATTTTAGTTCCAATTATTTATACCCAATAGTATTTACTTAGCAATTATTTACAAAAGTGTTTTCTCATTAAAAAATGATTTACCTATCAGTGATGTATCAATCCATTTTGTTTACGTTTGCCTATAACTCTACTTATATACAGGGTGTGGTAGAATAACCTTCCCTATTAGAGAAGCTAATGAAAACAAAACAAAATAACATAGGAAGTTATAATTTTTATTAACTAAAAGTACAGATTGTGCCGTTTAAGAATATGTACCATTACTTTACTTTTTAAATAATACATCTCTCAAATGGTTTCCTCAACTGTTGACACACTGGTTGAGTTTTTTCTGAAGTTCTCTGTTACTTTACGAGTCATATCAGGTGGATTGGCTCCAACTTCTCGTGTTATCACTTCTTTTAGGGTTTTTAAAGTTTGAGGACCATGTTATTATACCTTGGATTTTAAGTAGGCCCAGAGAAAAAAAAATCACAGGGCGTTAAGTTTGGCGACCGTGGTGATCAGCCTATGTCATCACGCAAAGAGATAACTTATCCAGGAAACATTTCCTTCGTCAGTGCCAGTGACTGCTGCGCTGTGTGGGCTGTAGCGCCATCTTGTTGGAACCACACGTTCTCAATGTCATCAAAATGCTCCCTTAGTTTAGGCTGGAGGAACTCCGGGAGCATTGCACAACACTGTTCACTGTTTACAGTTATCCCACCATATCCTTCGAAAAGGTACGGACCAATCACTCAAGAATTAAAAACAGCACAACATACGGTTACTTTGGGGCTGCAATTTTGGTTTTTCACTGCTCCGGAAAAGTGAAAGTGTGCCTTGTCGGAAAAAAATTACAACATCTTCTGGGCAGATGTTCCGAAGATGGTCTTGGCACAATGTTATACGGACACCACAGTGTCTTTGACTCGGTTCTTGAACAACAACACACTGAAAATGGTAAGTATGCAGGTACTCTAGGACGCGCCCTCACTACTCTGCTCCATCTCTTGTCTGCTTAACATTAATTTATAATCGGGGAGTTTTTTCTGCTTGACCCTGTATTTAATAAGTATATTATAATATATACTACAATGGTGGCTCAGTGGTTAAGGCTTCGGACTGTGGAGGGCATGTTCAAGGTTTGAATCCCCACTGAGCCAACGGTTGGAACTTCACTCGTTGGATAAAGTTCACGCACAGGCTTGCAAGCCCATGTGAACTGGCGAGTGAAATAAAAAAAGTTATTAATTTTTCCATTTTTTTTTTCATTATAAGCTTACCATACTTTTTTGCATTTCAGTTTCAAAGTCAAAATTTCTTTATTCGCTTTTATACAATAATTGTACATGGAATAGTGTCATTATGCATATATACCAATTAAAATATATCACTAATATTCCTTGTCTTAACATAAGACATTAGGCCTAAGTAAAAAGTTTCATTAATAAAGTGGTCCTAATGAATAAAATTCTTCCAGTGAATAAAATGCATTCTGCAACAAAAGGTTTTTAAGCAATAGTTTAAACGTTTTTAGATCATCTACTTCCCTTATTATTTTGGGAATACAGTTAAAAAATTTTATTCCAGAATAAGTGGTGCTTCTCTTAAACTTTTCTAGGTTATGATGAGGTAAAATTATGGTAGCTTTGTTTCTGGTGTTATAAGAGTGAACCTCATTCAAAGTTTTTAAATTACGTTTATGATTTTCTACATAAGTGACTGTATCAAAAATATATTGGCTATGAACTGTCAAAATTCTTAATTTGGTAAAATGTTCCTTAACCGAATCATCACTTTTTAATCGCAAGATAGTTCTTAAAGCTTTTTTTTTGAAGTTTGAGAATTGTATTTAAATTTTGATTTGAGGTCCCTCCATAAACAGGTATCCCGTAGGATATACAGGGTGTCTCTGAACTCTCTGATTTCAGCTATAATATGCTGTTCCTAGTTCATATGGGATACTAAATATCATATTTAAACTGTCCAAAACTCCTTGTCTATCCGTACAGCCGCCATTTTGTTTTTTTTACTAATTAATTTTTATCTCAAGAACTATACGTTGTATTGAGCTGAAACTTTGCACTGCTCTTTATTGCATAAAGAAGTATTTACGAAAAAAATACTGTTTTTCTCTCTTTAACATTTTCAAAATGGCGGCCATGTAAAATTTTTAACCTTAAATAAGTCAAAAACCAAAAAATACTAAAAAAATTATACAGAACAAT
This sequence comes from Stictocephala bisonia, assembly GCA_035578905.1. NCBI lineage: Eukaryota > Metazoa > Arthropoda > Insecta > Hemiptera > Membracidae > Stictocephala > Stictocephala bisonia. The sequence continues at coordinate 2,350,054 of JAQJVL010000018.1, read as the reverse complement.
CTTTTTTAGAGGATTTAATTATAAAATTAAAAATAGTACTTTTTTAAAAATCGCATGAAAAATAACAAAGAAAACTTAAATTTTGTAATACTATGTACAGTACTCTGTGCCGAGTCCAGATGTTGTATTACAATAACAGGAAACAGGAAATAGCTTATAACAGCTGATTAACCAAATGTTACAAACCCAAATTTCATTGTTTTATTAATCATATGATTTAAATTTTAGTGTAACATTACATATTAGAATGTTCTTACATAACCTATCACCAGAAGTACCAATATTGTTATTCGTAAATTTTAACTGTGTGCTAATATTATTATTTGTAACTTTAACTCTCTGCTAAAATTGTTATTTGTAAGTTTAACTGTGTGCCAAATTGATTTTGATGGCTAATTACAATAATGAAGAATATTGTGATATGCATTTTTTCTACAGTGCTGCTTTTGGAAATAGATACGAAGCAAGAAGATTGTATGCTGAACGTTTCCCAAATAGACAATTGCTGAGTGCGAATACTTTTTATGCAGTACACAACAGGCTGCGTGAAACTGGAAAGTTTGATGTAAATATGGCTGACACTGGTAGAGAAAGAATAATACGTTCTATTGAGTTTGAGGAAAATGTAATTCAAAGGTTTGAGGAAAATCCCTGTACAAGTACACGATCAATAGGTAAAATGTTAAACGCAAGCAAAGATACTGTCTGGCGGGTACTTAAAGAACAACAGCTGTATCCATTTCACTTACAAAGAGTACAAGCACTTGAACCTAGAGACTACCCACTACGTTAAGAGTGTTGTCGCTGGTTCATCCATAAGGTAACAGATAACCCAAACTTTCTGAAAAATGTACTTTTTACTGATGAATGTTCCTTTAACCAAGAAGGAATGTTTAACTCCAGGAACAGCCATGTGTGGGCCCAAGAAAATCCGAAGGAAGTCGCTTTCAGAGGATTTCAACGTCGGTTTTCAATAAATGTTTGGGCAGGTATTCTAGGGGACAATATTGTAGGCCCTTATATTTTCCCTCAAAGATTGACTGCAGCTACATATCTTGTATTTTTAAGAGATATACTCCCTGACCTGTTGGAAAATATTACTTTGGAACAAAGAATTAACATGTGGTTTCAGCACGATGGTGCACCTGCTCACTTTGGGGAAATTGTACGTAACCATCTAAATGCGACGTGTGGCCAAATGGATTGGAAGAGGGGGACCAATATCGTGGCCTCCAAGGTCACCCGACTTGACACCACTGGATTTTTATTTTTGGGGAAGAATGAAAGAGTTAGTTTATTCAACACCTGTTGAAAACGCAATGGATTTGGCAGGTAGAATTGTAGAAGCCGCAGCTGTAATACAGGAGAACAATGAATTTGCACAGGTGCGAAGATCACTAACGCAACGTTTCACATTGTGTAATGAAAATGGAGGAGGACATGTTGAGCAACTATTGTAATGTAGAAGTAGTTTGTAAGTTTTTTATTGCTCTTGGTAACTAAATTTGTTGTACAGATATTTTATTTTTTTATCAGCGTTTTCCTTTTATTGTAATACTCGTACAACATCTGGACTCGGCACAGAGTACTGTACATAGTATTACAAAATTGAAGTTTTCTTTGTTATTTTTCATGCAATTTTTAAAAAAGTACTATTTTTAATTTTATAGTTAAATCCTCTAAAAAAGATTGTTCTGTATATTTTTTTTAGTATTTTTTGGTTTTTGACTTATTTAAGGTTAAAAATTTTACAAGGCTGCCATTTTGAAAATGTTAGAGAGAGAAAAACAGTATTTTTTTCGTAAATACTTCTTTATGCAATAAAGAGCAGTGCAAAGTTTCAGCTCAATACAACGTATAGTTCTTGAGATAAAAATTAATTAGTAAAAAAAAACAAAATGGCGGCTGTACGGATAGACAAGGAGTTTTGGACAGTTTAAATATGATATTTAGTATCCCATATGAACTAGGAACAACATATTATAGCTGAAATCAGAGAGTTCAGAGACACCCTGTAGAGATTGAATATGAGTGTAAAATACGGTTCGAAGCACTGATAAACTACAGAGAGAAAATAATCACTTTAGAGCATAGATACCCGAGTTAATTTTATTGATTATGTAGTCAACATGTGAATCCCAGGTGAGATGTTTATCCACATACAGACCTAAAATTTAATTTTTTTTCTGCTTCATTTACAAACTCATTATCAATACAAATTTGAAATTCATGGATGTTTCTATTTTGTTTTGTTCCAAATGAAATAAAGTTAGTTTTTTCATATTTAAATAATACCATTATCTATAAAAAAATTTTGAATTCCAGATAGTTCAGTGAAAGAGGCTAATTCTAATTCTAAGCTGGTTTTTGCTGACATAATCAAATTTGAGTCATCTGCGTAAAGACACAATTCATTTCTAATTCCGTCAAACTGACTCAGACAACTGGGCATATTTTGGATGTAACATAAAAATAATAGAGGCCCTAAAATTGACCCTTGGGGAACTCCATATTGAATTGCTTGTAATTTAAATTAAAATTTTGATATCCTGTTATTCTTAGTTTTAGCAATCTCAACATATTGCTTTCTATTTGATAAGTATGATTCAAACCAATTCAAATAGTTATTTTTTATTCCAATTTCTTGCAAGTTTTTAATTAGTTTACTGTGTGAGATGCAATCGAATGCTTTGGATAGCTCCATAAATATTCCTGCAACTTTATTTTTTTTTGTCTGTGGATTCAATTAGGAAATCAGTAAAACTTACAAGGACTGTGAGTGTTGATCTATTTTTGCGGAAACCATGTTGTTCCTCATCGATAATTTTACATTTTTCTAAATGTTCGGTAAGCCTAATGTACATTGCTTTTTCAAAAATTTTTGACATTGATGGGAGAATCGAAACTGGGCTATAATTTTGAATATCAGTTTGGTCCCCTTTTTTAAATAATGTAACTATTATAATAACACCATTATAAGGGCTAAAGTTGTTTTTATCACCTTTATATTAGAACAAAAAGATTTTATTTCATATGACTTGTTACATGATATATGCTTTTTTAGTAACAATTGCTGTTTTTTTTTATTCAGAAAGAAACGTGCACTCAGGCGATGCGCCAAACTGAAGAGCAGTGTGAGAAAAAACTTAAAGAATTCCAACATGCCGTAAGTTTTTTAGATATATATATATATATGATTTGTTTATAACATTTGCGCACTTTAATTGTTTGGTAATAGCCATTTACTACTCATCACGATTTCTCCAAAACTATAAGTCCAATTCACTTGAAATTTTGTACATACGTTTATCTTGGCCCCTAGATGCTCACTAAGAAAGGATTCTCCTTTCCAACCTCAGGACGCCGTCCCACTGGCATCCAACATTCCTATTGTATTCTTATGGAGCTATAATGATTGATTTATTTCATAACAGCTGTTAAATAAAAACAAATTGAATACAACTGTGGTAGGCTAAACTTTTGAAATTAAAAATAACTGAGTACAGTAGTAAATTATACATAACATCAGCCATTCTAAATTGGATATTAATTTGGATAAAGTGTAAACTGAAAGCTTGCTGCACATTTCGATTATTTAAACAAACTCAATATTATGATCGGTGAAGCGGGCGGGTACAGCTAGTCTTATATATTATGCTTTGATATGGTAAAACAATATATAGTACATTTCTATAACCATAGACTGCTGTGCACTACTAACCTAAACAAATGAATGCAGTCCGAGAGTTATTCTTGCGTCAAATAGTTCTAATTTGAGTGAATGTTTGTAAGATGCCCTTTAAAATGGTACTCTTTCTCGCCCCTCTCCTACCGCTGCTTCCGGAGCCCGAGTCTACCATTATACAAATTGAACTATACCTCTGTAAATTACATGTAACACTTCTGTAAATGAATAAAAAATTTGACAGTTTATATTAAATACAATAGAAAGTTAATACAAAATATTTTTATTTAATGCTTAGAAATTAGTTAGACACTATCCACATTTATGGTATAGGGGTGACCCAATGTTTGTTTAACCCTTTCAACGCCAGAAGCCTATATAAAGGCTTTTAGTTATGTTCTGTTGAACGCCAAGAGCCTATATATATATATAACTGACTCACATCGCTTGGCTATATAGCCAAGCGATGTGAGTCAGTTGAACGCCAAGAGCCTATATATAGCCAGCCGCCGTGCGAGCGTTGAATGCCAAGCGCCTATATATAGGCTCATGTTTATTTTGCGAATTAAAAACTTATTTTCCATTCAATTTTGTTGAAAATCATACCATTGTACTTATGATGAAATTTGTTGTTATAATATTTCATCATAATATCACAATATAACAAACAAATTAAATTTTAGGCATATCAAGTGAAATGTATCATAAATATTATCCGTAGTACAAAAATGCTTTTTATTTATTGGTAATAATGATTTTTTATCAACAATAATCATTCTTTTTACAAAGTACAATGTAATATAGATTAAGTATAATAAAAAGTCTAATAATAAAGCTTACTCTCTGAGTTTTTGCAGGCTTGAGATGCTGGAGGCTGCATTAAAAGTTTTATTTTTTTAAATATTTTTACAGTATTTTGAATATTATGTACAGAATATTTACAGTTTCTTCTTAAAATAACTATTTACAGCAATATTTACAATTTACATTACATACATTTTAAATTCATGTATCTGTAGGAAGAGCCCCATCCAATACATTTTCATCACTGCTTTCTTCGCTCGAGCTGGATTCATTCATTGTTAATACTGATGATGAAGTCGTGTTGATCCATTGTATCTATGATACCATCTCCCACATTTTTTTCTCTTCCTCTTTAACGTGGTCAATAAATTTCTTCTATAACTCTGGTGTTGTTCGAGTTATGTTATTGTTACGAAGAGCTGTCAAGTCTGGAATCTTATATGATGTGTTGTGCTTTGAAATATAATTTTTAATGGAAGCACAAACCAATTCAATGACATTTAGGTCACTGTGACAAAATAGTTCTAAGAAGTGTTGAAAGTTTCAACTGACTCATACTCATTCCTACAAACATCAGAAACAAAATATTCTTTGTATTAGCCAATGACATTGTCGGCACATCAGTATACATGTGCCGACAATGAAACAATAAGTTAGCTACCGGCCACAAAACTATGCAAAAGTTTATTATTTCTGTCAAAATAGTTCTAAGAAGTGTGTGAAAGTTCCAAATGGCGCTCCTTCTTTCAAACACCAGAGACTTTGTCCGATTAGTTTAGGACAAAAACATGTGTATTAAGATATAAATTATTGTCAATTGATAACAATAATTGTTATTTGCAAGTGTTGATTACTAAATGTTCAAATGTTAAATTTTTTAACATGTAGGGCTATAACTTCTTAAATATTTCAGTCCATCGTTAAATTAACTTGTAAATTGAATTATTATTGACATTTTTACTACAAATTGTAATATATCAACTTAAACAAAATAAATTACTTATGACTCTGACCTAAAATTGGATGAATACAGCAGTTATGAAGAGGGTATTGGACGAGACTACAGATACAGGAATTCATAGCACAAATTATCTATATATATATTGCCATAAATAGTCTTTTTTAAAAAAAATGTACTGTTATTCATAATGTTAAAATAAATTAAATCAAATCTATAACAAATCTACAATCCTAAATCAAAAATAAAATATTTATGGTAGGCTCAATCTGCATTTTAAAAGGAAATATAATTTCTATTCATAGTATTAAAAAATAATGCAATAAAAAATTATTATTGGAATTAAAAACCTAAATTACATTTTATTTTACAAGCAAATTGATTATTGATCTAAAAAAAAATATTCATACCAATAAATAAAAAGCATTTTTGTACTACAGATAGTTTTTATGAAACATTTAATTTGATCTGCCTGACAGTTGATTCATGTTAGTTTACAGAAATTCTTAAAATTGTCCGATTAATTTGGAATAAAAACTAACATGTACTAAAAAATCGATTGGATTTCAATTATTAAAATTTCAATCAATAAAAGTTTAGATTTCAACTAGTGTGTGCATGCAACCTTGACTAATTTGTTTATCACAAGGGGACAGGCGGCGGTCAGGTCTTTAGACCCTCGGCTGCCTCAACTTAGGTTACCCTGCCTTATAGACAGAGCAGACAGGCTGTAATGAATTCCTGAATTCATATTGAATTACTTGAACTGTTTGTTGTTATTACCAGTGATTTTTGCCCTTTTAAATACTACTTATTTCTCTACAGCACAACGAATGTTACATTCTATTAACTAAGTTGTATAGTAGTAAATTACTTTGGTTACTATTTTTTTTTTTAGTTTCAGGTACATTAAATTAATTCTGCTCTGAAAATTGTTGTATAATCCATATTAAAGAATAAATAAGTCTCCCATTCTTTTTTTCAAGTAATTAAATGTTTTGGGTTTTGGTACCTTTGTTCCGAGTATTAAAAATTAGCAACCTCTTGGTAGTAAATTGTCTTTTTCAAAAAAGATTTATACCAGATATCAGATATCTTTGATGTTATGTTTTTAGAGCCAGAACTGAAAACCATTCTTTTTTTATTTAAGCAATATTATTCTATTAGGTAATTGCTTTATGTAATGTAAATTATTTGTAGGTTTGTACTCATACTTTTGCGATGTACACTTTATTAAGTTTATAAGAATTCTACTAGCTTCCCAAAAATATAATGTTCCGAAAGTATTGAGTTAAAGATTGATATATTTTTATGTGTCCCCTGTTTATTTCATTTGTTTTTAGAAACTAGATAGCAAAGTAGGTTCTGCTATTTCACAGAAGAATATAATGGTAAATGTGGAATGTTAATAAATAGCATTTTTTAATTTGTGTATTGAATATAACATTTTTATTCATTCATGTCTAATCTATTGTCACTTAGATCCGAGCAAATCAAGAACACATAAATCAGCTGAGTTCACAACTGTGGGACACAAGCGACAAGTTAATTACTACAAAGAAAGAATATGAAGAACTTAAAAAGTTTCTCTCTGAACAGAAAAACCTCTCGTCAAGTCAGGTATGATAATAATTGCTCATCAGTGGAAACAATATTTGTAACTTAGTAAAAATAAGATAGATTTGTGGGTTTGTCAGTAAATAACTCATCATATTGATATGACTTCAAGACCATTAAGTAGTTGGTTAGAGGTTAGGTTATAGAGCACTAGGCCAGAAATTGATATAATATGTCAGATAGGCTGTCAGCAATCATACCTGAGAAGACAAGTCCATAAACACAAAAAACAAAGAAAAAACAAACAGACACAATACATAACACAAATGTTCAGTGCCACTGGCACTTTCTCCAAATAAAGAGTAATACTAAGTTTTTTTAATAAAATGTCTTCTCGAGTAAATTTGCTGATGCCCCAACCCTCTTAATGTATTAAGTATTTAGAGAGTGTAATTAACTGCAACTAGACTTCCCCCAGTTCAACTCACAACTCACCATATTCCCTTAGAGTAGGGATTAGGGACGCTTTTTGGTCCTTTCCCCCATATTCAAACTCTAGGTAAGTAATTTAATTTGATTGATTGTTATAGCAATATTACATATTTAGTTTGACCATTCCAAAATTTGGAGAAAAATACCTTTAATATAATTACTTTTTACACTTGACTGTGTAAAAAGTAATTGTTTATTCATGCAAATTATTGAGAGAAACAGGGATGGACGAGAGGAGATTTTTAGATTCGGGAGGGAAACGAGAGGGAAATTGATTTCCTCCCAAATTTCGGGAGGGAAATTAATTTCCTCCCAAATTTCGATAAATTTTCGGAGGGAATTTTTCCCAGCTTATCATACATTAATTTTCAAACTTAGTAGATAAAACAAATAAACCGAATCATTTTATAGTAATAATAATTTATTGGTACGTGATCTAGTAGGAAATTCAACCATTAATGTTAAGGCCCATTTATGTACTTCTTATTTTATTAAATCTTTTTTATTTTTTGCCTGCTATCCACAAAACAGAAAAAAAATCAAACAGGTTTAGACTAAACAATAACAGATTACACAATTAATAAACAAAGCAATCTTATCTGATATAACTGAATTAAAATTGTAACAAGCGAAATAAAAGAATGGTAGTTACATATGACATGCCAATTTTAATTAAAATCATCATAAAAACTAGACATGGATGAATTCTTCAATTAATTAACTGAACTACATTATAACTAGGAACTGAAGTTGCACACAGAGCCAGCATCTTGGCAGTCCTTTCCTTATTCCCCCCCTCCCCCCCCCTAAATCCTCACGAATAAACTTAGTATTTATTACTGCACATGTATTGACTATTGTAGAGATGTGCATTTGTTTTAATTCTATTAATAACTGCCGGTGTAGTCATAAGAAAGCAACCTCTATTTCTTCTCTGTGATTGTCAACTAATCACACAGACGGTCGATCTGGTTTATCTGGTAGTTCCGATCACGGTAGCGAAGCTTTTGGGCAAAAGCTGAATCAAGTGATCCTACAATTCAGGCGTCATCGCCAAACACAGTCGATTGCTTTCAAATTTGTCTCTTTTCAACAAAAAATTGATTTTGTATACGCCATAAAAAGTGGATCTGTAGTTATTTTATTCAGTAATAACGCGGTTATAATAAACCAGAAATAAGCTGTGAAATATAATCAAATTTGTAAATCTAGATGCCAAAATACTGGTAGTTTAATGGATCGATAGTAATAATTTAATAATTGTGCACCTAAATATAAATTTAAAAGTAGTTTACGATCAATTATTTTTAATAAATTATGATTGGTAATGAATGTGTGCAACTCAAAACTACTTCGATACATATAAAGATAATTTTTTCATCACGAGGATTTTCTGACGTATTGGAGTGACAACGGTATACGTAATCGGCAAATGTATGCCTAGCCAGACGAGATGCAATCTGAAATATCAGCTAAATGGCAACTGGTGATAAAAAGAAGATTTATGCAGCTAAATCATAAATTTATGAAATGAACACAAGAAGTATGATAAAGTTTCGGTTCAATAAAAACTAGTCAGGTAACCTAGTCAGGAAACCGATCGACAGTTTGACAGAAGAAAATATCGTATCCCTGCAAATGTTACATGCACATTTGGCGATCTAAAGTGTTCACAAACAAATTATTAATTGACATTCCCTACGGATATATCTACTTATTTTTTATTCAATTGAAAATAAATAAATATTGTTACGTCGCACGATACTTGAACGCCATCACGATATTTTATATGATGATACGATATTTTCTTCTGTCAAATCATTGGATGATTCCCTACTGAGATTAAACAACAAAACTGATCACAATCAACTTACGGGAAATATAGGATAATTTCAATTCGGAAACGAGCAGAACGGTTCATTGTACGTAAAACATGAGAGAAATGGACTTTTGCCATGGGAAGGAAGATTTGTTGTTTTCTTGGACAGTAAAGTGACCTGTTCTCGGGAGCAGTTTGATTGAATGATTTTACGTTACTGACACAAACAAACATTGGAATATAGGCCCACTCAGTTTTCGTTCATTATCATTTGGGTTTCGGTCAACAGTTCTGTCCTATACTAGATTTGTTTAGTTGGATCATAGATCTCGGTAACTTGTTCGACTTTGTTTTTTTGAGCATCGTGATTCGTATATCTTGTTCACTTAGATGAGGCTTGTCAAATAAACGGGTCGTGAGAACGTCACATCTACGTTCGACCCCAACTGTCGACTCCGACTGTCAGTCGTCAGTCACTACGTAACTTCACTGCCACACTATAAGCAATAAATTACATTCTACGGTAATCGAGACACAAGTCTATCATAATTTTATTATCCTTTCACTTTAATTTATATCGATTGAAAAAATCCGAACTTGACCATGAATGTCGATTATAACCGTGTTGTTGAGATCGAACTATTTAGTTGGTTATATCTTAAAATAACAATTGAAAAACTCTCGAATGGAATTCCTGATCGTAAAAAAATTTCCCTCGCAGGACGAGAATTATAATTTCCCGGGAAATTCCCGAAATTTCGAGACCCGTCCATCCCTAGAGAAACTCAACAGGTAGAAAAACCTAGGCAAGGGACTTCCTGAAGAAATACTAACACCAAAGTAGTAGTAACATATACAGAATAATCACAAATGTTCTGTACCACTGGCACTTTATTCAAGTGAGTAGAGAGAGAAACTGAGCTGAAGAAATCACTTCTCTCTCTCTCTCTCTCTCTCTCTCTCTCTCTACCCAAATGAAGAAAGTGCCAGTGATACAGAACATTCATGATTATGTGTTTATTTTGTGTATGTTACTACTACTCTGGTGTTAGTGACTTGTCTTCTAAGGTAAGTTTGCTGATGTCCTATCTCTCCAATATACTAATTCCTGGCCTAGTGCCCTTTAACCTGAATAAAAAATTAGAATTTATGTGAGAAAATAATCAAATTTAAAGGGAATAAGGCTGTAGATAAGGTGCCGATGCACTTTTGTGGATTTATTTGAATGTATTTTTAAAACGGAAAGAAATGTCTCTCATTTTATAAATTTTCATAAGCTTGAAATACAACTATCAAACATTTGTTATTTTCATGAAGTTCAGCATTACATTTCAATAGTGTGTACATTTAGATAACAATAAATTTTCATAAGCTTGAAATACAACTATCAAACATTTGTTATTTTCATGAAGTTCAGCATTACATTTCAATAGTGTGTACATTTAGATAACAACAACAAAAAAAAACACATAAATATGTCTGTTATTTTGCAATCGTTACTAGAATCTATAATTTGTGTTAGTAGGATATATAAACTTAATAGATACTGTAGGTATATGAGTGGGTGGGAGGATCATCACCGCTGTATTAGTGGTCATCCGAATAGAAATAAATTACAGTATAACTGCAGTGAAAATATAGGTTATTTAAAACATTTGTCACATGTTTAATCTTTATTTTTCCCTCTTAAAATAGATACTAAAATACTCTAACGCTTTAATTTTTTTTTTTTTTAATACTAAAATACTGTAACGCTCTTATTGCATTGTCTATCCTTGCAATGTATATTGTATTTATAATATGTGCTTCTGTTTCAGAGTGTTACAACATTGAATAAAAAAACATATTCACTCGAAAACCTGGGGTAAGAAGTAATTTAATTTTTTGTACACTCTTTTATATTTTCTTAAACTCGGTTATAATGTGTATCTAGTATATAATAAACCTCATCTGTTTAAAACAATCTTTTCCTCTATATCTTGCCAGGATAGTTTAGGAATGAATTTTACTTTTAAATCATAGAAAGGTAAGCCAAGGCACTGTGGCCACAGCACAGATTTCTCTGTCCCTGGCAACCATATTTAGACTGAGTGCAGAAAGATGTAGGTGTGTTTTTGTCAATTTTTAGTGTTGGTCTCGATATCACAACTGGTTTTGAGTGTATTCCTTATTGAGTTTATAGTTTGTTTTTATATTTTGATTAGTATGAGTATACTTTTATAGTGTTATTTGAATACAGCGTTCTGTGAGTCAGTTGAGTGACTGAGACTCATCCACTTAAAAATTTAGGATTGTGGAAATACTGACAAAAACTATTTTTAATTGATTCTGAGGACAATTTGAACATATTTATGAGACCACCTGTCTAGTCTGTCTAGACAGTTGGCTGACAGACTGAGTTTGTCAAGGAAGATAAACATCTAATTTCATTACGATGTATAGGCAAGCCAATTGACTTTTCCAATGTAATGTAAAAAACAATTTTGGCAACTATTGTTGAACTTAACAATGGAAATGCTCTCATGTCTTTACACATAGCCCAAATTTTACTCCCAAATCAAGGATTGCGAACTGGAAAGAACTTACTGCACTTAATCTGAATACTTTTCTTTGTCTATACATACTGGATCTATAAAGCTCAGTCATCTGAAAGAGTATTGGAAATCTTAATGGCTGATTCCTACTACATGTTTTACAAAATACATGTAACGTGACTGCACATATCATTTTAGTGTATTTTGCAGTATGTAAATTTCTAGGATACAATAACTACAAACTTGTGAAAATTTGTCTTTTAAAGTAAGTTTCCTGATGTCCTATCTCTCCAATATAGTAATTTCTGGCCTAGTGCCCTTTAACCTAACCTAAAATTTTAAAAACTTGTGAAAATTCAGCTTTTTGCTGATTATTTCAGCTTTAAAAAAATGGAAACCCCTTTTTACCCTAAGAAAGAACTTTGATTGATGTGTTGATGATGAGGTAGGCTTCTGTTTAGGCAGAACACCAAGAGAAAAAACACAAATACGATATATATTTGTAGGCTTAGATGGTCTTAGTATACTGCAGTGCCTTAGATAATATGGACCGAAAGGACGTTCAGCAAATGTTATTCAGAATCTCATCGAGAATAAACTTGATGTTGACCACAGTTTATTCTTGGACAATTATTGCAACTCTTTGATATTATTGTAAAGTTGTTGGCTAGTAATACTTACTGTACAGACTTAATGATTGGAAACACAATCCTGAAGATGTAAATGCTGAAATCCTGAAAAAAGGTGAAAGGATCGTCAGATATGCCGAATTTGTTTGTATTGGAAAATGGAAGGATAAACATTTAACATACATGTTATCTGAGTATGAAAATGAAATGATGCAGTCCCTAAACAAGGCAAATTTTATAAATAAAAAGCCCCTTCTCATAGTAAATAAACGTTTTTATAAGTATATAACCGATTAATGAAGGGTGTCGACAGGGATGATATGGCTAATCATTTAAAATATAATTTTATTTATCATACAAATGTTAGCTAATAATTATTGTTAGTATGAAACAAAATCGTTCTGTGAATTGTTAAAAATGCAACACATATGAATCTAAAAACAAAAACAAAATGAGATTGTTTTATGTATGGGAAATGTTTTGAAAAAGGATGGACTGTAGAAGCCAGGTGATGCAGACATGAAGTGATAAGAAGGATCATGATAATGAAGAGACTTGTAATCAGCAGTATTCGTTAACAAAAACACAACAGAAGAACATAATTTATTTCATTATTCCAAGTAAATACATAACAATTAAGTACGGAACCCAAAACAATTGCAAACTAACTGAAATAGATGGACTGTGTATGTGGGAATGTTCTACTGATTCGTGATTTAACCCTTTTAGTGCCGGGCCATTTTTGCATTTCCTATGCGAAAAGTGCCAGGCCAATTTTGGCAAAAATGTAAGGTTCCAGGTAAACATTTATAGAATCCATGTTTTTAGTCATATTTATATAAATTCTATTTTAAATGAAAGAGCAATAAGTGGTCTATAGAGCTATGTATAAATATTTAACATTTCTTTGTAATAAATTTTATTTTTTTCTAAAAACCTTGAGAAAAAATTTTTTTAAAATTTTTTTTCAAGTTTGAACGTCCGTATGTTAGTTATAATTTTATTTTAGAATATTGTCCTGAACGGCATTTTATAGAGCATTTAAAACTGAACTAATACATATAATTTCATTTACTATACTTCTAAAATTATCTCTTTACAAAATTATAACTAAAACATTACACATTGGTTGCTAAGCGACATAATAGTTATACCTAATAGTTACGTGTCTGTCACGGAACAGTTACTTCATCTAGACACAGTCCAAGAGCGAAACTGCGAGCAGCGGTCATTGGCAAAGCGTCTGGTATTATTCTGGCGGCCATTTAATAAAACATAACGATGCACTATAACAAATACAGCGTGTCTCTCACAGTGACGCTGGCATTTCTCGCACTAGTAAGGGGCGTCGCTGACAGCGATTCCTGGCACTAAAAGGGTTAACACACACACACACACGTAAATTACTGTACCCATGCGCATTACTTGAAGGACTTATATCAGCAGGATGGACTTATATTCTCCGATAAAACTGCATTCGTTGTCGCTCGTCCCTGTCCCCAAGGAACGACCATAAAGAATGAAAACAAACTCGAGTAAAAATCGTTTTACAACTATTCATTACAAAATATGTTATTTAATACATCAAAGCAGTCATCCTAAAATATAGAATAAATAATATTGATTAAAAAGGTATTTTTCTCACTAATTAGTCATCTTGGCCCATAGGCATAATTTGTATACAATTATATTGCTGATGCATTGAGATACTTTAAATGTCAACTACTCAAAATGTATACATATTGAGTAGTTCCACATCAAATCTCATTGATTTTTCTGTGTATTGCACACCCCTACTTTTTGTAGATCTCAGCCTTCAGCCTCGCCAAGAAATTGCTAGATACCACACTGTAATGTTATAATTCAGCATTAAACTTTTTTTGTTTGTTTTTGGAGCAATATATAAATATTTGTTGGCAGTAGAGCCCATAAAAAATAGTTTTACTAAATCTGATGGTATATTAGGAATACTGTTATAAAGAGAAGAATACTTTGATTCTAGTAACATTCTAACATACTAACATTCTAAACCTTTATTTAAAAATTTGGACACTACCAACTATTCTATTCTACAAGTTCTCTTATATGTCAGACAGTGCTTTGCAAATACTCAAGGAGCCAAACAAACATTCAGTATATAACAGCTGAATTATTCAATAATTTGTTAATGAGCCAAGAGAATTGCCAATTAACATTTTTAAAACAAAGATAAACAAATATTTAATCCAAATGTGCTCATACACAGTACAAGATTATTTTTCATTAAAAAATATTTGTATTTAACTGTTCGTTTATTTTCATTTCTTAAAATTATTATTATGTATTGATTGACTATAGATAGAATTGATATATTAATTATTACACTGAGTTAAATGTATTTAATGTTAAGAACGACAATTATTAAAACATTGTATGATGTATATGACAATACATTATTCTTATTCTTTTAATTTGATACCCCACACTTCAGTGGGCAAAGTGGTATTTGAAATATTTTATTTTTTGGGTCCCAATAACCCAAATTTTTTAGATATTTGCTGAAATTCAGTATTATGCATTGTTACATGTGCACTAGTGTCAAGTTTTGAAAATGTTATTTATTTTCTGAGTTAGGTCAGACAAGTACTTTTTGCAATTATCTCATAACAAATACATTGGAACAAATTGTGGACCCAAAAAGAACCACAATTATGTTTTTGTGTGAACAAAGTTTACTTTTATGAGTTTTCCTGGAGGTTTCAGACCGAGACCATCAATAAAAGTATGCACATGATGGTAGCAGGAAACCCGGAAGTGCCTCAGCATTTTAGTGTCTTTCAGTGAGTCACTCACTACACCTAGTTTTATTTTAAAGTAAGATTAAATTAAATTTCCACCGAATACAGTCTTACTCTTATTAACATTATTGAGGGTCTATGATCTCCTGATTATTATAAACATTGTTGTTTACAACAGCTATGAAAACTGTATAAACATCATTATTTACATTTGAATGGCTTTACTTTTTGATTAAATTTAATTTATGTAATGTTACAGTTACATTATCTGTTTCAGCACATCCAGCACAGACTTTCAACAAGATGTCGCGGACTCATGTTTCATCATTCGGCGTCAAAGTGGGAAAATTGTGCCTACAGGAATGGGTATAAAATTGTTGCCATCGGGTTCGTTACTAACATTACTTTATAGCACCATCCTCTCATAATACTTGCACTGCATGCACCAAGTTTGTCAGCGTAAAACTATTAACCCAAACCCTGGCAAGCCATTTTTATACATTATGCAAGCATATTTTTTATATCATTTTACTCTGAAATCTCAAGAAATTAGTTTACTAAACAAAATTTGGCATGTTATGATGAATTTTATTTTTACAATATAATTAAAAGTTTTTGTTTTATAAAAACAAAAAACAGGGGGACTGCCCATTGAAAATATTTATAGCTAGTAGATGTTGAATATACCCATAACTTTATAAATTTTTTCTAGTTTTAGAAAATTTACATGCATATGTTTATTACGATTGGTTCTTATAACTGCAACAATGCTTGAGCGCCAAATTTTGTTTCCATGGTAACACTATTTTTCAACAATTTATTATGAATATGTTTTCGTATTAATATACATGTTCTGCATATAAAGAATTCATCAACCCACGTTTTATATTAAATTAACTGTTGGCCGTGTGCAACATCGACGGATTTCCGGGCGTTGCCAATTAAAGATCAATAGTTATCGTCTGATTTTTTTGGTGATACTACGGCTAGGGTTAATAACATTGATGCTTTCTTTAAGAACATAACTAGGATCTTTTCCGTTATACGTATACCACTATTTAATGTCGGATCTTTTCCGTTATGTGTCAGCAATCCCAAAATATTTCCATATACATCGCGCCGCGGCAGTTATGGTTAGGTTAGGTTAGCATAGCCTATTGTAGAATGTTTTTACAAATTACAGGTTCATTCTACAATATAATAACCTAACCTAACCATAACTGCCGCGGCACGATGTATATGGGCGGCCTCGATGTATTGGGATTCTAAAGGTTGAAAATGAGGAAAACATGTTTTAAATCAATAAATTGAATACCGTGTTCCGTTATTTATACCAAACAATGGTTAAAATGTATATTCAATATATTTAAATAGTGGTATACGTATAACGGAAAAGATCCCATAACTATTCTGATCGAATATAAAAATTATTTCTGTATTAACCACAATGTATTCTTATTAGCTTGTCACAAAATTGTGAGGTTATAATAAAACTGTTGTAATAATGAATGTAGCATGAGCCAAAAAAATTGCTTATTTGTTTATATACGTATAGTTTTAACATATGAATTTAATTTCGTATTAAGACAAACATTCTTTTAAAAGGATATAATATTTCTTTTAAAAATATTCTCATTTGAATACATATAAGTAGGTCTAATTTTCATATTTGTAATTTTTTTGCAGTAATTTTTTAATGCAATAAAAATCCTTAAGAGAGCGAATTGATAAAAAGGTATTGTACGTCCATGCTAATTTATTTTGTGAAATAAAATGGGCAATCATTTTAACCTTTTAGCCCTGTGTACTATTTTCATGAATATGTTTGAATTGGTTAAATAATGCAGTCCAGATTGCGTTAATACAAATGTTATGGTTTTAGTTTTAACTCTTTTGCGGGGTTTGAAAATATCTATTTTTATTTTATAAGTAAAATTTCCAAACCGATATTTATATGAATTATTTACTAAAATAAAAACATAATTTAAATGTGTATATTGACATTTTTTCAAAGTTCTTTCATGATATTTGATCAGAACTTTTATAAAAACTTGTTCATATAAGTTAATAGTAAACATACTACAAAGTAATTGCCAGATTTTTGTTAAGGAGATAAAAAATACAAATACACTTGACCTCGCAGAAAAGGCCAAAGGAAAACTGAGATTTCTTGTCTATATCAATGGGCTGTGTTTGTTCATTAGTTGGAATCATAATGTTGAGTTTTATGGACTAACATTTACATGGTACTACATAAATAGTATTTTTTGTTATTTTAATGTATTATTGGCCTTAAATTTACAATTCATGAGAAAATCAATGATTTGTATGTTTATTGGAATGTATGTAATTATTTATTGGAATGTCATTTTAGAAATATATAATTGTTGAAATAATGACACTATCTGTTGAATTTGTATATTAGAGAGATAGGACATCAGCAAACTTACCTTAAAAGACAAGTTCACTAACATCAGAGTAGTAGTCACAAACACAAAATACACAAAAGCTCACAAATTTTCAACACCACTGGCATTTTCTTCAGGTGAGTAGAGGGAGAGAGAGAGAGACACTCAAATTTGTGAGCTTTTGTGTATTTTGTGTTTGTGACTACTACTCTGATGTTAGTGAACTTGTCTTTTAAGGTAAGTTTGCTGATGTCCTATCTCTCTAATATACTAATTCCTGGCCTAGTGCCCTTTAACCTAACCTATCTGTTGAATTTGTAACTAACTATTTTTCTAAAAAAGACTAGCTTACTTTTGGTAATTTTAAAACATTCTGTGTGTAATGATACGTTATGTAAAAACTGTTTGTACTTTTCAAAATGTTTTTAGAAATAATACTGGTTTAGTTTACCTTTTTCTGTCGTAACAGTTCTTCAATTACATTACTGCTATGTACATTTCAAAGCATATAAAGCTTCATCATCAGGCTTCCAAAAACGTCACTGTTTAAAACATTTAAATATGTTAAAACATGAGTACAACATATTTGCCGGCCAGCGTTAGTCACCAACTATATAGAGTTTTTACTTTACTGCCGGCCGGCGATAGAGTTGGTGTCTATCGCCGGCAGCAAATGTGTTGTATTCATGTTTTAATATATTTTAATGTTTTATAATTTTAATGTTTTAAACTGTGGCGTTTTTGGAAGCCTGATGATGAAGCTTTATATGTTTTGAAATGTACATAGCAGTAATGTAATTGAAGAACTGTTACGATAGAAAAAGGTAGACTATAAACCAGTTATTTCTATAATATAACAGTTCTGGAGGCTAATAAAACAAAATGAATAAAATGTTTTAGCATTAAGCGTCTAGAAATAACATAATATCATCCTTGAATACCAAATATTGTATACCAAATTTTATATTGCAGGGAAAGTATTTCCTTCAGAAGATGAGGCAGAAGAGATGTTCAACAATGAGTGTCTGGCAGACCTGAAAGCTGGACGCTGTCAAGTAGCCAATGACCCAAACCGTGTCAGCACCCTTATGTACCGCAACTCCCTATGTCCTCCACACCTCAAATCCTCATATCCTGCGGAGACTCAATTCTTACCTATGGACACCTTCCAAGAGGATGACATTAAAGTATGTATTAGATATGAAATTTAAACTATTTTCGAAAATGTAGTATATCGAAAACTAATTTCTCTAATATCGTTATATAGGATATTAGCGAAGTAATGTGGTAAGATAAAAAAATAATACATAAATGCTCACTGAAACTGACATCATTGTCAAGTGGTCATATTACTGATTGTAAAGAGGTGAAATGTGTTGGAGTCGCATCCTGCAGGATGTTTTTGTATATATCTATAGTACAACAGTTTTGGGGAGAAATATTAATAATTTTTATGGGTATAATTATAAATATGTGATCAAACTTTTCATTTAATCTATTATAATAAACTCTTTTTATAGATCAGCACTCTCTTGTTTTTAGTAATAAACCACATTTACATAAAGAGAGAACCATTAATCTGCTTCTCTCCTCATTCTTGACTTCCAGTGTTTATATTTATTGGGCTAGGTTAGGCGGGAAAAAGCCAGCATTCAATTTAATAGAAGAGATAGCACATCACAAATCAGTTTTTTACACAAAATTCTGGCGCCATTGAATACACGTATGGTGGTATTGACCCACCCGCCCACCCATACACGTATGGTGGTATTGACCCACCCACCCGCCCATACACGTATGGTGGTATTGAAGTATGGTACTCAAGCAGTGAAAAGTTTGTTGTGCAGCTTTGTATTATGTTTCATCTTTCCAAGTTCTACTTTCTTCTCTTTTGTTAAATATAGGATTGTATATAAATGGCTGGTTCTAAGTCTTTTCCATGGTTTGGGAAAAACATTTAGTTTCATAAATTAATATTCACTCACCACTATTCTTTAGTAAATTTTGCTATTTTACTGATATCTAGTTTCTTTCTATAAACTAGATTTTGATCAAATTTATTTGAGTTTTATTTAAAATCTTTAATGAATTCTGACCAATGAATAAAATAAAATATTGTGTTTGTCTGCCAAAATATAATCTGATATGTTTTAAATTCTAATATTCTTCCATTTTCACTGCTAAATTTGTTATAGGGGAGAACTGCAGACAGTGATAGTGCAAGCCTTCTTTCTGATAAGCAACGCCGCAAGACCCGATCACAGGTTAGCCTAGTATTAAAACTTAAGATATCTTTATTAAATTCTCTTTTTGAAAATAACTTACTATGTCAAGATTTTACTTCAGTAAATAAAGAAGAATATTAAAATTGATATTATTAAAAATATTTCAGGAGTCTGTAGTACAGTAATAAACAGAGCTGTCGTAGTAATTTTGAAATAGTTTCTTAAGTAGGATATTACATGTTGGTAGAAACACAAATCAGGTTACACACCTGACAGGTGACACACAACAAATTTTTATATAGGAGCGGCCGTAGATAGGGGCTAAGGCACTGGCTTGTCACGCAGCCGGTCTGGGTTCGATTCCCGATGTGACCACTAATAGATTTTGCCCTGCCTCTCCCGTGGTTTAGAATTCACGTAAAGCCGTTGGTCCCCAGGTTAAGTGTTAGAGAGGGCTCCTTAGCCCTATCTTCGCCTGGTAAAATAAGACGATCTTTATCTTTTCTTTTATTACGGAGTAAATAAAAATGTACAAATATTAAGTGATCCATTTCAGTAAACCATGTTTATCTTCATAAGACTACAAGAATTTATAAGGAAATCTGATATATAGTTATAATAATATAAAGCAAACCTGTAGGTTTAAGGCAGATTCATTTTAAACATTTGTACTAGACAAATTCCAGTTGGTGAAATAGAATATGTTACTAGAAATTGATAACAAAAATGTATATTATGTTCACAGGGCATCTAACAAAAAGCCATCCTGGCTGTTCATTTTATACACCTAATTCAAAGCAAACTATGAAAAATAATTTTTGTTTTTGAATTCTGCTCCTTTGTGCTAAAAAAAATAATAAAAAGAAACTCCAGAACGGTTCGAATGAGTGTGCACACAACTTTATATTAACGTTACTAAACAGAAAAAAAGATATTGAGCTATCTTTAGCTACTTAATAATCGTGGCTATTTAAAATAAATAACAAAAAAAATCATTTTTAGATAATTTTAATAGAAATCTATTGATACCTTAACTTTTACTGTAGACCTATCATTAGTGGAGTTTTGTTAAAAGATGTATTTTACTGCATTCTTAGGGTATTGTTTATTAGACTAAAACTATACAATAATTTTTTAAAATGTAAAATTGCCAATTCACATTGTAGATATTGCTTTAGAAATAAGGGACAATACGTAATACATGCATGACGGTGCCCCATGTCATTTTGGTAATGATGTTTGTCAGTTTTTGAAAAATCGTTTTCAAGTTAGGTGGATACAAATGGAGCCTCTGTCATGGCCAGCTCGATCCCCCGATCTAAACACACGACTTTTATTTTTGGGAACATTTAAAGGGCATAGTTTTGGTACACTAAGACAGCTAGGAAGATCTTCGACGAAAGATAATTGATGGATTCCAACAAATAAGGAGGATCCCAAGAGTTTTTAAGAGAATGAGTTAGTGACATGTCAATTAAATATGTGTATAGCAAAAATTGGGCACATGTAGAAACATTTACTTTGAAAATTGGGTGTTAGAAAAAGTGTACAGTTTGTTCGACAAATGCCTGCTATAAAATTTTGTTTGTTAGATGAATGTCATAGATGTCAACCCGACACAACAGTTGATTGCAAAACCTGAATAATTACTTTTTTTTTTTTTTTTTTTTTTTTTTTTAGTAGGGATTTTAACAGCTGTTTTAGTTTTTAAATAAATCCATTTTATGCTGATGGGTATTTTCTTGGGGATGGGTATTTATTTTGCATAATTGTGTGGTTGTAGTGTACTGAATAACATCTAGATAATGTAGTAAAATACATCGTTTCCAACGCTCCACTAATGATAGGTCTACAATAAAAGTTAAGGTATCAATAGATTTCTATTAAAATTACAGTAGAGTCCCGCTATTCCGAACTAATTGGGACCGAACACTGTTCGGATTCGCGGGAATTCGGAATAGGCGGATTTCATGAATAATATCGAGATATCAGCGTTGATCAGCTCGTAAACAAGTGAAAGTCGGAAGGGAAGGGCAGTGACCTTCGGTGACTCATACGATCATCCGTCGACGCCTATCTATCCCTTCTCCTCTCACGTTCCAAACACCATGACTCATTGAATGGTGAATCTCCTCTACCCCCACCACTGAAAAACCGGTTTGAACTGCTGTAACTGTTGATCTAGTTTCGCACGTACACCATGTTAGTGTTCACTCTAACGTTGTTTGATGAAGTGTGTGCGCTTAAAGCAAATTTATTGTGAAGGTTTATTCCGTGAGTGTTGAGTTACTTTACGGAGCGACTGTGTGTTTTCACTTCTGTTCTTAGTCCTTTACGTCAACTGATAATCATTAAATATGGCAAGTAAACGAAGTCGTTCCTCGTGTACTTTACAACAAAAACTTGAAGTGTTGAAAAGACTGGACAAAGGGGAAAGTGCTTCTAAATTGTCAGTTGAATATGGTGTCGGAAAAGCAACGATTAGCGACTGGAAAAAGAATCGTGTTAAAATTGAGCAGTTTTGTTCTGCTTCAAGTGAAAAAACTCTTGAAAAACGGCAAAAAACGACTGTGTCTTCATATGAAAAGCTTGATGAGGCCTTATTCTTATGGTTTACTCAAGAGAGACAGAAAGGAATCCCCATTTCTGGTCCTTTGGTAAAAGAAAAGGCGCTTCAACTAAACAAGCTTATGGATGGTGAACCTTCATTTTCAGCAAGCTGTGGCTTTTTGGATCGTTGGAAGAAAAGGCACGGAATTAGACAGCTCACGATTACTGGGGAGAAACTATCAGCTGACAACGAATCAGCTGACAATTATTTAAAGGAATTTAAAGAACTTATTTCTTCTGAAAATTACTCTCCGCAGCAAGTCTATAACGCGGATGAAACCGGACTGAATTTTAAGGCTCTGCCTACCAAAAGTCTTGCTTCAAAAGAAGAGAAATCTGCCCCAGGGTTCAAAATGGACAAACAACGTCTAACTGTCTTAGCTTGCAGCAACGCCTCGGCAACAAACAAACTTCCACTGATGGTAATAGGCAAATCGGCGAAACCACGAGCGTTCAAAAACATTAACATTAACGCACTTCCTGTATATTATAGGAATAAAAAAAAAGCTTGGATGGAACGTGACTTGTTCAAGGAATGGTTCGATCGCCAATTTGTCCCTAAAGTGACTGCGTTCAATAGAGAAAATGGATTGCCTAATCGTGCTCTGCTGTTTATAGACAATGCACCATCCCACCCGGAAGACATGAAACTTGTTTGTGGAAACATCAAAGCAATTTTTCTGCCACCAAATGTTACATCAATTCTTCAGCCTATGGACCAGGGTGGGTTGCAGGCCATCAAACAAAAATACCGAAAAATGCTGCTTCGCACCTTACTTGAAGAGGATGAAAATGACCTCACAAGCACAATCCTTCAAAAGCTTAAGAAAATTACAGTAAAAGATGTGATTTACTGGGTAGCTGAAGCGTGGGAAAGCACTAATGAAGGTGCAATACAAAAATCATGGAAAAATCTCTGGCCTGAATTGGAATTTGTTGAAACAACTTTTAAACCAGTAAAAAAAGACTGTGAACTTCTTCCACTACTCAACAAAATCCCTGGCTGTGAAACATCAGAAGAAAGCTGTGTTGAGGAGTGGTTTGCTGTTGACGACAATGGCCATCAGGAGTATGGAGACAAAGATATTGTAGCTATGGTGCAGGGCTCGTCAGCTGAGATCGACTCGGAGGAAAGCGAGGAGGAAGTGAACACTCAAACTGAACTCGTATCTCACTCGGACGCGGCAAATGCTCTCGACCTCGCCTTACGCTACGTCGAACAACACGCTGTATCAACACCAAATGATGTTATGTTTATGCGTCGATGGCGGAACATTGCATCCTCAAGTCGATTTACTGCACTTCGTCAGAAAAAAATCACCGACTTTACTTCTTAAGTGTGTGTAGTTTAGTTTAGTGTTTTCCTCAAGCCTAGGGTTTCCTCAAGGCCTAAAAAAGGTATGTCTTTATTAAACTTCTTTGTACTGTATATTTTGTATAACAATATGTAAATATATGTTTTTAGCGAACGTCTTTATAATTTCTTCAGTTTTTGAGTCTTAAAAAAAATTTTAAAATCGGTAGTATTTTTTCTGAAGTCTGTTCGGAATAGGCGGATTTTCGGAATAGCGGGGTTCGGAATAGCGGAACTCTACTGTATCTAAAAAATATGATTTTTTGTGTACTGTTGATAAATCTATCAGTTTATTAGATAATTGGAACTAAACATGTTCAATGGCTACCATTTTGAAAAGTCTAAAGAAAACTCAATGACAATTTTTTGCTGCTTAGTAATGTTAACGCAAAGAATTGTGCGCAATATCAAGTCAGTTGATCTAACTGCAACTTGTGTAATTAATTTTTGTTGTAAAAAACACAAGACACTAAATGGAGTGAAATTTGAAACTATTTCATCTTAATAATTATTTGATCGTTTGCTCTAAATTATGTGTAGAATCAGAAAATCAACAGCCAGGACACCTTTATATTTGACAATCTGTATAATATAGTAAAAGTCAAAATCTCTATTCATTGAATAGATGCACATAGATACATTGAATAGTGTCAAATCTTAAGAATAAACTTATAATCTAGAGTAGTAGTTATTTTATGTCGGGGTTTGACTTATTCCCCTAGTTAGTTAACTTATAGTGTATGGGCAGTTTTTATGTCAGGGTTTGACTGATTCCCCTAGTTAGTTAACTTATAGTGTATGGGCAGTTTTTATGTCAGGGTTTGACTGATTCCCCCAGTTAGTTAACTTATAGTGTATGGGCAGTTTTTATGTCAGGGTTTGACTGATTCCCCTAGTTAGTTAACTTATAGTGTATGGGCAGTTTTTATGTCAGGGTTTGACTGATTCCCCCAGTTAGTTAACTTATAGTGTATGGGCAGTTTTTATGTCAGGGTTTGACTGATTCCCCTAGTTAGTTAACTTATAGTGTATGGGCAGTTTTTATGTCAGGGTTTGACTGATTCCCCCAGTTAGTTAACTTATAGTGTATGGGCAGTTTTTATGTCAGGGTTTGACTGATTCCCCTAGTTAGTTAACTTATAGTGTATGGGCAGTTTTTATGTCGGGGGTTTGACTGCTTCCTCCAGTTAATTTTGAAAGTAGCAGTCTAAATATATTAAAACAATCTGAAACAGTGTTCTTATAAATTAAAAAAGAAGAAAGAACAAAATTCGCTGCACACAGAAGCCATGGTCAATGACCGTCGAATGGTTGGCTAGAGTTATACAAAAATAAAAAAAGCTGTAAATATAATTAACAAATTAAATAAATACATAAAGGTAAAATTTTATATGGTAATAAAGCTATATACATTTCAAATCAAATACCCTTCTAAAAGATGGAACTAAACAATTGCTGAATTATATGTAAAAGAAATATTACATCTAAACCTATGCGTGCCTTTACAATTAAAATAAAAGAAACAATAACAATCAAACAAATCGAAGTATATCAGTTTTACTCAAAGATAATCTTAGTGATAATTAATTAAATATATTAGTAACATAATAGCAAATAAACGTATTCATTTTGTCTCAACTAATGAAATAAAGATACTGAAAAGAATTAAAATATACAAATGAATATGTAAATCATAACGTGAGTAAATAAATATACACTTCTGCATACACACACACTTACATAAACACATACATTCTTCCTTGCATACTGCTGTCTTACTGTATGAATTCTAAAGGTAAAGTAGTAGAAATTATATTATATATTAAAATATATTAGTATTACAATCTGATCTAGAGCAATTATTAATTAAATTCCAACAATATGTCCACGTATCTTTCATATAACAACCAAGAGCAGGCCAATCCCTACCGTTGAGGTAGGATTGTATTCATCTACTTAGGGAAGCTTTTTCAAGCCATTTTTTTTCTATAAAAGCAAACAAGGGACAGGATGCTACATAATGGAACTTGTCTTCAGTTTGATTTTTATTGCATAATGAGCGTAAAAAATTGTTATTATTATTGCTCTTATATATTATTGTAATGAATTAATACAGTATAACCTAATACAATTAGATCAAAAACAGAAAACATTTATATATTATTGTCATACATTAAAATAAGTTATTACGTTATAAGAGAAAACAGAAAAATCATTTAAATATGTCACTCGGTAAGGATCACTTTTAAGGTAACTTTAATTTTGGTTTAATTTATATATATATATATATATATATATATATATATATATATATATATATATATATATATTAACCCTCAAGAATGACAGTGTAAATTAATATGCAAATAGAAATAAGAATGAAAAATAGTGGCACTGGATAATATCTGATTAACCAAATAAAAGGTCAAGGAACTTTTTAATTTATGATATATTTGATTCAATTTTAAACCCCATGGCTTCCAAAGTTAGTAATGTTATGTTAAGAGCTCTAAACCAGTAATTAATGCAATAGAGAAATCATAAATCTTACATGAGTAGGCAAGTCCATGATCAAAAAATCATAGTAAAATACACGCTTTCAATGCAATTTAGATCTTGTGCAGGAGCTTGAAAAGATCATGTGAATTAAGTAACGTTCTGCATTCAAACGTTAGGAGAGAAGACTTTCTGGATATTTGTTTTGTACAAATATAATTAATAAATAGTATAAAATGACATACTAAGTTGTAGAAATCAGGAGATACTATTGAAATACTGTGGTTGTTTCCTCCTCATCATCATCATCATCATCAGCAGCAGGTTCCAGTCTTCTCCCGGGTCTGCTTGGTACACAGTCCTCTCCACCATAGCTTATCTTCCCACTTCCTTTCTTCCAATATGTTTTCCCATACCTCCCCTCTTCTTACTACACTCTCCTTTAACCCATCTCTCCATCTATCCCTTGGTCTACCCCTTGGACGTTTACCCTGTATCCTCCACTCCATCCACTTTTTTGGTATCCTCTCATCCTCCATCCTTTTCACATGTCCGAACCATCTAATTCTTTCCCTTTCTATTTTATCTTGCAGAGGTTCTTCATTTAATCTGTCTCTTATTGTTTCATTTCGTATTCTATCCCACTTCGTTACTCCTAATCTACCTCTCAGGAAACGCATCTCACATGCCTGTATCTTGCTCTTTTCTCTATTCTTCATTACCCATGTCTCTGCTCCATATGTTAATATTGGTATGTAGTATGTTCTATATATAATTTCTTTACTTCTTTGTGGCAATCCTTTGTCTCTTATTAATCCCCTAACTAATTTGTAGAAATTTCCAGCCTGTCTAACTCGTTCATTTATGTCTCTTTCATTTTTACTATTTTCTTCCAGAACACTACCCAAATATTTGAAGAACTGTACTCTCTTCATTTCCTCTCTTCCCAGCATTAATTTTTCTAATATACACTCTTTGTTCCTTGTTGTTACCATGTATTCACTTTTCGACACATTGAATTTCATCCCATATTTCTTTACTTCTTCTACCCACACATCCAACTGTCTTTGTACCTCTTTTATTTTACTTCCCCAAACCATTAAGTCATCCGCAAATGCCATAACCTTCATATTTTCTTCTCCAATTCTTTTTGCCACTCCACTCATTACTTCATCTAATACTGTTATGAAGAGAAGAGGTGACAGAGCGCTACCCTGTCTTAATCCGTTTTCTTGATTGAACCACCCTGTCTTTTCACCCCCTATCTTTACACAACTTTGGCTTCCTCCACAAATCTCTCTTACTCTTTCAATTATACTGTCTTTAACTCCCTTCCTTTTAAGTGCTTCCCATACCTTATCCCTTCTCACAGTATCATACGCTTTTTCCATATCTAGGAACCCCATTACTAGATCTCTTCCATACTCATAATTCTTCTCCTGCATCTGTTTAGCAGCAAAAATGAGGTCTATTGTTGATCTTCCCGGTCTAAATCCACTTTGCTCCTCTCTCAGTTTTCTTTCTACTTCGTTCCTCACCTTTTTTTCCAAAATTTTCTCATATACCTTTGCACTGTGACACATTAAGGCTATCCCTCTATAATTACTGAAAACCTTCCTATCCCCTTTCTTGAAGATTGGCACTATTACTGCCTTTTTCCAATCTTTTGGAGTTTTTCTTTCCCTCCATACCACTCTCATCACTCTGTATAGCCACTGCATGCCGACAGCACCCGCCCTCTTTATTAGCTCTATTGGTAACTCGTCCACTCCTGCTGCTTTTCCCTCTTTCATCCTCTTTACAGCTTCCTCAAACTCTAGCCACGTTATGTCCTCATCTTCCTCTCCATTTGTCTCTATTATATCTTCCTCCTTCCCCTCTCTTTGTGTTTCGACATTTGGGTTCAGTAATGTCTGGAAATATTGTTTCCACATATCTTTTAACTCTTCCTTATTCTTTATTTCCTCTCCTTCTTCGTTTTTCATCACTACATCTATTTTTTCCCCATTCCTCCTTTTCCTCACTAAAGAGTACAGTACTTTCTTACTCCCATTTGAATCATCTTCCATCATCCTAGTCCATTCTTCCATCCATTTATTCTTTTCTTCTTTAACTATTTTCTTTGCTTCCTTTTTCCATCGTGCATATTCTTCCTTAGCTTCATCTGTCTTTTCCTTAAACCATGTCCTAAATGCTCTGTTTTTTCTATTTACCACTTCTTTTACCCTTTCATTCCACCATGGAGTTTCCTTCCATCTTCTTTTTGCACTTGTCCTTCCACATATTTCTTCAGCTGCCTCCACAAACGTTTCCCTAAATTATGTCCACTCTTTCTCTACAGACTGAGGTTGTTCCTTTGGTAAATGCTTTTTTAAAACTTCTTGAAACTCCTCTTGTTTCTCCTCCTCCTTCAGCTTCCACACTCTAATTTTTCTCTCCTGTTTTTCCCTCGTCTTTCTTTGTTTGTTGGTCCTAAATTTCAACACTCACAGTCTATGGTCACTGTCCATGGCTTCCGTAGGGATTGCTTTGGTGTCTAAAACTTCTTTTTTTATTTCCTCCTTATATATGAAGTAGTCCACTACTGACTTCCTACCATCCACTCCTCCATACCATGTTATTTTATGATTTTCTCTTTTAGCAAACCAAGTATTTCCCACAACTAGACTGTTTCTTTTACAAAATTCCAATAATCTATCTCCTTCTCTATTCTTGTTCCCCCACCCTTCTTTACCTATTACTTCCTCAAAACCTTCTCTATTTATACCAACATGTGCATTAAAATCTCCCATGATTACCAGATTCTCACTATCTACCTCTCTCTGTAATTCGTCTTCAAAATTTTCTTTTTCTTCTAATGGGCATCCTACCTGTGGAGCATATACTTGGATCAATTCCAAATTGTATCCTTTCAGATTAATTTTTGTTCTTATTATTCTGTCATTAACTCCTTTCACCTCTGCTATTACGTCCTCTTTAATTATCCAACCAACTCCGTTTCTCTTTCCCTCCTCATTTCCCTTCCAATACAGTGTAAACCCTTCTCTCAATTCTTTAACTCCTTCTCCTCTCCACTTAGTTTCAGCCAGTCCCAACACGTCTAATCTCCTCCTCTTCATCATATCCACCACTTCTTCTACTTTTCCTCTTAACGTCCTAATATTTAATGTGCCAATTCTCAATCCTAATTTCTCGCCGGGTCTCTTTCCTTGTTTTCCGTCCTTTCCGAGGCTTGTTGTACCATTTTTGAAAGCAAGGTATTCATCCACTACTGGCTTGCTAGGCCTATCGTAGCTTCACCAGAGCCCCGTTAGCCGTCACTTTTCAGAGTTCCTGTAGAGCCTTACCAGCAACCTTGGAGGTACCAGGGCTCACGAAGTCCCAACTGGTCTCGCCTCTACAGGCTATCCCCTACTTTATGACGTTGCCCGTCTCCTACGACGTGGACGAGGGGTTGGACTTCTAGGAGACTGGTTGTTTCCTATTAAATTTAAAAAATAACTGGTGCCAGATAAGAAAAACTCCCAAATTTCCAGTATGGTCTGTGTTTTTTTTAGTATCTTAGACTACTGTCCGCGCAGAAATTATGGATACTCGAGTTCACGATACCATATCTCCGAAACGGTCCGTTCGATTTTAACGAAAGACCTATCAAATTAAAGGAAATATTGTCAATTTTTATACTACGAAGTTTCGATTTTTTACGTAGCTTTTTATAATTTATAAGACGGAAAAAGTGGAAAATGTCGGCATTTTTCACAATCTTTTTGGAAATCTCAACTTAAGGCAATTATTACAAAATATCTATTAAACGTATCAGCTTCAAATTTTAATAGCTTATATGAAGGCTAGTTACAAACACTTTTGTAGAGTTTCATAATTTTAACGTTATTATTTTTTATGTTCTTGTAAATTTTGTTAACTTTTGTTAACTTTGTTATCTTGGGTTTAAAATTCCCGCTCAAAACAGTGTTTTGACTATCAATTGATTGTATGAACGAAAAATATAGTGTCTACAGAATATGATGTAATAGTGATTTGTGATGAATTTATATTTGTTAAACGTTTTTATTCCCGCGCGAGGGGCTGGTATGCAGGGAAATGCGCCGGGGATGGCTCGGGTTCTCCCACAAAATGAGTGCGATGTTGCCGGAATGCTATAGAACGGGTTGGTGACTCAGACCAACCTTCCCTTAAACTAGCAAACTTCACCCTGTCATTAACCTCTGTGTGCACCGAACGGCAACATCGCACTCGTTTTGTGGGAGAACCCGATCCATCCCCGGCGCGTTTCCCTGCGTACCAGCCCCTCGCGCGGGAATAAAAACGTTTAACAAATATAAATTCATCACAAATCACTATTACATCATATTCTGTAGACACTATATTTTTCGTTCATACAATCAATTGATAGTCAAAACACTGTTTTGAGCGGGAATTTTAAACCCAAGATAACAAAGTTAACAAAAGTTAACAAAATTTACAAGAACATAAAAAATAATAACGTTAAAATTATGAAACTCTACAAAAGTGTTTGTAAGTAACCTTCATATAAGCTATTAAAATTTGAAGCTGATACGTTCAATAGATATTTTGTAATAATTGCCTTAAGTTGAGATTTCCAAAAAGATTGTGAAAAATGCCGACATTTTCCACTTTTTCCGTCTTATAAATTATAAAAAGCTACGTAAAAAATCGAAACTTCGTAGTATAAAAATTGACAATATTTCCTTTAATTTGATAGGTCTTTCGTTAAAATCGAACGGACCGTTTCGGAGATATGGTATCGTGAACTCGAGTATCCATAATTTCTGCGCGGACAGTAAAACTCTGAAGAGACGATTTCCATCACTATTTATTATAACTCCTATTCTTATCATTTATAAAAGGCATGACAAGCAAAAACACCTACACATGGAGGTTGCTTTTGCTTGTCCAAAAGTTAAATATATGGAGGCTGAACATCACTTATTTGATTATAAACAATAACATAAAATACGAATGCTGTGGGAAAATATTGAATTTTGAAGGCCTTTTTTAGTTCTTTGGAAAGGAATGAAAAAATCGAGCCTCACAGGAACTTAGTTGTTATCTCTCTTACCTTATCTTACATATTGTGGAGTATGTCTAGATAAGAGTGCACGTGAACCTGTTGCTCCTGTGTTTTTGGCTGTTTTCAGTGGTATATTTTCTGGTTTTTTGTTGAAAGTTGGTATAGCACTGTAGTTAGGCATTATGGACACTTAGGTAAGATTATTTTAATATTTTCACACCTAGTATTTCCAAAAACTCTTATCAATTCTTAACAATGCCAACTGACCGTTTCCCCACTGCTCCACCAGTCACTCGGTCCTAAGGACCTAGTGGTTGGGGAAAGATAAGAAACCAGTGCAGAGATGGCAGCTATTCTGTGATTAACAATACCCTGTGTTCTGAGGCTTTGCTCACCAAGCTAGCTTATAAGATCTCGCAGACTGTCAATGACAGCTTGACCTTTGTGCTCGAAGCTGCTAACAGCCATATTGACCAGCTCACGGCGGAGGTAACGTTGCTGCTAGACCAACTACAGCGACAGGAGTTGCGACATGATGACCTGGCCCAGTATCAACGTCGTAACAACCTCCTAATCTTTGGTGTTCCGGAGACTTTAGAAGAAGACACTGATGGTTTTTTTGCTGAGCATATTCAAGTATCTGTTTGAAAGACATCGAAAGGTTACATCGCGTTGGACGACTCTAGAGGTCAGCGCCTGGCACAGAGATAGACCACGACCCATCTTGGTGAAATTTGTGAGCTACACACAACGGCGGGCTGTCTTCTCTGTAAAGAAAAGGCTTAAGGGAACCAAGATTAATATCAGAGAAGACCTCACAGCATTCCAATTGGTTGATTAGAAAAATGCTGTTGCAAAATATGGTTTAAGACAGGTTTGGACCCAGGATGGACATCCGGTGGGTTGATGAGCGTGGAGACAGGGGGTTTATATAAAGTTATTAAATTACATACTTTGGTTTATTATTTGTTTCATCTTTGTTTATTACATTATGTGTAATCTGTGTTTGTTTATATTTACAGTCAATGGTAATTTTGAAAGTTAAAGTTAAGTTAAAATCATCAAAGTTAAACTGATTACCTTTTATGATTTTACTCATTGTTTTTAGTTTATACTTTTTAATTTTCCTTGCATTATATATTATTTTTGTTTAGTACATATAGAGTAATGTGGGACTGTATATGTTTAAGATAAATTTTTATTTAGTCTATTTTGAAAATTTAAATTAATTTCTACTGTTAGTCTTTAGTTATACAATCACTTGTTCTATAATATTTCATTTATTTTCATTTCTTCACATTATAATTCATAGTCCATATGTTTGCTTTATTGTTTATACTTATATAATATTTTTTAATTTGTTACCGAGTGAGGTCTATGAATTATTTTAGTAACATTTATATGTATATTATTTTGACATTTATTATGTAAATATTGTAATATATTGGTATAACATTATGCAAGTAACTTAACACTGATATGAATATACTTTTCTCTTTTTGTGTGTGTGTAAATATTGTAATTTAAAATAATACAGGAGTACAGGCAATTTTCACCTAAGCATGCCTGTATGCTACATGATTGTATTCTTATATCCGAATCGTGGCTCAAGCCTCACATACCCTTAGCTTCTGTAGACATACGAGAATACACTCTCTATCGTAATGACTGTCTACATGCTGGAGGTGGGGGCACAGCGGCTTACATCAGGTCCTCTATTACTACTAAGGTGTTGGAGATCTCTGACACCTCAAGACCATTTCGACCTGAGTGGATGTTTATGGATATATCACTTAACGGTGTTCATATGCTTCTTGGACTTTGTTATCGACCACCTAAAGTGGGCTTCTTGGCAGAATTCGAAAGTGTTCTGTTAAGACTGATGCCTTGGTATAGTCATGTCATTGCGACAGGTGATTTTAATACTGATTTACTGGGACGAGACAACTATGACAAACAACAACTTACCACTATGTTTTTCTCAAGTAACTTAACTTTACTCCGTTTTCAGCCCACTCACCACACTGATCACTCTGACACCTTGATTGACCTGCTAGCAGTTAGTTACTCAACTCGAATTTCATATCATGGTCAGTTGTCTATCCCTGGGATATCAAAACATGATCTTCTGTACTGTGTCTATAAAGTCACATCGCCACAGCACGTGCCTAAGTTTGTTTCTTTTCAAAATTTTAAAAGCATTAACCCTGCTAACAAACTTTGGACAAACATGCCCCCGTTGTAACCAAACGAATAACCAGGCACCCTTCCCCTTGGATGACTCTTACCATACATCATTTAATGGCCCAGCATGACTCTATACATAGGAAATTTAAGAGGACTAAGGACCTCATTGATAGAAATGTATATAAACATCTACAAAATAGAGTTAAACAAGAAATGCAAAATTCAAGAGCTAGGTACATATATACATATTTCACTGAAAATAAATTATCTACTGAACGCTGACGTATGATTAAGTGTTGGGGGTGTCCAGGATTAAACCTGATAGTACCATCTCAGTAAATCTTAATGAGATTATTAATTATTATATTAATCTCCCTGTTGATAACACTGGGGATATTGTATTTTCAGATCATCTTAAATCTCAGCTTCCAACTCCTTGTGACTCATACATACATACATATCCGGAAACCCGCTCCAGTTCACTCCTGGGTTCGGGCGTTCACCAAGCCTCTCCATTCCTGTTTGTTATTCCACATCTCTCTTCTCATCACCTCCCCCCACACAACCCCCCTCTTCTCCACATCGACTTTCACGCCATCCAACCATCTTCCCCTAGGTCTTCCTCTGGGTCTTCTGCCCACCACTTCCATCTCCTCCATTCTTCTAGGTATTCTTTCTTGTCTCATCCTCTTCACATGCCCGTACCATCTTAACCGTGACCTCTCCACCCCCATTCTCAAACTCTCTTCAGTTAAACCTCTTCTTATCTCGTCATTCTGGATCCTATCTCTTCGTGTTTTGCCTTTGATGGCTCTTAGAAATCTCATCTCCCCCGCTTGTATCCTACTCCACTCCCTTTCCGATAATCTCCACGTCTCAGCTCCATACGTCACCATGGGTTTATAATAAGTTTTAAACATTGCTACCTTGGCCCTTTGTGGTACACTTCCATCCCATACCAGGTGTTTCACGCTTCCAAAAAACCTACCACCCACTTCCAATCTGTTACTTATTTCTTGCTCCATTTTCCCATTGCTCGATAACACTGTTCCCAAATACTTAAACTCCTCCACCTTCTTCAAGCTCTCCCCATTCAACTCCACGACCCCTCCCAGGTCCGTATCTCTACCCACCACCATCACCTCACTCTTCTCCATGCTCACCTTCAGACCTCTCTCCATCATCTTTACACTCCACTTATTCAATACCTCCTGCACTTCTTCTATACTTTCCCCCCACAACATAATGTCGTCCGCAAACAACATCGCATTCACCCCTCCTCCTACATCCTCCTTAATTTCCCTCAGCATCACCTCCATTATTACATTGAACAAAACTGGTGATAAAACACTCCCTTGCTTCAGCCCCTTTTTTACTTCAAACCACTCAGTATTCCCCATACTAGTTCTAACCCTACATCTATGTGTCCTATATAACTCCTTCATCCATCCAATCATTCTTTCATCTATTCCTATCCTCCTCAAGCTCTCCCATATACTACTTCTGTTACAGTATCATATGCTTTTTCCACATCTATGAACACCATGAACAACTTCTTGTCATATTCCCAATACTTCTCGATCATTTGCCGCACTGCAAAAATCAGATCTATGGTGCTTCTTCCTTTCCTGAACCCATGTTGTTCCTCACCCATCTGTTCCTCCACTGTTCCTTCTATCCTGTTTAACAATATTCTCTCAAACACCTTGGTCACCTGGCTCGTCAAAGTTATTCCTCTATAGTTTTTACACTCTCTTCTGCTCCCCTTCTTGTGCAGTGTTATAATTTCTCCCTTTCCCCAATCGTCCGGTACTCTTCTACTCCTCCATACACATCCAAACACCCTCTGCAGCCAATGTATTCCTATAGGACCCAATGTTTTGATCATGTCTATTGATATCTCATCCGGTCCTGCAGACTTCCCATTTTTCACTCTTTTCAAAGCATCCTCTGTCTCCTTCCAACTTATACCCTTCCAAACCCTCCAGATAATAATCGTTGTCTTCTTCCTCCCCATCAATATACCCTTCATTCAGTAGTTTTTGAAAATAATTTTTCCACACTCCTTTGATTTCTTCACCCCCCACCAGCTCTCCGTCTTCTCTTTTCATCGTCAGGGCACTCTCTGTTTTCCTTTTCTTGTTTTTCATCATGCTGTAAAATAGCTTTTTGTTTCCTTCCATATCCCTCTCCAACTTATCTGTGAATGACTCCCAAGCTCTCTCCTTCGCTTCTCTTACTATCTTTCCACTTTCCCTCTTTTTCCTTATGTAGTCCTCTCTATCTGCCTGGGATCTTGACTTCCACCATTTCCTCCCAGCTCTATTCTTTTCCTTTACCCCCGTCTTGTCTCCTCATTCCACCAACACGTTTGCTTATCTCTCTTCCTTCCCGATGTTTCTTCCACATACCCTTTCCGCTGCGCTTACCAGTGACTCTTTGAAGAGCTTCCATTCACTTTCCACATCACCTACTTCCGTCCTTGGTAAGTGTTGTTTCACTATCCTCTTGAATTCTTCTCTTTTTTCCTCCTCCAGTAATTTCCAGCATTTTATTCTTCTTATAGGTTTGCTTGTCGCAACTTCTTTCATTTTAATCCGAAACACCCCGACCAGCAGCCTGTGGTCCCCACCCATACTCACGCTGGGTATCACCTTCACATCCAGGATTTTCCCCCCCCATTCCCTGTCCATTATGATGTAGTCGATGACACTCTTTTGTACCCCATCCCAGCTGTATCTTGTCACCATATGACTCTCTTTCGGAATTTCCCGTTTCCAATCGTCAACGCATTCCTTTGACACATATCCAGCAATCTCCTCCCTTCCACATTCCTATTCCCATATCCAAAACTCCCCATCACCTCCTCATATCCCTTCCTATCAACACCAATTTGGGCGTTTAGATCACCCATTAGTAAGTTCACATTTCCTATTTGGTCTTCCATTTGTTCTTCAAACACTTCCTTTTCCTGCTCTGTGCATCCTGTCTGCGGTGCATAAACTTGCATTAATCTTATTTCCCTGTTTCCTTCTCTTATTCTTATTATTATCAACCTATCCGATATATATTCAACTCCTTCCACCTTCTCCTTCATCCTCTTATTAACCATAATAGCAACTCCATTCCTTCTGTTCCTGCCTCCACTCCAATACAACATCCCTCCCCCTCTTATCTCCTTTTCTCCTTGTCCATTCCATTTCGTCTCACTTAAGCCCAACAAATCCAGCCTCCTCTCATTCATCACATCTATTAGTTCTTCCACCTTGCCTGTTAATGTCAATATGTTCAATGTACCAATTCTCATCCTGTTTCGTTTCCGGTCCGTATCCTTTAATCCATCCTTCCGAGGCTTAGTTCCATTGTTGAAAGCAGTTTTAGACTTCACCACCGGCTTGCTGGGCCTGACGTGGTTGTTTCACCAGAGCCCCGTTAGCCGTCACTGTTTCAGGGTTCTTATCAGACCGGACCAGCTACCTTGGAGGTGCCAGGGACAAGTCCCCGCTGGTATACGCTCTTGATAAGCTATCCCCTACTTTAGTGCCGTTGCCCGCCTCCCACGACGTGGACGGGGGGTTGGACTTTGGGAGGCTTGTGACTCATATTTTACTTTAATTATGACAAATGAGAATGAGTTCCATAAATCCATTACGATGATTAAAAGTAATGCGATTGGGGCAGACAACATTTCTTAGAGATTATTAAAAGTTATAATCCCCGCAGTTTTACCTTTTATCACGACAATCTTGAACAAATCACTTGCAACCTCAATATTCCCATCTGCCTGGAAATCAGCGATTGTTCGGCGAATCGCATAGATGTCCTCCATCTGATTATCGACCAATCAGTATGTTACCTGCACTCTCTAAATGTTTTGAGAGGATCGTTCACCAACAAGTATGTAATTATCTATCTAGTTTTTCGGAGAAATCACAATACCACCACTGCACTGCTATATATATATCACTGAGGATATTCGAAAAGCGATGGACATCAAACAAGTGACATTGTTCACACTGTTTGATTTTTCTAAAGCATTTGATTGTGTCCATCATCCACTGCTCAAAGTCAAACTTTCTTATCTTGGTTTCTCGTCTGACAGTATTTCCTGGTTTGAGTCCTATCTGACTGATAGGTGTCAGCGTGTACATGTGAATAACAAATACTCTATTTGGGGAAGTGTAACCAAAGGTGTCCCTCAGGGCTCTGTACTTAGACCTCTACTGTTTACTCTGTATATCAATGAATTGTCCAACAGCATTTCTCACTGTAAATATCACCTTTATGCTGACGACTTACAAATATACTCTCATGTTGATGTATCAAACTTAAATGAAGGGGTTAATAGAATGAATTCTGACATTAAATCTATTGGTGACTGGACGTTCAGACACAGCTTAAGACTGAACAATAATAAGACTCAACCTATTATATTGGACATAACAGATTGATCGTGAGACAGTACCCCGTATCTCTATTGATAATAATTCACTTAACTACTGTGACAAAACTAAGAACTTGGGATTCCTTATGAATACTACACTTACATGGTCTGATCATGTATCTTTAACATGTAATAGGGTTGTTGCTCACACTTTTAGGAGATATTATAACTGTTTACCATTAGATGTTAAGTTTTTGCTAGTGAAAACTCTTGTATTTCCCCACTTTGACTACTGCGACATTGTCATCAATGACATGCCTACCCATCTTTCAGATAAACTTCAACGAGCGCAGAACTATTGTCTACGTTATATTTTCAATCTCCGTCGAGATGAAAATATCACGCCTTACTTCAGACGTTTAAATTTACTGAAGTTACTTGAGTATAGAAAGATCAAAATTTTATCTTTACTGTACAATCTTCTTCAATCCAAAAATCCTTCTTATTTAGCTTCAAATTTAACTTCAGCATCAGTAATCAGGACACACGTCAGGGTTCATCAATGTTAACTATTCCAGCTCATCGAACAGCACTTTACAATAGATCTTTTACTGTCACTGCCTGTAGATTGTGGAATAAACTTGATCCTTCAACTCGAAATATTCTTACATATGAGACGCCGACACAACGTTGTTGGTATTTTAAGGCGAATATGAATGGTTATATGAGTGTTCAATGAGTGTAGTCTAGTTACTAACTGAGTTCAACTGTTCCTCAGAAAGGGCAATTTATTAATATAATAGCCCATCAGCCAGGGCAACTAAGGAACCTTAAGGGCAACTAAGCTTTACGTGGAATCTGAACCATGTAGTGCTGGTCTGATTTTCAGCTAATTGACAAGCATGATTCTCAAGTTATCTCCCCCTCACAACATCCACACAATGATTACCACCCAACCTGGACACCCCAGACTTCTCTAGTAGTGTCTACGCCGATAGCAACCATAAAGCGGACGCTATGTCAGTATTAAGAGGACCGAGCATCCAACCTATCGCCTACAATCTCCCAAACACTTTGTCCCTATGTGGCTGGGTTACAGCACTGCGCCACCAGCGCCGACCCATTATTGATAGTCGAGCTCTGTTTGTTGCGTCACTGAGGGAGTGGTTGTTTGCGGATTCGTGGGGGTTGTAGGCCTTGGCCATGCTGTCAATGTTGTACTGAGTGTATGTGTGATGTCTGTTTGTTGTGATCAGTTCATGGAATAGTTTTTATTTATTATTGTTATTTTTTTTTTTATTTTTTCTCATGTAAGTAATAGTTCTTTCTTTTCTTCTTTGTTTTATTTTCTTTCACGCTTGATGCTTAATTTGTTTATTTTTAATTATCTTAAAACTCTCATTTTGTATTGTTGTTTAGCTTGTAAATAATGTGCTCACCAGCAGTGAACACGTATGAACTCTTTAGATATACTCATTGTAGTTATGTATTAATTTTTCTTTATGAGGTTAAGTGTAAGAGAGGACCTAATGGTCCTAACTTTGCCTCACAAAATAACACTTTTCTCATTTCATTTACCAGATACGTAATATGTACGTGTATCAGTGTTTTATCACCAAATGTAATGTTAGGTACGACTAGGTATGACCATTATAATTGTTACATAAGAATATGTTTATACCAGTTCAATAAATTTAGTAAGATAATAACCATCCACATTTCAGACAAGCTATAAGAAACCTGGGCCACCAACACCAAGTAAACATGGTAGCCGCCCAACATCACAGGTCTGTAATTCAAGCTTAAATCAGTCATTTGCATCCTTATGGATTGTCTGCATGAAGAATGCCTGCATTGTTATAACACAGTAGTTTTTTTAGTTATATGTTTATAGGACAACTGCATTCCATACATACAGTTGCCATTTGAGTTGCTGCTTACAACAAACCTTCAACCATTACAACACACAATAGATCTTTGAGTTGCATGTTTACAGCATGTCTGCATTCCAGATACACAGTTGTCACTTGAATTGTCTGCTTACAGCGTGACTTCAATCATGATAACACACAACAGTTCTTTGAGTTGTTTGTTTTCCAAATACACATGGTCATCAAGTTATGTGCTTACAAAAATTCACATCGGGTTTTACAGTTGTCGTTCAAATTATATCTGCATTATTAACACTCTTAGTATTGTTAGTCTTAGTATTGTATTACTTAGTATTGTTACAATACGGTTATTTGCTTTAAAATACAGGGTGTCCAGTAGCATTAAAAGAAGACAGATTTACTTTGAGATATGATAGGTTTCTAGGTATAATAAAAGAGGCAGTGAACTTTACTATTGCGAGAGCGAAGCTTAATACTTTATCAAAACCAACTGGTATGCTCTTTATTAAGTCTGGAGAAAAAGTCAAGAAAATCCCTATGAAATAAGAACCATCAATCTTTGAGAAGAGTAAGAACTGCATTTCATGTTACGATGAGGGAAACCTACACTACGATTTTCCTACAGATTTGGCAGTTACTTCTCTTTACCCGGACTTAAAAGAACAGTCTAAATCACAAGTGCTGTTCTCATTGAATTAACTGTACCATGGATACAACTATTCCTAGACAGCATGAGATATTTGTGCCAACATAAGGATGAAGAGATACAAGAGATGCACTTTTAGTATTGTCCAAGATAGTTTTAACATAAGAACATTTTTGTTGATTTTTGGCAATAACTCTTCTTCATCACTGTCCTTCTCTTCATTCTCCAAAATACTATTTGCAGTTTCTTCTTCGCATAACATTTAATCCAGGATCTCCACCATCTTCTTCTAACCACTTAACTTCATCCTCAGCAATTTTTATCCTCCCATTTCCAACAAGTCTTGGAAATTTCGAGCACCTAAATTTTTTTATATCAACATTTACACCTTCATCATAAAGAAGTTTTTCCAGTCATTTGCAAGATTTTAATGCTTGGGTTGTTTTCAAGCGTAACTCCAATTGAAAATTGCAGGTCCTAATGAATAGGTTTTTAAGTTAGTTATTTCTTCTCTTGAGTCATGTTCAATGTCTTAAGTTTTTTCGATAATTTACAGTACTTAATTTAAAAGTATTCTTCTAAAAAGTTTGTCCGTTTAATTATTCCTTGGTCTATGGGTTTGAATTAAGACGTTTGTGTACTACAACATCTGTAAACTGTCCATTAAATTCGAAGTTCGTTGAATTGGGGTCTGTTGAATCAAGGGTTTACTGTATCAGCAAACTAATCTAAGAAGACAAAGAACTGAGTATCAGGCTTGTCAGTTAGCCAAAAATCAGACCAACACTATGTGGTTCAGATTCCACGTAAAGCTGTAGGTCCCTTAGTTGCCCTGGCTATTGCTCTTTCTGAGGAACAGTCGACCTTTGTTAGTAACAAGGACTACACTTATCACACTCATTCGCCCATATTTTAAAGATCGACATCTTAATAACGAACCTAAACTAATATTAGTTGTGTGTTTGTTTATTCAAAAATTTACCAGATTTCAACCTAAAAAATTTAATTTAAAAGTCGAAGTTGTTTTTCTAATTTTATAACCTAAACAAACAAACAAAAATTATTCCAGTTTTTGGGCCTTTAAAATGCTTAAAGTCTATTGAAAATTCAAGATATAATACAGGTTAGAGAATTTCATCATTTAAAGAAAAACAAAGATATATGGAGTCCCTTATGAAATATATATATAAATATAGATGTAGATATGTTTGAGAATTTATATTCTTGAATGATTTCGATGGTTGTGATCCATTCTGGGCAATTGCCTTTGAATAAACTCACAAAACATTAACAGATAGTTTTAACTCCTCACATTGGATTCTACCACAAACAATAACATAAATGATAACCAGTAATAACAGCTGAAAAGAGTGCCATATATCGCAGTCTGTACAGTTGATGGGCTTACTTACAATAGAGAATATAAGTGAATAATATGTTAAAAATGTAAACAATGACTAAATATTTCAATAGTTGCATTATTACTGTTTATCTGCTTGTTGATGTATTGTTTCTTTTGTTAACAGACTACGGATATTAAATCAGAAACTGTACAAAGAAGCGCATTGCGAGAAATAAATGAGGGACCAAAATAACCGGGCACTCCCAGCAGATTGTTTTCTCACTTTTTTACATCTAAATCTAAAGATGAGGTGGGTAATTTTCTATTAAGTAATAAAACAATTGTTAATTTAGATAGTTTTAGTACTCTATAGAAATATTTTATCTGTGTTCACAATTCCTGTTATTTTTTATACCTAAAAGGAGTACTGGCTTCCAGAATATACCACAGTTTTAGTTTGTAAAAGTAATGGGAGAATTGAGTAAACTAATTCTGATTATTAAAAGAATCACGTAAATAATCAAAAGCATGAATCGATTCACGTACAAGATGCTGCTATTGCAATATTCTACCATGATTCGATTAAGTAAACAAAAAATCTGAATGTTTTTTATTTGTTAAGTTTTTATTTTCTATTGAATAGTATTTGTTGAGTTATGTACTCACATGCAGTAATAACATTTTAATAATATCTAAACTGTACTAGTGTTTGAATCTTGTTTAGTTCCTCGTTTTCAATATACAAGGGTAATCCAGAAAGTAACCTCTGTTTTGAAATAAAAATTAATCTAGTGAAGATAGAACAATTTTATTATATACATCTTAAAACTACAACTTTACTTTATTTTTCCACATAGTCACCAAATCGATTTAAGCACTTGTCATATCTTTTGACAGTCTTATCAATTTCCTCCTTATAAAAATCTGCCGCCTGTGAGTAGTGCTAACCTGTCATTGCGTTTTGTAGCTCTTCGTCACTGTCGAACCGCTGTGACGCAAGCCACGACTTCATGTATGGAAACAAGTGAAATCACTTGGAGCTAAATCCGGGCTATATGGGGGATGATCAAAAACGTCCCAATTAAACTTTTTCAAAAGTTCACTTGTTCTCCGAACAGTGTGAGGCCAAGCGTTGTCATGGAAAAACACAACACCAGATGTCAGGAGGCCACGACGCTTGTTTTGAATCGCTCCTCTCAGCCGTTTTAATGTTTCGCAGTAAACTTCAGACATAATGGTCGTGCCACGTTCCATAAATTCAATGAGCAAAATGCCCTTGGAATCCCAGAAAACATTTGCCATGAGCTTGCTGACAATGTTTGAAGGGCTTTCTTTGGCTTGTTTGGAGATGCGGTATGACCTCATCGCATTGATTGCTGTTTTGTCTCAGCATTCACGTAGGCCACCCAAGTCTCATCACCGGTAACGATTCTGTTAAAAAAATCTGCTTCTTCCAAGTCGTACCGAAAGAGAAAATCAATGGCAGACAACATTCTTTTTGTCTTATGGTCGTCGGAGAGCAGTTTCGGTACCCAACAAGCACAAAACTTGTGGTACTCCAGTTTTTCTTTCACTATCTCGTGTAAGAGGGAGGCTTCAAGAAACTTCAGGAAAGTGGTCAGAAAGTTCCGAGATCGTAAATCGACGATTCTCACGAACCTTTTCGTTCATTTTGCTGAGAAGGTCATTACTGACAAGAGAAGGCCTACCACTCCTTTCCTCAACGTGAATGTTTGTTCTACCATTTTTTAAAAACCGTACCCACTGACGAACTACACCTTCACTCATAATGTTTGGGCCATAAACGGCACACAATTCACGATGCATTTTGGCTGTTGTGATTTTTTGCCAAAAGAAATCGTATACACTACGTACTTAACACTTTGCGGAATTTTCTGCCGCACTCATGTTTTAAGGCTGTAACTGGACAACGTGTGATCGTACGATGCTCCACCTTGCACAGTTAGAAGCGTACTGAGCTGATGCACGCGCTGATGTCAGTATGGCAGCGCTTCCCCACTACTTCTCACGGTATGAACAAACAGCTGTTACTTTCTGGATAAGCCTCGTATGAAAATATTATTAGCTGTTTACTACATAAATAAAATTGGTTTTGTCATTTTTACATTATTAACATAAATAAAGAATGATAATACAATAAAATAACTAATACTAATGTTTAAAAAAGATTAAACATAAAAATAAATTTACAAAAATTTAAGTTGTTTTACATTAAAAAAGTAAATTAAATATAAATTACAAACAAAATAACGAGATTGCTGAGAATATTATTACAAAGATAAGAATATATTATTTTTTAAAAATAATTAGTTAATATACGAGGGCGGTTCAATAAGTCCTTAGAATAAGATAGAAAAAGAAATTTTTTCGGGTAAACTATTGTTTATTTTTCAACATAATCTCCTTTTAGCTCTATACACTTCATTAGGCGTTTCTCTAACATGGATAAGCCATTTAAAAAGTAGGATTTTGGCAATTCCTCAAAATAGGCATCCGTTTGGGCAATCACTTCTTCGTTTGACATAAAACTTTGTCCACCGAGCCATTTTTTCAAGTTTGGAAATAAGAAAAAGTCACTGGGGGCTAAATCTGGTGAATAAGGTGGATGTGGTAACAACTCATACTTTAATTCCATTATTTTTGCCATGGCAACTGCGCAGGTGTGTACACGTGCATTGTCTTGATGCAGAAGAACTTTTTTCTTTTTCAAGTGCGGACGTTTTGTCTTGATTTCTTC
This sequence comes from Stictocephala bisonia, assembly GCA_035578905.1. Lineage (NCBI taxonomy): Eukaryota > Metazoa > Arthropoda > Insecta > Hemiptera > Membracidae > Stictocephala > Stictocephala bisonia. The sequence goes on along the minus strand of JAQJVL010000018.1, from coordinate 2,305,444 downwards.
ATTTAGTCGGTCCAATAACGATGCATAATATTCTCCAGTTATCGTTTTTTCCCTTTTCCAAGTAATCAATGCAGATTACTCCTTGTGCATCCCAAAAAACTGTGGCCATAACTTTGCCGGCGGATTTCACTGTCTTTGCCTTCTTTGGAGCCCGTTCGTCATCAAAAAACCCACTGTTTCGACTGTTCCTTTGACTCTGGAGTGTAGTGGTGGATCCATGTTTCATCTACAGTTATGTATCGACGCAGAAACTCACCATGATTGCGACGTAATACTGTCAAGACAGCCTTAGAATCAACCACACGAATGCGTTTATTCTCCTCTGTGAGCAAGCGCGGCACCCATCTTGCAGAGAGTTTTTTCACATTTAATTTTTCATGCAAAATTGTGAACACTGTGCCTTGTGATATGCCTGTAGCTTCAACTATTTCACGCACTTTGATTCGCCGATCACTCAAAACCCATATCGTGGATTTTGTCAACCATTTCTGGGGTTGTCACTTCCACTGGGCGCCCTGAACGATGTTCATCTTTTGTGGATGTACGGCCACGTTTAAACTCGTTTACCCAGTTATAAACAGTTGCCAACACAGGAGCAGATGTACCATGAACAATATCCAACTCAACTTTGATTTCCTTCGGTGTTAAGCCTTTCAAATGAAAGTGTTTAATCACAGCACGAAACTCACTTGTGTCCATCATTCTAAATAAACAAACCTTTCCTGATTCAATCAACGACAACAATGAAATCAGCTGATGAAATCAACTGAAACTTTCACAGTTGTCAAGCAACAGATGATAGTAAATAAAAATAAAACAATATTGATACTTTTTGCGACTTATCTTGTATTTTCTAAGGACTTATTGAACCGGCCTCGTAGCAATATTTGTGAAATGCGATTTAAATTAAACAGAGAATAATGAAATTCAAAATTAATCAAGAATATTAAATGAAGTCAGTGCAGAATAGTCTTAGTGATATTCACTTGAATCTTACTAAGAACTCAGTTGGATAAGCAAATATTCCAGAACTGACTAATGTGGCGGTATCTCAATCCGGATAAAAAAAATACAATATAAAAATTGGGTATTCAGGGTGTCCCAGAATTAAAATGCCAAACTTCGGGAAATGTATGTATATATATATATATATAGGTGAAAATAAAGAGAAAATCAAGAATAAATTTTACCCAAAAATGCTTTGTTTACCAGATATACGCCTTTTTGTTTTTTCACAAAATAATTTTTATCCGAGTTTGGCTCAACTGGATTTTTATGAAACTCGCTATGCATGTTAAGATAATAGAGACCTATTTTAAGAAAAAAGCAACTTGATCTAATGAAAAATTTCAAAGTAGCGGCCATTTTTAAAAAAAATTGCGGGAAAATGGCAAAAAATTCCTTAGAACACTATTTGTGTTGAGAGGTAGCAAAAAAGGCATTTGTTTTTAACTTTTTTTCTGCCTCTCAACATAATAAATGTCAATGTGACTTGGTTATTTTTTGTCTGATTATACTTTGTTAGGTATTGACAGATTGGTAATAAAATTATCTTTAAAAAGCATGTTCTTACATGTAGTATTTTTTGCTGTTTTCCCACAATTTCCATTTAAAATGGCCGCCATTTTTAATTTTATCAAGTTGATTGTTTTCACAAAATAGGCCTCTATTATCAACATGCATAGCGAGTTTCATTAAGATTGAGTGAGCCACCTCGGACATAAAAACTCTTTTGTGAAAGAAATAAAATGGCAGACATCTGATAAATAAAGTGTTTTTTGGAAAAAATTCATTCTAGATTTTTTCTTTATTTTCACTTATACAAACATTTCCCTAAGTTTGGCACTTTAATTCTGGGACACTCTGTATGTCAGTAAAAGATGCTTTCATGGTACCATAGGCAATGTGCGCTTGAGACAGGTGCGCGAACAGTCTGGAAACTGAAAGAATGCCTGATAAAAACACATCACTATTGCTAAACTTGACCAGAACAACAAACAGCTGAATCTACAGGATGTAATCCATACAACAGCCTACATTTTGTTGGTGATTCTTGTGTAAAAGGAAGGTTTACATAATTACAAAATCAGGTGTTATGAGAGAAGACAGAACTCCTCAAGAAAATATTGTTCTGATTTGACAGGATATAATATAGGAATGTAAAATATACAGAGAGAAGCAATTAATTATTAATTTGACAAATATAGGCTTATAGTGTTTTCTTCTCCCTACACTAGCCATAGCTCAGAGAGCTTGTTTTTGAACAAGGAAAATGTCTTTAGTATAAGAGGTACTGCCCCATACTAATATTGCATAGGAATTATTATTACTAAAATTGCCTGGAAAAGACTTAAGTAGGTCTGATGAATGTTGTTATCCTTATCCAGTTCCCTACATAAAAGTTTCAGGGCAAAGACACTCTTGCTCAAGGTTCTTCTAAGGCCAATCACATGTGGTAGCCAATTTAATATTGGGTCCAGAATTATTCCCAAAAATATGGAATTTATAGAAAAGAATGTTAAGTTTAACAGCATTTCTGAGCCCAAACCGTACTGAATTTGTTTTTTCTTCATTTAACACCAGTTTATTACCAGTCAACCAATTTAGAATTATTTTTTGCTAAGACGATAGCATGACTGCTAATTGAGTGCCTTGTGATGATTGTGGTATCATCGGTATAAAGGATAACACTAATTGGAATATTTACACTTAAGTCATTAACCATGATTAGTAACAGAAGAGACCCAAACACAGAGCCATGCTCCCCCCCCCCTGATATTAACAGGTAGTCTTTATATCACCTTTCATCAAGATAGATCTGTATGAAACTTAGGACTGCAAATAAACTCATTTACTTGTTGTTAACATGCATGCGTTCCCAAAGTGGGCTGCTGTTGACGTAAAGTGGTCGGCCACAAAGGGTTAATATTTTCCAAAACTTCTGGTGTCATCCGAATCAAAGGACTATACATTTAGAACCTGTGTATACATTGTGATTTGTAAATATTCCTTTTTTACGAGATCGACACCGTAACCTTATAAGAACATTAATGATAAACAATTTGTTAATTTCAGCAAAAACAAGAAAACTGTAAAACCCATGCACTTAATAGAAAGAAAGATATTTCCTAATTTATTGGCCTTGAATAGTGATATAATATTTATAAAATAAAAGGCTATATTTGTGATATTTATTTATAAGTTAATGGTTTTTTTCTTTTTCAGAATACTCCTTCAACACCTAATCAGAGGAGATTGAGTTTCTTTGACAGACATTTTGGGAAAAAAGATCCTAACTAGAAATGTTTATGAACATTTTAATCCTCAATGTATAGTTTGTATTAAGTGCTTCCTTTTAATGATACTGTGAGCTTAGTAAAATTCATATTTAAATGTACATACATAGTGGGTACTGTGATTTTTTAAGTGTAAAAATATATGTCCTTCAGCATGTTTACCACAAGATAAAAACAGGATTTTAAATAAATTTTTATGGCCTTTTTTATTTATTTTACAATTATTTATTACCACTAAAAACTGCATTGATACTACAATACTACAAGCAGATTTGTGATGAATGTCGGTTTTACATCATCTTGCAGATTGTAAAAACTGATGATGGCTTGGGTCTGTTGTGTTGTAATACTAACTAATAACATTATGTTTATGTATTTTCATATACATAGAAATATGAACTTGTATAAAGTACTTTGAATTGTATTGTTCATTATGAATCATCCAAATAGATAAATTTAATAAAATAACTGAATGTAAACACTGAACTCCCAAATTTTTAACAAACCCTCAGCTTTATTGAACGGTTGAGGTAACGATTAGCTCAACTAGGGGTAATAATCTTGGAATTTGATCCTCTGAGCTAGCTACCAAACTGGCATTTGCAGGAGTCCTCTTCTTTAATTGATGTTTTGAATGAAGATCATAAAACTGTTTTAAGTGAAGATGCAGATGATAATACACAAAGTGATATTAGAGATGTTGAGCTTAACAGCAACAATTAAATGACATAACTCCAACTTGGTTATATAGTTTTGAAATATACCATAATACAAAACTACAGTATACTGACAGATTATAAATAGTGAAAATAAACCACTGATATATATCAAATGGAAAAAGCTTTTATTTAAATGGAGAAGTTAGTAATGTTTAGTCCTCACTACCACTTGACCACGAGTTTGTGAACAATGTACTTCCTTGATTATATACATCTACAATAGATATTTCATCTAATAGGAATGTTTATGCTTGTAATTTTGTTAGTTACTGAGGACCACAGCTACAGCTGGTTTAAACTGCATTACATTCACATGGGACTACACTAGCGCTCCACAATCGACCACAAAAATAGATGATATTTTGAGACACAAAATTTAACATTTGATGGGAAATCTATTTGTGTACAAATCAATGGTACTACCAATTGGTTACAATAAAACAATTCAACATTCATAAAATGTAAACTTTTATTGCAACAATAGTATCATGCTTTTATCAATAATGCAAGCAAAAATATATAAATGTCTTAAGGTACTACCTATATAAAACTCACACAGTACCGATTAAATAATATTTATTTTACATATCACAATAAATACAAAACTACGTTAGTCAGGAGAAGGTGGGGCCTTACCAAGTCAATAGGTAAATGGCACAATCAGGTAAAGAAAACAAATTATAAACTATAGGCCTAATTAGCAATATTGGCAAAACTTTCACTGAATAGACATAATAATAATTTAAAACTTTAAACATGGCTTTATTATGAAATAGATTAAAAGTAATTTAAATCAGTATTAAAGACATTGTCAATACATGCATGGACTCACATTATCGATATTTTTGAGTTCAGTAAGAAATTAATTCTAATGGTTTGAAGAAATAGGTACATGATTACCAAAGAATTAATTTGTCTCTAAATCTGTGAAATAACATTATGAACAGGTTTTCCATCATTCGTTGAAAGAAATCAAATTAAGTAATAGAAACCACAACTCACTTTCAATTTAAAGAAATTTTACTCTGAAATATAGATTATCATTTTGAACAATTAAACTATTGCTGCAGTGGAATTACAAATGTTTATGTGAAGAAGCGGGTTGCGCAGGTGGCAAGAGGAGCTGTGTAAGGCAACACGGCAGACTATCGCCAGCCGCTACCACCGTATCGCTAATTTACTACCTATTGCCATGTGTAAACAAAGTAAGTAAATGTTTTTGTGATAGCCTTTAACTCTACGATACTCAGCCTCTACTGTGACAATAAACAGAGCTCCCAGCTACCGGCGGATGCTGTTCCATCCAACCATCCGCTTCTTCACATGAAAATCTACTTGTATCTTACACGTAATTATTCAAGTAGTCTGAATACCAGGATACATAAACTCAGACTGTTTTACATGTCTTATCCTTAAATTATTTCAGATAAGCTAATTTTTCCTCTTATGAATAAAAGTAAAAACTTCCGATTTTGTAACAAATTCTTTCTAACTTAAGAATCATTGAAAAAATAGTGATGGCAAAACAGTAATCATTATACCATTTTTTTAACACGTTCACTGCTGACCAAATTTTATGTCCTTTGAAGCTAGTTGCGTAATTTCTGAAAATTATCTAATAAAAACTTAAAATGAATATACTTCTTAAGTCAAATAACTTTCAAACAGAAGTATAAAGTACATATAAAATCACACAAACAATAAACCATTAAATTGTGGTAATCAGCCGTTTTAGTTCATGACGCACAAGTGCATCATCTGTATATTAAAAAGTCAGAGAACGTGGAAATGAAAAGTTCTACATATGTGAAAAGACGATTGTTTGAGAATTCTAATGCAAATAAACTTAAAAATAGGTTTGTACTACTACTATTCAGTTACCCAACAATATGTTGATGTAGGCCTAGTAATAGAATACATTTAAATAAATATATCATTGTATTTAAATTAACTGTACAAAATTGTAATAGTTTCCTTGGCAATGAACATTTATTTAAGTGGGACAATATTAACTAAAAGAACTAAATAACTTAAATAGGATGTAGCAGTTAAGATAGTTTGAAATAATTGTTGAAGAGAGTAAGCCTGTAATGTTCATTATATTGACATTTTAAAGCCTAAACTCAGGTGGTTGGCCTATGTCTTCTTTATTGTTGTCACTTAACCCTTTCCACTCGTATGTCGGACGCTGTCCGACATTGTAATTAAGCCATTCCATTTGTATGTCAGACGGCGTCCGACACGGCAATGACGCAAATTTCGTTTGGTTATCGTTGGTCCCAATTCGTGCTGTTATCATGCGGAAACTAAATGAACTATAACTGGAATGTCACGTGATGTTATTATTATTCTTTCTTGTTTATTCTAACCTTCAGTTCGATGTTTCGTTAGTTGACACTTGACAGTAGTGAAAAAATATCGGCTTATAGTAGTCCAAATCTTACGGATGCTGAAGTAATATAACAATTACAACGTGATTTATCAGATGGTGAATCAAGTGAAGATGAAGGTGGTAGTAATGATGAAATAATTCTTCCAACATTAGAAAATATCTAAGAAAGTGACAGTAGGCCAAACTGTAAATAGTGGTGATGGTGATATATAATATATGAAGGATATCATAACATATTAAAAAAACTGTTTAGTTAACTTTTGTTTTCTTTCCATTCTACCACATAAAATATACATTTAAGTGTTTAAATTCATTTTATAAGATTTTAATTATTGCATAAACCTCACAAATACTGAACCGCTTCTTACTACCGAAAATACGTCATAATATTATGAGCTGAGGGGGCAAACAGGTAAAAAAAATAATCGAGTAGAAAGAGCTAAAGAACTCTATTAAAATGCATTTCACTGATGTCAGTCTATTCCATCAAGGAACAAAATTTATGTACACAAATACTAATGTTCTACAAAAAAGTTAGTGAATCAATAGCCTACAATGGAAAATAAAAATATTCACTCATTGAAAGAACACAAACATCTCTTAATGTCCATACCTTGGTATTACATGTAATTCATAACCAAACTACCCTAAACGAACTTAGAAGTAGACTAAAACAACTTAAGCTAACTAGGCTGATACTTAAGCTAATAATTATAAAACAAAAAACCTTTAGATAAATATCTTTAGCACATAATAGCACGATCTAAGTGGCAATCAGTTGTTATATACCTTTATAAAATAATAATTTGCACCAAAATTCACTGCTAATATGTTGAATTGCATTATTAAAATATTTCTGATTGTTGAAAGCAGATCACAGCACCAACCAGTCAGGCTACAGAAGTCAATTAACATTATTCTGATGCATTCAAAATCTCTAATTGGTACTGCATTGTATTGGTAGAGCAAAGGTACCTTGCCATACAATGTACAGAATCTAGATGCATATTAAGAAAGGATTTAAAAATATTTTCTATCAAAGAGCTAAAAAGAGGTAGATAATTTAATAACCCAATAAAAGCTAATCAGAGCCTATGTTTCCATTCACCATACGAATGAGAGAGCTTAAGACAGTGATCAACGTGGGTTTGGAGGAGTATAATGTATGCTAGGATTATATATATGTTCATAAGATTAACTTTATATAGGCCCAGGCAAAAACTACTTAGCGAAGGGTTTATTGGTCTGTTTTGCAGGCTCACACATAAACGCACCTGACATATTGCTATTTTATCATTATCTTTTCATGATATATATCAATTTATTCAGCACTAAATGGAAATAATGATATGAAACATAAAAAATAATATACATTTTCAAAGATGTCATGGAATAATAAATTGAATAATTTGTGAAATTGAAAATATAAATTTAGAAAGCACGTCAATTGAAAATATATACATTTTTCCCTAATAACAATAATGTGAAAAAGTTCCATAATCTATTACTGTAGGTAGAAATATCAAGTGTTTGTAATGTTTACAAGCGTTACTAGAATAGTTGCTAAATAAATCATTTTCTAGAATACTGACAAAAATATTTCAATGTTCATTAAGAAATCTGAACTGTAATAAAATACCAATATATTACATAATATAATATCCCAAAATGATCCAAATAAAAAGAATATATTTGTAAATAAAAATTATAATCAAGAATAACGAGGAAAGGTTTCTAAAGAATTCCTATTTTCAAAGATATACAAGTATACAACATTTCAAGACATACAAAATGTTGAAAATTTATTCTAGTTTTATAATATGTAAATACTTTAGCGCTTTTAGCAAATTTGTATATACACTTTGTTATATATTATTTGCATAATGGTAACACTTTCAGATGTATTTACAAAGAAGCTGAACAACATGGAAATGTCAGTTATTCATTTAACTACCATCTGTCAACAGTGTCTGACCATTTCCCGACAAGATAACTGTTCAGAATTTATTCAAGATCCAATGGTATATAATACAATGTAAATAATCTTCAAACAAATAAAATATTTCTAAAAAAGAAATAAATTCACAGCAACTAAAACAAGACAAGTTAGAGAAAAAACTTACAACAGCAGCCTCCCGACGTTCCATAGGAGGAATTGCAATCAAGATAGCTCTTTACATTACACTTGCTGGTGAATTTTGAAAATTATATATTTTTGTCTTCTGCTGATCTTTGTCACACTGTCAATGATTGTTTCTAAATTATGAAATTTGTTTTTACCTAAGTACTTAGAGCTAATTCATGATTTATGTACGAATTATCAACGCAGGAAAACCCTCTTTCAAATGCTTGCATGGTTTTACATTTTAAGTGATAAAATGGTGACAAATGGTTAGATAAATAGTGGTGAAAGGAGGCTAGCACAATCAACTAGTAACTAGCTTTTTAGCCAAATGAGTACACGTCGTTTATTTACTAGTCACTTGGGCCCATATAAGGTTATTTAAGTCATAATACGCATTATGCTTCCTATAATTTGACTGTATATTTATTGAATTTTATAAAACTTATCTTTTAAAAAATAGTATATCTTTTTAGAAATACTTATAACTAGCCTTGTGACTAATTTAAAATGTCAATAAAAATCATCAAGCTTGCCAATCTTTAACTTAATTGACTTTCATTTTTAGTGATAAAAAGCACCTCTTTGAAATTACATTGGCTGAAAAGATTACATTTTGTTTAGCAATTCTAATTGATTACACAATGTGAGATGTCATAAATCACATTGCTTGCACTTCCTTTTTAAAAATCACATATACCCTACAATAGTTTCATACAGTTGTGAGATACAGTTCATATTTTATCACTAAACTGAATGGTTTCTCTAATTCTGTCTAGACATCTTAACTGTTACATCCTTCATATATAGTAGACAGTTGTCTCTAAACACGTTGGCAGTCAAATGAGGTGTGTTACGCTTATAACAAAAAACATCGTCTGGAAGACATAGAAAATTAAAGATTTACAAGGAGTAAAATTAAAACAAAGAACATATATAATCAATTATTAAAAAATGTTATTAATTAAATAATATAAGCTAAAAAATTGAGCTAATCTTAATATAATAAAATTACGTAAATAATAATTTAAAACTATCATAGAAAATTATGATAGTTAGCCATCTTAGTTGTATAATCTTAAATTTCACTTACCCTAAAATGCATTACAGAAAAACTTAAGTCTGTCCTTTAAATGATCAAACACACAGATGCTACTTTGGACTGCTTGGTAACGACAAATTGTGATAAGAACTTGATGTGAATTAGGCCTACTAATATTTTTTTTAGTTACTAAATCTAATGTATAATAATGAATGAAGGTATTCCATTATTAAGATTTCACTGACATTAAAATTATCATTTACTATATTAACGAAGATATTACTGATATCATGATCTGTATCATCTGGTTTTGTTTATCCATATTTCGCAAAATGATCATTCACAATCTTACTATCGATAAAAAATTAAGGTTTGTCTGTGTTGATGATCTCAAGAACGAAAAATCTAAAAAGTGCCTGCGCTGCGATACAAGAGATACTTAAAAAGAAGAGTTATACCACGACAAAACTATGGACCATATTTTATTAGTTCCTGAGAAATGGAAGCTCTTATTTTAAAACTGTTATTAAAATATTATTTTTAGTCGATTCAATTTACTAAATATAATTAAAGCATATAAATCAAGCTCATTTTTAACAAATAATCTCTCCTTGCTTGAAACAGGTTTTTTCTTGATAAACACCAAACAATAAACTCTAAATCTGCTATGTAAAAGAATGTTTAGCCCACAGCTTCAGACTTAATTTGGTGCATTGTAGGCATTTTATTCTCTGATTTATGCATTTAAAAATAGTCATCATATCAATAAATAAATATGTTTTGAGTTGAGAATTCATCAAAATCATACAGCTAACTGATGATAACACCTTGAAAAAGATTTTCATCAACATTTCTATTCCATGTTCAATAATTGTTCACTTTCTTGAAAAATACTTGATTTATAAAATATTCCGTAATTCCAAGATAATTTACAGCTAATAAATGCTATTAAATAATTCAACCAGAAATAAGTTTAGCTTTTCACCACTACAACAGTTTTTCCTCCGCTAATAAAAGGCATATTTTAATTCGACAATCAACATGTTTTATTCGCTATTAATACAAGCAGTCAACCAAAAATAATTCTTAAAATTCTATGAAGTATAATTCCTTAGTTAGTATAAAGTTATATACTAAAATATATGCTTTAGGCAAAAGAAGGTACTAAAAACATGTACAGTGGTACACATGGTATTTTATTATTAGAGGTGTTAATTTTGTATACTTCAAAGTACTTTTGACATACTTCAGTCTTTTACTTTTTTGAGAGTTAATTTTCTGTTTCAACCTATTTTTTGTGAGTTAGATGGATAAGATGTCACATCCTACTTCAGCAAAACATATTTACATAGCTTGAAGCAAATTTAAAACATTTTTTAAATTGTATTCAATATTTATAGAGTTAAATTAATGACTAACTTTCGTTAGAGCTTGTCTGAACTAGTGAAATACTTGTTTTTAACATAATGTACTTTGATAAAATTTAATACAACTTATAGTAAACTTAAGACGTATTAATAAAATAAATAAGATTAAAATTGTATAAAATATTGATTGAGATAAAATTTATTTACATAAGCCCTATTATAAAAAATGTATACTAAGATACGATTATTCAGTTTTATATTCAATTACAGTGGAAACCAACTAGGTTAGTCATCATTACGTTTCTCGTTCCAGCCGGAAGTCATAGTTGAACTGAAAAAAGGGACAAAATTGTCAATGTTTTATACATGGAGAACTATGATAAATTTGACAAAATCCCACTTCAACCCTCAAAGCAGCAGCTATAGTTTCTCTAAGCAGCAGGCTGTTTTTGGACTTTTTGCAGATTGTTAAATAAAAAATTCTTGTCTTTGAAAAGTACCTATATTCAGTATTATTTCATTCCCAATTAACCGGAATCATAAAGTATTATACATTTCATATAATAAATATGTATTTTTATTTTGTATGACATGTAAAATTTAATTTTATTAACATTTTTATATAAGATATATATTTTTTTGCTTAAATAAGATTCATAGGAATGCTCAGTAAAATAATGACTTTTTTATGTTTTTATATGTTCAAATGTTAATTATTTGTATTTACAATTGTTTAATAGCTGCCATTTTAACATCATTATTCCATGTTCATCGTTTACAATACATTATATTTGTTTCCACACAAGGAATTATTTTTAGAAAAATGTTCAAGGAACCCTAGAAAAAATACAAATGATTAATATCACTAATATTAGAACCTCAAAATTGATTAATCAGAACTAAAATTGGTTCAGAAACGACTGAAATCCATATTTGTTGCCTGAATTTCACAATTTTTTTTAATCATGACTCTTAAAAATAGATTTCAGTTTAATAAAACACCTATTTAGTCCAAATGAAACCCATAGTAAAAAATATGTCACTGTGTTTGAAAATATATAAATATAGCAGGCATGTTAAAAAACATGTTTTTAAGTTAAAAAAGTAAGTACAGTTTTGGAATTCTGCAGTTGAAGCACTGCAGTAAGCATTTGGTACATGCACACTGAGTACTGCAATCTGTTGGCAAACCACTACTACCATTACAGATTCATTCTACTGTATTTAATAAGTGTTTGAAATGCCACCGGCTGTGAAATACACAACTGTGATATGTTTTCTTGAAGAAAACACTAAAGGCGTGAAAGCATCTGACAATCGCCACGAGATCTGACACAGTGATAATTTGGCTTGAAAATCATCACTGTCTCGATTGTAACTAGGAATGTGAGAGGGCTGGTTAATCATTTGTTTTGTAAGTCAGCGTCAGCATTTTCAGAACCCAACATGAGCATAACTTTCGCTACTTCTAATGTTCAGTCACAATTTTATAAATCACACTTGAGGAAACTCACAAGATAACGATGAAGTGACAGTGGCACATAGCTGCTGAATGTGATGCTAATACGGCTCTATTTCAAAACAGTACTTTGTATAATAATATCTTATGGCAAATGATTAATTATTTTAAAAAAATATTATAAACTGTGTTGATTTATGTATAATATATTTACCTCATTGTCTAGCTCAAATTGTGTTCTGGCCTTGATTGTAGGTATTCCTAACTGTAATACAAACAAATAAAATGATCAGTAAATGAGCGTTCTTAAGAGTTATTATTAGAGGACTTTTGATGTATGTACTTAGATCATAAGTATAACATCTATTTATCACAAGCTGCACATGACTCACTTCACTCGCTCTTCCCAACTAGTGTTAGAATTTACTTGTTAAAATCCCCATCATGTTCGCTTAAAAAATTTTATGTCTCAAATTACAGGTTGTAAATGGCCACATACTAGAATTAGGTAAAAATGTAAATTTCTTACCAACTTAACTTATTTGAAGAACTTTAAATATATCTTTTTCAAGGGCCATTGAAAAAAAGCATACCTGTTGATTAATTTATGTTTTTCAAATTCAAATGCATTTTTTCATGTAAAGTCTAAACATATTATTTTTGTTTGTTATGTTAATGCCACTGTACATATATGGGTGGGTGGGTATGTATTAATTTCATACAGATTAATTTAGCTTGAAAAATATGTGTTGTATCCTTTTATCCCGTAACTTTTTTTCAATGTTTTTGTTCAATACAAGTGAACATAACACAACACAAATTTATTACAATATGAGTACAAAATGTACTATTATGATGATCAATTTCAGTAAACAACTGTTAACTTCCTCAGACCAGAGGGATTCAAAACAGAAACCATCCACCAACACATACAGCGGTATTTTGTCTTTTTACTCTACAGATTTATAATTAAAGACAAACAATGATGAGACACTTCAATGCAAACTTTGAATAAAAAATCTATATCTCAGGTTATTACTGTCAAATTTTGATTAAACTTTTTATAAAAAAAATATATTTCATTGTTTTACATATTTAAAAATAAACGTTTAAGTAAAAAAATTTGTTCACATTCAAGTCAATTTTTGAGTAAAAGTGTTCAAAAACACAATTCAACACTTACTCCTACGTTACAATCAGGTCACAAGAAATATTTGTCTCTTCTTATGTCAGACTTTGAAGAAACAGTATATTTTCTTGGGGTCTTCTTGCATTCTTTTCAGAAGTTGGGATTCTTTCTAGGTTCTTTCAACCCTTCTATGGGTGCAGTTCACTGACTGACCAGACACACTGTTCTTTTCAGTGACACATCATATTTTTCAATAAAGCATTGAATCAATTAATTGCAGTTTACCATCATAATGATTTTGATTGTGTTGTTTTGAAATACTGTATATTTTCAAGGCAGTAATATTTAACAATCATTTTAATAATTGTATACACCATTTAACCCTTTGAGGACCAGAGCCATTAAAAAAAAAAAAAAAAGTTGTCAAAATTTTTTTTTTTGCAAACAGTCAGTTTTGTATGCGAAAAAGACCGCAAGAAATCTGCGTTTTTGCAAAGGTTTGTAAAATTTTTTGTATTTTTGTCAATTTTTAAGATATTTTAATAATTCTTTTACCAAAATGATTGTCATTAGTTACTCTAGCAACTAATAAGGGTATATTGCTGTTTGATTGACATAATAATATACCTACGCCGGAAAAAAAATAAAAGAACCAAAAAATAAAATAAAATTTTGACTTTGTGTGTCAACAGAAAAAAATCAATAAATATTTTTACTGTGGGAAACTATTTTATTCAATTATAAATGTTATAAAGAGCATGTGTACAAAATTTTATGTGATTTGGAATAATTTTTTTGTTTGGAAAAAACTTGTTTACAAGCACTCACGCACTGCCCACTGCCACTGTGAGCGCTAGTGACGTGATGGAAACACGGAACAAAAAACAACCAATTAGTATTTTTTTTAGCTGTTCTTTTATCGAAAACATTATCAAGGCACTTAGTAAGAAACCAAAGACATTTAAAACAAGATACGGGATCATTCAATGTACTATAGAAAACATACTACACAAATTATTGCCCGCTGACGATATATCGTCAGTGGCGTTTTTCGCACTGTCGGCTGCTGACGATATATCGTCAGCGCGGGGTTTTTCGCACAAAATAGTACTGACGAAATATCGTCAGTTGGTCCTCAAAGGGTTAAGACATTTTTTTCTTTCTACTAAAAATCCATGGGGTATTTGGTCTCTCTTTTCTACAACTCCTGTTTATTTACTATATTAACCCTTTTAGTGCCAGACAGTTTTTTGGGGTACTTAGGAAAAATGCCAACCCATTTTCATAAAGGGTGTGCGAAGAATGCCAGGCCACTTTAGGCCATTTTGACATATTTTGTTAAAACATTCATAGCTCTCTTATTTGTTATTATAAATTAACAAATGGGGTCTTGTTTTGTTTGTAATAATATGTTTGTAGTAAAGAAAATATAATTTTGGGTTATTTACAAGATTAAAAAAATTATATTACAAAAGTTTCAAAAAGTTTTTTTTTCTTTTTATTTTTTCAAGTTTGAACATACATTACTACTTTTTGTATAAACTAAACCACAGTATTAAAATATAGAGACTAATCTACATATAATTGTAAGTACACATACAAAAATTAAAACACTTACATTCAAAAACATAGTAGATATAAAAATCGTTGAAAAAACATGTAATTATCCAAAATTGGTAAAAACGTCAGATAAACAGCTGTTATTACGTCATGACAACGACCAGTAGAGTAATAATTTTTTGTTGTCATATGGCATATTGTCTTCAATCCCTATGTCAAGTTTGAAAGCATTCGGTCGACAAATAAAATTACAATATAATAAAAACTTGACATGCGCCCATAGCGCACGTCGGCAGTTTTAGCGGGACCTAGAGGCGTGCGCTCACAGCGCACGTCGGCATTTTTCAAACAAACTCTGACGTGCGCTCGCGGCGCACGTCGGCATTAAAGGGGTTAATAAACTAAAGCTGGCTTTATTTGTTGTAAACTAGCTTTGTTCCCTTTCTCACTGGCACATTTATTTCTATTGCATGAGATAACTAGTTGTAAGTAATATTATCAAAGATAAAATTCTTTCATTGGATTTTTTTGGTCATTACATTATGTTGTTTATAATGGCTGATTCTAATGCAAGATCTTGTTTTTACAGTAATTGAGTGATTTTTTCAAGAAACTTTGAAGTAAATATAAAATAATTTGTTTTAAAAACAAATAATCACTAAACTGTTAGTTCATTAATCATGGGTGATTAAATATAATCAAAACATATACCGTACTCTACTAAATCTATTAAATTAAAATATTTGTGATTTAAAAATTTTTAAATAAAAAATGAATACAAGAGCAAACTTACATTTGTATTACTTGGTGTGTCAATGAGTTTGGTGTTTATTACAAATGGTATTCCTTCCAAGCCTGAAACAGGTAAATTATTGTTATAACATAAATAGTAACTAGAAAACACAATTAAACTCCAAATAGGAAATGAAACAAAGTAACTTACTAAAAAACTGAAATGAATTTTCGAAAAAGCTTATAATTATCATTTTCCTGACACACCATAACTTAACATTTTTTTTTTTTTTTTAACCATTAGGAGATTCTTGGAAATTGATTGAATTTGTTTTAAAATAATAAATAACCTCAAGATATTTCAAGAATTGTATAGTAGAACATAAACTCATATTGAGAAATTCCCATGGTCTCAGTTAAACTTAAAATGTAAAATTGAGATTTTAGTTAATGAGGGTGGTCATTTTATAGAATATGTCCTACCATATATATACATTAAAGGGATAGTTTAGTATCTTCTGTAAGATTTATATTGATTGAACTTATTACAGTTAATCTTAGAAGTTAGGCTTAAGCGGCCGGTGTCATAACTAGAATCCAGATTGTTATGAAAAATTTAATATTTCAATAAACTCAACCAGATTGTAAATCAAACTTACCGTGATAGGAAGCGATGGTACTGTATACAGGCTGTATAGAGGGTGGGCGAGGGGGTGCGGGACGTGAAGGTCGGACCAGATTTTCATAATCATGTGTTGGCGAACTGGCATTGTTACAAGGTGTTGCCACTACTGGCGCTGGTCTAACATCTCCATTCTTAACAGGGTTTAAACTAAAAAAAACACAATTTTATATTCAGTATTAGAACAGTAAAAGCTTGTACCACGAATTAGAAGCAGATTAAAAACAATCGTGATACAAAGCAGAACTATTTTTTTTTAGGAGGACTATGTGAACCATTTTTGATCAAAACTAGAGTTAGGTAGGGTGGATCAGTTAGGTAGGTGGCTGTCACCGCTGCTGTTTTTACAGCACGTTGCAGAAATATAATTATATGTCAGGGAACTAAAATATAAGAAAACGTATAAGAAAATTAAAATAGGAACTAAAGGACTATTTTGAAACTGTCTGCCATTCACAGATGATATAACTCATAGTTAAAAATTGTCCTGAAGCAGAAATATAAATTAAGGAACTGCAAAATCAATCAGAAAATTGGACTAAGAATTTCTTTTGAAAAAATTAAAACTATCGCAAACATCATGACCTCAACCAGACTCACAGAGATTAAAACGAAAAGATTGAGTGTGCAGAACATTTTAAGTATTTACCTAGTCTATGTTTATGAAGACACACTAGTATGTAAACGTAGACTGAGCCAAACTTAGTGTGTCTACGTAAACATAAACTAGTAAAACAGCAACTGCTCATTTCTTTTTAATTATTGTAGTGTAGGTGTTGCGACATGTTGTTCAGTTTATCTTTATTGAACATTTAAACTTATATTTATACATTTTAGTTTATAGTTATTCCAATTTAATTAAATCATGAAACTATTTAAAATCCAGTAGTCTCCATCTACCTCTTGTGATATTTAAAAATCTAAACTACAACCAAAATGTAAGTATGACAACAGTTATTTAAAATTTCATAACACAATTCCCCGAGGAAATTAAAATGAAATGTTTAAGATTTGACAAGAAAAATTAGGTTATATTGTTTTTAAATCCAATTTCAAACAGATACAAAATTAAAAAACACAATTGGACATAGTTATTCCTTCAAATGTTGATAAAGTGATCTGTGATAATGACATTTTTGACATTTCATCCCAAAATGTGTTTGATAAATTGTGCCCTATGCAAAATAAGTTGTCTGATGGAGATTGATGGAATAAGGAGCATAAACACTGTACAAACAGGAATTTTGGATAAACAAATGTTGTATTACATTCAGATTATAGTCTTGTGGGTTCAAATGTGTCAATTGGTTTTGTACACAATATTCATTAATTATTGGTGTTTAGGAATCTTCACATACATCCATTTACAAGTTAAATATTCAAGTTAAAACAATAATTGTTCTGTACATTTTCAATAATGAAATCTTTTTACATTTCAATATTCCACAAATCTGCTCCGGAATAGGACAATTTTCAAACTTAAGTGGTTTCAGCGAGAAGTGTAAGTAGTTCTTCACATATAGTGCTACTCCACCACCTCTGGAGGCGACTCCATTCCCCCTTCTATCGCTCCTAAACAATGAATACCCCTTAATAGGAAACTCATCAGAAGATTTACTATCGTTCAGCCAAATTTCCGAAACACCAAAAACAGCCAGGTTTAAATCCTCTACCACAACCCGCATCTCTTTAAAGCCCGTGGAAAGAGAGTTCATATTTAGATGTGCTACCCTGACATATTTATCAATCTTAAATGTGCGTTTTATGACTGCACCACATTTCCAGTATCCACACGCCCCGGTAAGCCAGATCCGTCAGTGTCAACCGGAAGTTCTACATTCAATACGGCTTCAACGCCGTCCACCACAGGCTCCAGCAACCCAGCTCCAATATCGTCCACCGAAAGCTTACCCTCCGGTACGGCGTCTACACCATCACACACAGGTTTCAATAAGCCATCTCTGAAAATGTCAACTGGAAGTTCACCACTCACCACAGCGCCACCATTGTTAGACAATACCCAATCCGGAGCTATTTCACGGGACATAAGCTGATTGTAGATATTCAAAAGTGCTGCTCCAAACACAGACATGCCCTTTCTGTTAAGGTGCCTGCCATCCCGAGTCAGATGATACCTTCGCACCAACTGATTCCAGTTGAAGAAAACAACACCAAAGTTTCCAGACATAAGCTCCAACTGGTCATTCAATTGTGCCAATTGATGTACCACTAATGTCAGACCTTGGCAAAATGCTGTCGATTAAGACAACACTGTTGGGAAAACGAGTTCGTGTTGTGTATAACAGGTCTGCCATATAATGCAATGCCTCACGCTTCGCACCCCCCATTGTACCCAGCACCTCCGTTATATTTCGATGGCAAGTTATTGGTTCCTACATGAAAATGAATTATTTTAGGTTGGTGCTGCAAGAAACCCATCAATTTATGTTTTATATCTTTAATTTTTGCCCCAGGGTGTACCCTAACAGTACAACCATTGTTCTCACAAGGCTTCCCCGCATAACGAAGAATCGAATCACCTATAAGCAAATAATCAACATTACTATGCTCAACGGGTTTGGGAGAGTGATTTTCCTCCAGGGAAGTCTGGCCTGCACATTCTACAGCTGGCAACACAGCATCAGTGGCACACACGCCACTAAAAACCATAGCATCATTTACTTTGCATCTAATAATTATATAATTTATTTTAATCTTATTTTTAGAGGTGATTTCTTTATTTTTTATTTTCAAAGAGTCTGGTTTACGTTTTTATTGCATTTTACATGACCAGACTTTTCACTCCATACACCTGAAGCACTTCTAACAACTTTACCAACTGACGCAGCAGCAAAAGTGTGTTTACTTAAAACTAAAAATATATTTTTACAAGGCACTTGATTTTGTTTATTTGGATTTAAGTTTCCCCTGGCACGTTTTTTGCCTTTAACGACTTTCTATAGGTTATCATTTGCAAAATTTGACCTAGATGTCAAACAACTTTGAGAACTTAGTACAAGAGTGTCGTCAGTACTATCGTGTGTTTGAGAAGTGTCAGTTTTAAGTAGAGTGTTGTGAGATAAAGCAAACTGTGTGATTCAGGAAATTAATAAAAAAATTTTTCTTGAAAATTAAAATTCTGGAATTTATGAAACGTATAGAAAACATCCCTGTTAACCACGTATTAAAATGTGATACAATAACGGATTTTTTAGTAATAAAAGTGTAAAGTTGTTGCCAAGTGAAAACTAGTAAAAATTCCAGTACTTTTTTTCAACTAAAAATAACAATTATAATAAAATTAAGAATTGTATATGTCATAATGTAAAATGAAATGAGGAAAACAATGGTGTGATTGGATTTTTGTAAGCCTCTTGGATTCTAGTAAACAACCTTCAAACTCGGGTGCACATAATTTCTGCACCGACAGTAATCAACTATTTTAGACATGATTTACAGCCCTTGGAAGGACAAATACTTCATTTGTATTTATGCTTATATGTAAAAACTAATACCTTTCTAATTAGGAGATTCTTAAATTTCAATTGGATGGATTGGCAAAGACCAATAGTTTCTTTAGTAATTTTATGCAAAACTGTTTTTCATCAAATTGATAAACTAAACTTCGCAAATGGGTAGCTCTACAATATTTTTTGTCATTCCACTCACCTAAACAAGTATTTACTATTCTATAGTTTATGAAAAATTTTTTACTCTTAATTTTTACTTCATTCTTGTATAAAATGAGTTGATTGAATAGACTGGATATCTAAATCCATACAAATACTTAACAATGATTATAAAATATTGCATGAATTAGTATGTTAGAAGAGGTAGGGTAGGACATCAGCAAATTTACTTAAGAAGGCAAGTCCACTAACATCTTACAGTAGTAAACAAATAAAATAACAACAAATGTGTCACAAATTTTCTGTGCCACTGGCGTTTTCCTCAGGTCAGGATTCCTGAGTCTCTCTCTACTCACCTCAGTAAAGTGCCAGTGGCACAGAAAATTTGTGAAACATGTGTTGTTACTGAAAGATGTTAGTGGACTTGTCTTCTAAAATAAGTTTGCTGATGTCCCAAGCCTAGTGCCCTTTAACCTAACCTAAAAAATATTTTTAGCAACTATCTTTAATATTACCAAGATGCCAACAATTTGTTTGTAAAAAAACACAAACAATCGTTATCACATAAATATAAAAACACACAAAATTTCAATAAGAAACAAATTTTTACCAAGATACGTCAGTTTAAATATTTTTGGAATCAATAGTTTTAGATTTTAAAGATGGAAAATTGACAAAGAAAATAAATGCAAGAGTCAGCGTAGCTAGTCGCCTCTTTAATTCTAAGAAACAGAAGTTTTTGAACAAAAGGGAAGTCAATAAATAGACAAAATTAGCAATATATAAATCCACTTACATCTTGATGTATAGATGCAAAATTTAGACATTAACAAGGTCAGAGAGTAAGTGCCTAGCTATTGAAATAAAGTTCCTAAAGAAGGTAGATAACCAAACAGGGAGAGACAGTATAAGGAATATTGCCATTAGATGTTTCCTTAACATGAAACCTACAATAATACATATCAGGAGCAATTGACATGCTTGTCAAAAACCATAAATGATGTCCAAGTAGATGAAAGGAGAAGAAAAGAACAACTGAGGATGAAGTGGGTGGAAAACATTAAGGATGTTCACGGGAGAGGAGTGTCTCCATTAGAGAAGTGTTGCCGCTTACCACAGACAGAAGAGATGGATGATTGTTACCTCCACTCTGGAAGGTAGGAGCAGACAAGATTACTGTAAGTATTACCTGCATGGATAATAATCGATGCAGAAAATATATGACAATTACTGCAAAAATTATGAATACTAACAGTGAAACATTAACAATTTAAAAAAATACAATGTACAATGCAAAAAGTACAGCGAATGAAGGAAGTTTGGGACATTTGAACAATAATATCAACAAACTTATTTTCCAATGGAAATTTAAATTTTACACTGTTTCAATAATGTAAAACTTATGCAGTGAATGGGAATTCTGACCATGTCCAAAATACCATTCACTCAGCGAATCTGTTAACTACTAGCCGAATATGTAATTGCCATAATAAAAGCGTGATTTTCGTGTATTGAATGCATCACGGCTCGCGGGTATTGTTGTTATGCTTTGAAGGAACTACATAATTAATGAGCTGTTTTCCAAATTATTTAAAAATAATTTTATATAATAGCACAATTTTTTTGACAAAATTAAAAACTAAAATACTGTTGGCCTGCTAGTATCATATTTCTTAGGTAAGGTACATTCTGGTTATGTAATGGAAAGAAAAAAGATCAAAATATTATAAATTTTATTTTATTTTAGAACATACCAAACAGCAATTAAAAAGCAGTGAAACAGTACAATACAGTATACTAGAAAAACTCGTTCTAACACAAACGGAATGGCGACATCAATAGTAACTGTTTTATCTACTGACATGCCAGGGCAATGTTTCCAAAAATAGCGTTTGGTATGTTCCTCCTTTCCCAATCGCAGTCAACTAATATTCCGTCTCTTTGTTACCAAGACACCCAGACCGATTATCAGAGGTTTTTGATATGCCAGATTTTACTGTAATATAAAATACAATTTCTACCTGTATCCTAGAAGTGGAGTGGCCCTTGAGGGAGGGTCTTGGTACAGAGGCCCAGTCTTGAAGCAAAGCACAACACCATTGACGTCACTAAAACAATAATGGCTACAATTAGAATTAATAAACATAAGAACTTGTTTAGAAATTGTAATAAAAATGATGTATAACAGGTTGCCTACAATACAAACCTTGATTGACATAGCTTCCCTTACGATTAATTTTACTTAATTTCCTTAGACTCACTCTAAGGAAAACTAATGCTGACATATGACTTTCTATGAAAAACACACTTTGTTTACTCTTGCTGATTATTGTATGATACCTGTTTTCTATGCTTACAAATAATCTTACTAATAAATAAAATGTTATGTTCACATGAGACTTATTAGTAAGAAGAATAAGTACTTTTAGATTACTTTACTGTCTTTTCAATGAAGTTCTTGTTCTTATCTTAATTTGTATAACTAAAATTAGGGTTATACTATCAAAATTCTGTCTGATGGTGTTTTCTTAGTGACTGCTTTCAGTTTTTAGTACTGTCTATGGCAAAAAAAAAGATTGTTAGATTACAACAAAACCACTTACACTTTTTTCTTATAAGTGGTTTTGGATACCAATCTCACTTACAACAATGTATATTATTAAAAGATACATTGACAAATATGTGTTGTAATGTTTCTTTGTTATAGTTGGTCCTGTTTATTAGTTGTCAACATAAAACCATTTATTCCTTCCTAGCATGCAAAGGTACATATTGTACCTGTATAGGTGGGCGAGTGGATCAATGCCACCATTCGTGCATGAGTGGTAAACGTGAGTACAATTGCCATTGCACATATGTCAGTGGGAAGGAGGGTCATCATCACTGTATGAGTATGGGTAGGTAGATGTTATTAAAAGTTATATTTGACAGAGACTCAAGAGTCTAAAACTTCCATGGCATCTCTAGAAAGCTGTTCATTGATAATACATTTCAATTTATCATGCCACAAAACAGAAATATAAATTAAATTAAATATTAAAGATTCAGAAGCGTGCTAACAGAACAATACCTAAAATTAATAACCTACAAAGAGATAAAAAAGTACCATGCAGGAAATACTTAATGGATTTGACTATTTTAACTGTATATAGACTTTGGGCAAAATATAATGACAGAAGATGAAATAAGATACAAATTGAAGACCATTTTTTGAAAAATATGTAAACACATAACTGATTAAAAATTATGAAAAATACAAATTTGAAGTCAAAAGATATTCAATCAAGAAGATGTTATGGTCAAAGGAAGAATATTTTGGTGGGATTTATATTATTCTTCCTGATTAAACTGATTAAAAAAATTATGAAAAATACAAATTTGAAGTCAAGAAATATTTAATCAACGAGACCTTATTGTCTAAGGAAGAATATTTTGGTGGGATTTATATTATTTAAAATAATTTATATTATCTATATATAAAAAACAAACGAATGTATGTGTGTTTGTCCTTTATGCATTACTAAATCACTCATCGAATCGCCATGTAACTTTGGGAAGTTGTAGAGTTAGAGCCCCAGAAGGTTTATGGTGTTGTTTTATTCACACCCCTCACTGGCCTTTAAAGCTTAAAAGTTATTCTTATGGAGTTATTTTATTTATTTAAATAATCATCAGCTTTAACAAAACAAAAAAAAAAAAAAAATTAAATGAAAACTTTTGAAACGCACGCAAGTGGAGTACAGAATAAAGGTTCTTTTTTTTCTCGATTCCTAATATAACATCAGAAAATACAATGCCCAAAAAATAAAAATTCATTGTAATACAGCCCAAGTGTCCCGACAAGGCTGTAGGCCGAGCTTCCTCACAGGGCAGCAGGCAGAGATCCACAAATGGGGCTGTACAGTGTTTTGGTGAGGCCGTAGGCCGATTTCCACAATAGGGCCTATAGTAAAGTGACCTGGCAAGGCTGCAGGCCAAGCTTCCCTTACGAGCGTAGCGAGTAATAGGGTTGGCACGCAAAGCTACCAAAAATGAACTAAAACATTAGGCCTATTATTTATATTTTAATCCCGTTGCAAGCCATCAGTAAACAGCTAGTACGTAATATATTTTATGTAATTTTTACACTTTAATATAAGGTTACTTAAAACACTTGCATTTAGAATGTTGTTACCTAATTTGTAAATAAATAATCTAAAATTTACTATCCACGAAGAAATATGATAAGGAGTTGTGTCGTACACAAAGAATAGTATCAAGATTGAAACAGTGTATTTGTTCATATTGGTGTCAGTTAGTTGTCAATGCTTTTTGGTACTCAAGAACAGCAGCACATGCCTGGTATGTGGTGAAAGAATTCTGATAATGACTTAAGATCTGTTTATTCTAAACTATCAATTAACTTAATTCCATAAACAAACAAAGGTCTTAACCATCACTACAATTACCAATCAATAATGATACTTACCCTGCCAGCATGAAGCCTTCTGGTGCTTTTTTTGCTCTACCCAATAAAATAATGTCTGTGATGGCTGACAAAGCAAGATTTCGCCTTGTAAGGCGGTAGCACATTTGTCTTTTCCTCCACGCTTTTTGTTCTTTAACAAAGAACATTACAAATAATATTAATTGTATTACACTAAAAATCTTGTTTTGTAAATTTGTTGGTAACTGAATGAAACTAAATGAAAAATTACTATTATAAACTGGAAAATTAAACTATTTTAAAAACTATAAAAAAGTTAAATGGACAAAAGAATATAGACAAACATTATTTGCCTATATTCAGTGTGGGGGTTAAATAAATCATAACAAATTTATCATTTGTAGCCCCTTAAGTATCGCCATTAGGCCGTTTCCCAAACCGCTGGAAAGTCAATAATGCATTTAGTAGAGCTACCTTTTCGATTAGAAAAAAGCTGTCTTCCTGAGGGGCTCATCGTTGTCAATACTAGTTTTACATTACAGAGAAATTAAGCGGACCGTTCTTGCCTCTGTACTTACACACACAGGCCACGAAAATGTAAAGAGATTGTATCAGAGAAGGTAGTTTACAGTAGGCTTATTAGTTGCAGCAACAACATTGCACAAGTATAGTAATAAAAAATTAACTATTATATTGAATGAGTACTGCATAGCTATTTGGTACTTATTATACAAAATCTAAGGTATGAACGTTATATTTAGTGTAAAAAAACTAATCTATGCAAAATATATACTGTACCAAAATAACAAATACATTTAAATTTAATAAAATATTTGGATTATTTAAATTATCCAACAACAATGTAACTAATAACAGTTTTATGAGTTCAAACATCTTTAATTCAAACATTATTCTGATTATAAGTTATAAAACCTCAAGAGTAGGTCATATGGATTGCGAAGAATTAATGTACAGTAATTGTTAATGTAAGCTTTATTACAAGGTTAACCAGAGTGTCAGTGGGATAGGTGAAACGGCAATTGCCTTGAGTCCTCTTTCGGGGGAAAGCGTGTCGGAGGAGCTCTGTGCTACTGTGTAGTCTAATTAATTGTTATCAGACCTACACCCTACAACTTCATCCCGGCCGTGGAGGCTGCTTACACACAGGGCGGTTTTTGCCGTCGCCGCCAGTCCAGTAGTGGCACATTGAATTATATGGGAGCTTACACACAGGGCGGTGGGGCCAATTTTGCCGTCGATGGTTGATGTGCAGCCGCTGCCCGCCACAACTTCATGACGGGAAATTGATGTCGCCGCCCAAATACTAGCATATGGCAACAAATAAGTCCTTGCAAACAGGGCGATTTTTACTGCTCGTAGTAGGTCTACTGATGTGGTCACTGATGTTCTGTTTCTTGTTTATTGAACGTTGAATAAAGCACTTAATGCTGTTGGTAACTTATTAATTTAACTTCGTGAATAATGTTGTTTGTGAGCCACATAGGTAATGATAACAATGTGTTAATTCCTTGGTTAAATATAGTTTTCTAAGATTGTTACTGATGAATAAAGTGATTGATATGTATTTATTTATTTTATTTATTCATTAACTCATTGGTTTTTAAATTATGACAGGTGTCATAAATCTTATGTTATAAAAGTTCATATTTTTCAATTCAAATATAAGAGTTTGATATTTCAATTCAAATATAGGTGTGTTAACGATGTATTAAAATATTAATCAAAACATTTTCAAGTTTTGAGTAATAAAAGTTTAAAGTTGATGCAAAGTGAAGACTAGTTAGAATTCCCTAATTTTGTTTTGTTCCAACTATGATAAAAAATTATTAAAACTTGGACCTATAGTAAAATTTAAATAAGCATATGTCAGTTAATCGAGGAAATCAATTGTGTAATTAGATTTTTCATACGACGCTTAGTTTGTTTCTTTTTTTAAATATAAAAAAAATATTTAAATACGTTGGATATAGTATCTTTGGTTCTACGCTACGTACGATTTCCATTCAAATTTCCACATGATATAGAAAAGCAGCATTATAAATTTTAAAAAACATGTTTATATGTAGGCAGTTTTAATAACAGTCTTAATTAGCGAGCGCCGACAGCCCTTGAGCGTTGGGTGACGGCTCAGCCGGACCCAGTGATTTAACATGTCTCTGATAATACGACCTTTGCTGCACGCAACTTGAAACTAACTTCATGCAATTTTAGTAGTATATATATATATATATATATATATATATATATATATATACACGACACACAAACAGTATAATTTATACACATAATAGATTGTGCACATAATTTGAACTTGTAAGCTCCGATGCAGAATCGTTTGATTATTTACCATTATAGCGACCATGCAGCACAGTACAAAAAAAAATCCTTTCAAAAATAACTGTTTAATTTAGATAGGCATGATCGTATGTCCAGTTTAAAATAATATTGTTCTTATGGGATTAAAACCAACATGGCCGACAGCTTCTCCAGACTCTTAATATTGATTGTAAGCTATATAAATTAAATGATAACATATATCAAATACTTACTAAATATCAAACATAAAAATAATTAATTGTGTATGTAACTGCAAACTCACATATATGCACTTTCACTAACAAGATTTTTGTTGTTCCTCCCAAGACAGTTTTATAAATTATATTATGAAACAAAATATTTACAAAACACTGAAGTATGAAATAGAAATTACCTTTAATTTCCTCTAATCAAAAATACAAAGCAATAGAAAATTATAAACTGCAATAAATATTTGACCAATTGAAGACTGACAAAACCTCCTAGACATTCTGAGCCCTATCAATCGTACCAAAAAAACTTGGAAAAATGGCATATCCTAAAAATAAATGTGCAAGACAGTGCCGGTAATACTTTGAATTACACCCTTCGGCCTTCACTCACGCACCTGCCAGACCCATCCAATATGCCAGACTGTTCTTTTTTAGCATATTGGAGAGATAGGACATCAGCAAACTTACCTTAGAAGACAAGTTCACTAACACAAGAGTAGTAGTAACATACACAAAAGAATCACATAATCACACGAATTTTCAGTACCACTGGCACTTTCTTCAGGTGAGTAGAGAGGGACAGAGAGACTGACATGGCTTCCACTATTGCTGGGTAGGTGGCAGTGGTGAGGGTTGTACATCTATAGAGCAACACTCAGGTATTGATGCAGTTTTTTTCAGTTGGTATACAAATGAAGTTTGCTGATGGGGAAGGGTTTGAATGGAAGTGGTCTATCTTATGTTCAGATTAGGTGGGTCACGGGATTTGTTATCCATTGGTGTGCTAATTCCATCCTATGGAGTTTTAGGAACTGTTGGCATGGGAAGGAAGCGATCTGATTTCTTTAGTGATCAAAATTTTGGTTATGAAGAAGAGTTGTGGTGAGAACAGACTTGGTTATAAGGAAAGACAGATTTTTCAGGATTTTGAACTTTGCAATCACGTCTATGGCCATTCATGTGTTTTCGAAGGGTAAGGTCGATATGTTGGGCAGGACAGTGCTAGCACTTAAGATGATTAATTAAATTGGTGGAATCACAGGAGTGGTTTTCAGGTATCTTGTAAGTTAAGGAGGTAGTGGAGCTGGGTATAACCAAAATTTTGATCAGTGTTACATCACTTAAGTAATCAGATCCCTTCCTTCCCATGCCAATAGTTCCCAACTCCGAAGGATGGAATTAGCACACCAATGGATAACAAAATCTCATGACCCACCTAATCAGAACATAAGATAGACCACTTCCCCTCAACCCCTTCCCTATCCGCAAACTTCACATATATACCAACTGAAAAAAAAACTGCATCAATACCTGAGTGTTGCTCTATGGATGTACAACCCCCACCACTGCCACCTACCCAGCAATAGTGGAAGCCATGTCAGTCTCTCTCTCTCTCTTTACTCACTTGAAGAAAGTGCCAGTGGCACAGAAAATTTGTGTGATTTTGTGTATGTTACTACTACTCTGGTGTTAGTGAACTTGTCTTCTAAGGTAAGTTTGCTGATTTCCTCTCTCTCCAATATACTAATTCCTGGCCTAGTGTACTTTAACCTAACTTTTATTTATTTGTATTTCTTGACAAATATTATTTTCCACTACAATTACGTTCAATTCTTCAATATATTACAGAAGAGTAGTCCTTTTTGTGAAATGATTTGTGTATATATATCAGACAAAATTCATTTCTCTCAACGATTCTGCTGTTTGAAAATTTTATCGATTTTTCTTTTTACAAAATTTCAGGAAAAACGACAAAAGGAAATACTGTATAAAATACTATTGGAATTTAGGTTAACTAAGAATCAGGTGGGTCTAAAGATATGTATTTTGAACTTATCATTTGAAACTCAGCTAGTTATTTTACTAAATTTACTAAATCAACTAAGAATAACAATTGGAAAATGAAATTAAATATGATATTTGGCAATAAGTGATTGAAATGTTGGCCAGCAGAACGAGAAGTAAGCCATGATCAGTGCTCATATGCGGTGGAAGGTGGTTTTGGTTTGGCTATAAAGAGATTTCTTTTGTAATCTACATTTATATTTTGTAGGTTGGTCTTCAAACATGGATGGGTCTAAATAAATTGTGAGAATAGTAAGTTGGAGCAAATAGTTCATAGAATGGCCACTTGGTTCATATGAATCAGTGGTTAGGGGGCTAAAACATGCTTTTGTATTTCAACTGTACTGTTCATGATTATTATTATAATGAGGTACAGCGAGTGCTTTTTGTTTATTAAAGGTCCAATCTAGTGGACCATAAGTTGCTTTTTGGGGTTTTTAATTTAAAATAATAAATAATGACATTTGAATGTTTGCATACTTCACTGACCAATTACTAAAAAAATCACATAATTTTCCCAAAAAAAGCAGGTTATGGTCTACTAGAACAGTTCTTCCCCTATCCAATGACACTTCAAGTGTAGCGATAAGAACAATAATAAGGATCGAATCATTGAAATAGAAACCCATGTTTTGGGGCGTTTTTCGTGGAGGGAAACGGCTACCTTAAAAAAGAAATATCTCAGTACCAACCACTGCTAACAAACCAAAGTTTATTCCCACAAAATTTACAAAATACAATGAGCTAAGCACATGTACAATTAGTCAAGATATACACACAGTTGCCAGAAAATACAATTAATAGTAAGTGTAATGATGAAAAAATTAATATTGTTTGTTTTTAACAAATAACTAAATGTACTTAAATAGATAATGAGGAGACTAACCCTACAATGACAGATAGCCAGTGTATAGGCCCACACTTATTAAACATTTGTTTGCTATTGTTAAAACGTTTTACATAATTTTAGTTTAATTAACACAGCTGTTAAATGGATAGGTTGAATATCAATCATCTAATTTGGTCTTGACTTCTTCCCATCAATATTCAGTAAATGACTTCTAATTGCTTGTCTTTTTTAATTAATTATAGACAACACTTACACTGAACAAGAATGCCAGAATGATAACTTTAACAGCTTTATCATATTCTGGTCTTCTTGCTAGATGGACGTCACGTCTAATTCTACATCCCAAACGTATTGATACCATGATTTTTTTTCAATGAATATATTTTTGTTATTTTCTTGTATAGTGCAAAGTAATTAATTTTGGGAAACAATTAAGAATCATTTCAATTGAGTATCACCAAAGCCTCAGTAAAATAAATACAGACATCCACAAAATCCTCTATAAACATAAATCTTGACAAATACGAAACCACCAATTCTAGATCATGGTTGTTGCAAAACATTCATAATCATCATGCATTAAATAAAAATTAATCAACTGCTTACTTGTGTTATTAATAGGCAAATAAAATAATGATAATAATTACTTTACCAGAGTCAATTGTTCTTGGTATAAGGCAACAACCATCTGGAGGTGTTTCTTTTTCATTAATAACACCAATTGTTTCCACCACATAATCTGCAATGCCCTCGGTCTTACTCAAGCAAAGATATCGAGTTATTTTACGACCAAAGAAATTTGCTTCCTTCCATAAATCAGCATCAGAATCTTGGTCATGAGTTCTCGAAACCTAGAATAAAAATTAAACTTAATTTAATTCTAAATGAAAATAATTAACTTAGATTGTATCCACTAACTCACAATTTAATATATTTGACTATGAATTTCAAATTTGACTGTTTTAACTACTCTAATTTATTTTTTTTTTAATTAATTTTTATTCTTGAACTAATTCTGGGAGTTAAAGAACTGACAACCCAAAATCTAATTTTAGCAAAATCTTTTAATAGAGAAAGTGAGTCTCTCTCTCTCTCTCTCAACTCACCTGATGAAAGTGCCAGTAGTACAGAACATTTGTGATTATGTGATTCTTTATATTTGTTTACTACTACTCTGGTGTTAGTGAACTTGTCTTCTAAGGTAACTTTGCTGATATCCTATCTCTCCAATACATCAATTCCTGGCCTAGTGCCCTTTAACCTGACCTAAAATTTTTATTAATTAAAAACCTATTTTATTTATTTATTGATAAAATTATGAAACACCTAAAATAGCCATGCCCATGGGCTATCCTAGGATATTACACAATATTCTATAAGAATAATAATAATAGACCTAATATTACCATACCTATAGTTGATTCGACTGATCTTGCACGTTTTTAATTTTAGGTATTAATACAAAAAAATTTTCATCGAAAAATAGTAGGCCTAATAGGCTAGTGTAGAACAACATACAATTATGATTAAAACATTATCAGAGGTGAAAATGAATTGATCTTAAAAATTTGTTTTAAATAACCAACATATCTGGGTATTTTTGGATTCTGGGTTTTTACCCCGAGTTTTAAATACCCGGGTATTTTACATCATGACATTGGCCGGGAATTCATGACTGACAATTTTCAGTTGGTTTAAAACAACTATATGAAAATGAGGGCTCTTCTATTTTCTATACATATCAATAAATTGTCTCTATTGTGCAGTGGCCGTGCACAATCAAGAGATAATCATTGGACTGATAATAATATTATATTATTATTACTATAAATTTAATACAAACATAGTGTAATTGTTCACTTAATAAACGGCGCTCAAACATGTCTGAAATCAAATTCCTCATTTTCGACAAATTATTGGAAACTGATTCAATAAGTAATACAATAAGTGAAACAAAAGCAAATGAAATATGACTTTATTGACAAAGTGTACAAATGGCGGGTTGAGGTTAGGACTACAGAGTC
Organism: Stictocephala bisonia; assembly: GCA_035578905.1. Lineage (NCBI taxonomy): Eukaryota > Metazoa > Arthropoda > Insecta > Hemiptera > Membracidae > Stictocephala > Stictocephala bisonia. The sequence continues at coordinate 2,273,621 of JAQJVL010000018.1, read as the reverse complement.
CTCTCTTACACTTAACTATCAATAATAACAAAAAAATCAATTAATTAACTTTACTTAGCAAATTTACTGATCAAATAAAAATAAATATATTTTATAATTTATGATTAAATAATCTAAAATTACAAAAACATTTTAATAAGTAAATAGAAAATACACAAAATTGAAAGAGAGGAAAGAGTACAATTTTCCTAATAATAATAATCATTCATCAACAAATTCCCAGGGCCGTGCAACCCTTAATCCCACAAGGCCTGCGGCAGTCCTAACACACACCTGGAATCGATCACGCTCAACAATTCTTTTGATATGATCGGGCAGATTACTCCAAAGTCGTCTAGTGGGCATTAAGAATGATTTGTTATGTATCGTAGTTCTATTAATGGGAATTGATAACAGTGTAGCTCCACGCCGAGCGTTTCTATAACTGATCTCCGGGATGAAAGAAAAGAATTCAAACAGATAAGCAGGAGAATCATTATGTAAAATAGAGAGCAGCATAGTGAGTATATCAAACTGTTAGATATTGTTCAACTTCATGAAAGATCGTTAAAAAGGGGAGTTACATGTTCTCTACATCTAAGATTAAAAATAAAGCAAGTAAGAAATATTGTAATTGCTGAGCATAACTCTAGGACAATTTTCTAAATCAATATTTCTCAATAGTTTAGGGAAACCTATCTTAATGGTTTGGGTTTTACTTTTGTTGAGTTTTAATCTATGTTTGAAGGCCCAAGTTTCAATACTGTCAATATCATTGTTCATATAAGTTATGGTACCTGGTCATGGTTATAGAACAATGACAGTAAATCTGAAGGTCGTCAGCATTCAGGTGAAAATTAGAATGCTTAATAATATATGTAACACATTAGTGTTAAATAGAGAACAAAATAGGACCAAGGACGGAGCCCTGAGGCACACCACAATTATCAGGTTTATTAAGATTCCCTTTCAGTATATATAACATACTAGTGGCGATCAGACATATACAACTTCACCCAGACAATGCAGCCAACAAAGAACCCCATTCTGGACAATTTTAGAATAAGAAGTGGATGATATTCACAGTCAAAAGCTTCAGAAAAATAAAATAGAGTTAAAATTGAAATGTGTTTTTGGACTATTGCTAGGTGAATATCGTCAATAATTATTAAAAGGGCACTAGTAGTACTGTGATTACAGCAAAGTTCAGAATGAAAATTTGATGTCTATTAGACTCAAGTAAATATGTTTGCTGATATATTCCTCTCTCAAAACATTTAGATAAAGCAGATAAAATAATGAAACCTAGGTCTAAAGTAAGAAGGATTTTTTCAGCACATCCATCAACTGTTAAAAAATATATAATTTTTTTTCTGAACCCAACATGGGCAAATTTGTTGTACTTAAACATTTAAAGAGAGGAATCGTGTATTACAGAAAACTGTTATTTACTTACTAGTCTGAAGAATAATAAAAAAAGAAACACAAAAACTATATAACTATCTGAAGGAAGAGAACATAAGACACTTGAAGGTATTGATTGACTGCATTGATTATCCACAAATCCAAATTATATGGATAAAAATACTGCCAATAATACAACAAACTAAAATACAAAGGTACAGTTGAAAAAATTAAGTACAAAATACAAAGGCCTAATTAAGTTCTGTATGAATTCATGTAGCAGTGGCAAAAGGAAGTCAAAGACTTGTTACAGAAGATACTACAGGACATTGCAGCTGTATTGGCTTCCTTTATTAAAGAATTCAAATGTTATGAAATAAAATGTGTGCTTACTTAATATTCTGGTACCTAATATCCTTGTATACATTTTAAGTCAAATATCCCAATTTTTTTAAGGATTGCAACATGCCTGGTATGGGTTTTAGGCGTTTGTTAGTGGTTCAGAATAGATTAAGTCTCAGCTTTCATAAAACCATAGTTCAAATCACTATATATCTCTGGACAGTTGGATTGTTTCCAAAACATCTGAATTAATTTATCACACCAAGCATACTAATCTTACCACATAAAATCCTGGAGGACATTTGGATGCGTCTTCTACAACACATATTGCTGTTATTGGTTTGTTGTCAGGAAACGCTTTCAACACTTGGTGCATCATCTTGCTGACCTCTAAACAGAATGCATTTTGTTAACAGCAGAAAATATATAAATCCATATGTTAAAATTAATGTTGAAGGTGTCTGGACTATGTTCAAGACATAAACAGGTTATATTACTCCCATTAGTATTCCAAATATTTATAAAGTGTTTTGATGTTACACACAGCATTGTCAGCACTTACAATATATTTAAATGAACACAAAAATATAAGAAAACTAGCTGAACCCGGCGGACGTTGTCTCCCCTTTCATTTTTCATTTACATACCAAAATAAAGCAATAAAAAGAATTATAGAAAAATACCATTATTTATTAAATGAGTGCAAGGGGGTAAACAATATTTTTGGTCTTCTTATTTTAGGAGGCATGTCATGAAAAGTAAACTGCAAAACAAATAATTATTTATTTTTTATTTTCACGTTTCACCACATTTTTTAATTACCGAGGAAAAAAGGTTAACACCAAATACAGATCACCTGATCAAGTAAAAGTAGTGTGTGCTACACTCTCAAGGTGAAATGTAGAACTACAATAAATCAAAACATATACAGTACTGTTGTTGTGAGAACTTCAATCTGCTTATGGCATGTGAAACTACATTAAACCACACAGTCATATGTTTTTTGTAAACAATTCAGATTCTCCATTTGAATAACATGGGATCTTTAGAAGCCCGTGGGGCGGGACCCTGTGGACGGATCTGCATCAAACTTCACAGAAACCATCTCGGGAGTATACAGGACAACATCCTAAAGTTTCATGGCGATCGGTTGGATGGTTTGGCAGCACATAAACTTCAAACATATATATATATATACTCGTACAAACATCCTCTTTTATAAATATAGATGACAATTGCCTCAGTAGCAAACTCAACCTCACATAATGTCTTCTCTCTTTTTCACTATCACTGAAGCTACTTCGGCAGTTTGTAGTGGATCAAGGTATTGAAAATTGGAATTTCACCCTATCATTAAGGATGTGATTTTTGTACTCTTTTTTTGTCAAACAGTTAATAAACCTCATATTCATGGAGAATGTCTATTTTGCTACATTTCATTTCAAATATGAAATATTAAACAGTCTTATTTAAACTATTTACTGAATGGTTTGAATAGTGTTGAGCAAAGGCCAGCTTTTGTTTACACTTCCAATAGATTAGGTCAATGTTCTTAAGAGTTTTTAATTATCTCCTTGTATTAGAAATAGCCTATACTTGCTTGGACAGAATGGACAACTAAGTTTATAAATAGCAGTTTCCGAGTTCGGTCCTGTTTTTTCCTATTTATTGTTAACATATTTATGAGTTAGTTTACGGATTAAGATTATTTTTTATTTTTCCTCTCTTGTTGGAAGGCTTGCTAAGTGGAGTAACTATTGTTTGTACGATAGGCAACATTTAAAACCTGATAAGATAAAGAAAACATAAGTTCGCAAGAGAATATAATTTGCAAGTTTTACTACAGCCACTCTATTTAGCAAGGCCTGAAAAAAAACTTGAAAAATAAAGATTTAAATGTATTTCCAAAACAAAAGAAAAACTGAACCAGAAATATGTTAACAATAAAGACAAAATAAGTAAAACCATTTTTTTTATTCATAACCTTTTAAGAAGATACAAAATGTTGAATTGACTATTTCACATGATAGGGATAAGCAGCAGTGTACCCTGACATGACCAAGTTCTCTAACGAGAACGAAGGCTGAGATCCACATGCAGGGGCCTCCTGAATTTGAAAACCGAGCTTTTACATGATGAAATATGTACAATTCCCTCACAAAGCTGAATTCATCACACAATGCCATACGCAGAGTTTATTTGTAAGGTCATAAGTCAAGTTCCTTCACCACTACAAAATACTTCATAAGTGTACCTAGGGGCTCAGCCCCCGATAAGCAAAGCATATGTAGTCAGAAACTATGAGGTTCAGTATCCTCAAAGTAAAATTGCAGTAACTATCAACTCACCAATTATCTTGCTTTGTCAAAAATAAACTATGAACTAAATAAAACAAAAATATAAACACACAACACACTATACATAACAAATGCTTTTGTTCTATAACTGATTAGTCTGCCTGACTGATATCAGCACCAGGTAGCTCAGATAACTCATGATTGACAAAACCAAATATGTAGACAATCTTTATTTTCATATTCATCAAGAACAGAATTGGCGTCAAGTATTACAATTTATAAAGTTTATGAGTCAAATAATAAAATTATTACATTAGTGTCAATAGGTAACAATGATTACATAATGGTCAAAAGTGTTCATATATTGCAATGTTTTTGAACTCTTCAACAGAGTAGATAGACTCTCGTACTAGCCAATTGAGTAAGTTCTTTTTTAGAGTCACTGGAGGGCAGGCCTTAAGATCTCTTGGAAGCATATTAAAAAGCAGTGCTCCAGCATATGAAGGTTTCTTGCTAAATAAGGTGAATCGATGTCCTGGGATATTAATGTCAGCTGCTTGCCTTGTTGGGTAGCCATGGATATAATTATTCCTAAAGAGATCATGAATGGAGGCATGTAGGATTACTTCGGCGATGTACAGTGCCTTCAGTTGGTATTTCCATAGTTTTAAAGGCACCTCCACAGCTGTCCTGGTGCCCCAGATCAGCCATGATTCGTATTGCCTTTTTTTGCATAACAAGCACTCTGTAGAGATTGCCAGCTGATGCTCTACCCCAAAACACCACACTGTAATGAATATGGCTCTCAAACAAGGCATGTTAGGCTGTTCTAGTTGCTACAGGTATACCAATTGCTTTTAATCTCCGTAGTACAAACAGTGCTGAGCTGAGTTTTTGCAAAGCATATCTATCTGACACTTCCAAGTAAGACGATCATCTATCATTACCCCAAGATGCTTTATTTTCTGAACCTTCTCCAGATTCGGTGGTGTCAGAGCTTTCTTTATATGTCTTCCGGGAGTGAGACATTTAGTTTTTGATGAGTTGAAAACTAAGTCGTTGTTTAGACAGACTCTTGAGCAATTTTTACATAGGTCAGGGTATTAAAGTCTAGTTCTTGTACTTTCTTACTCCAGGTGATCAGAACTGTGTCGTCTGCATAAGAAACAGGGTAGCATTAATTTTCTACATAGTCAGGGAAGTCACTAGTGAAAAGTATGAAGAGACCAGGACTCAGGAGTTAATTTCTCAGAATAATATTACATAGTGTAAATTACAACAGATTGTATTAACATTTTGTTAATTATAATTTTATGAAAGTATTTTGAAACAGTTATTCATTAATATTCTTTTGTAAGATTCCGATCCTCAAGATATGGACGAATATGAGAGCAGAATAAGTGTAATGAGTGAGTGTTAGTCATTGTTACTAACTAAGGTCAACTGTTCCTTAGAAAGAGCTATTTATTAATAGCCCTGGAATAGCCTACAGATTTACGTGGAATCTGAACCACGTAGTGTTGGTCTGATCTTCAGCTAACTGACAAGCCTGACATTCAATTCTCTTCTTTACACAACTTCTTAACGTAAACTACTATCCAATATGGACACCCCAGACTTCTCTAGTAGTGTTAATGTCGATGCCAACCATTGAGCGGGCGCCGTGTTGGTATATTAAGAGATCTGAGCATAGAACCTACCGCCTACAATCTGCTCAACATTTTGTTCTTAAGTAGCTAGGTTACAGCACTGAGCCACTAGTGCCAACAAACTTATTTATTATTCATTTAATATACAACTTAACAAAACTCAATGTCTTCCCATTTTAATAAGCAATTCATGTGAAAAAGTCCCTCTGGTGACACTATCTTTTTAAAACTGAAAACAGAAATAATTTTTTTAACGTGGTGGGCCACTGATTGCCTGCTTCAGATAACTTAGTGCAGTTGCCCCATGACAGCTAGATGACCCATGATAATGGTGATTAGTTGACTTATGTGGTTGGGGCTTGATAGATAATTTTGTACTAAAATTAACTTGTTTCTGCTGGAAAAACTCCAAGTAAAAATACAATTTTAAAACAATAATTGGTACATATGCAGTTTCTTACCACCTAACAAAATTTGAAAATGATGCCTTGAGTTGTCTGTACTTTCATGAGATGCTTTGTATCCCACAGAAATTGCATATTTTACCAAACATTTCTGAAAAAACCAATGTCACAACTATTAGTACTTTAGATATAATTATTTCCGTTAATTTAAATGATATTTTAATGTTTTTTTATAATGATGTGTTTTTTACGCTGAATAAGGAATTAGAAAACTATTTTGGTCTATAACAATTATTTATTGATAAAAAGGAAAAACTAGTTTTGCGGCGAATCACGATTAGCGGCCATTACACAATTATTATATACAAAAACTATTAACGACAAAAACCAAATTCACTGAAATTCAGGCAGGTCCTCATGGAGTCCAGGCACCCGAATTTACTACAAATTTTTAATTTTTGTTGAGAAAATAGACAAGTAGGATAAGTTAGGTTATGTCAGTAAAAAGTGCAGTTTTCGGGCTGAGAAATAATTTTACTGAAAAACCAATTATACAGGATGTACAAAAAATTTGGAGTAAAACTTCAGGAAATGATTAAATAGATAAAAATAAACAAACAAGTTTCTATAAAGAATTGTCTTAACTCACTTACTTTGGCGTCTGTCTGTGTGTTTAAATTTCATGAAATCCAAAGCAAATGTAAAACATTGTTACAATACCTAATATTTAGCTTAAAACAAAGCAAATCTTTTGATACCTTATTTGTTACAATCGGACAGTAAATAACTGAGAAAATGTTATTCTTCTGATTGTGTGAAAAATGTTTTTGCAATTTTTGTATACTTGTGTCTATTGACTTGAACAAAACTACCAATCAAATTTTGCACACAATCAGAAAAATAACATTTTCTCAGCTATTTATTTATCGATTATTACAAATGAGGTATCAAAAGATTTGCCTTGTTTTAGGCTAAATATTAGGTACTGTGACAATCTTTTTTTTTCATTGGTTTTCATGAAATTTAGCATTAAAATTTTTAAATGGCAGCCATTTTGAAACAGGTGAAAAAAAAAATATTTTATTTTTTAGAGTGTACTACGTGTTGTGAAGTTAAATATTCGTGTCAAGTTTCAAAACTATATCTAATACCGTTTGGGAGATAAAGTATTTTTATAAAAACACATAGATGCCAAACTACGCGAATTAATATAAATCTTCATAGAAACTTTTCTGTTTATTTTTACCTATTTAATAATTTTCTGAAGTTTTGCCCAACATTTTTTGAACCCCTGTATATTCATGTTCAGCATAAGAAAACAAGTTAAATAAAAAAAAAAAAAATGGTTAGAATAACAATTTTTAAAAAAGGTCATTAGTTCACTATCAGATGAAAAAGTATGTTTTAAAACTTTTCGGTACAAAATTAGTTTTCTGTGAAATCAACCTTCTCAATAGATATAACTCATATTTCATCACTTTTCAACAAGACATTGTATTTTCAGAGATGGTAAGAAAGTGCATAACTACTCAATATTTAACACGTTGACTGCGGACTACTTCTTTATACGTAGTGGTGGCGCTGCGCGTGTAGCGGACTACTTCTAAAGAAGTACCCCTCCCGCTTCAACGATATTGGTTCAGGGTGAGGCTAGCCATTGCCCGGGAACCTTGTGCCACTCACAGCTTTTTGTGCCGTTCTTTGTGTGCATTTTGGTGCCGACAATTTAGAAATAGTCCACTACGCGCGCAGCGCGACCACTACGTATAAAGAAGTAGTCCGCAGTCAATGTGTTAAACAGTCATTTGTAATAGACCTAAAGGAATCATTTAAAAAATGTTGGAAAATAGCTTCCAAGGCCTATCCAATTTTTTCTGAAAAATTGTAATTTCCACTAGATAATTTTATCTTTAGTGAAAGTATATTGTATAGGCCTACTTGAGCTGTTTCACAACAAAATTTAGGCCTAATAGGCTATTACTAACTTAGGCCCAAGGACAATATTTAATTTGGATATTTATTTAAGTTGGCCTAGATACGATGCCTATATAAATACCAAAATATTGTTTATGATACAAATGTTTTAAGGTTTATATTCAACTAAAATTCTACATTAAAATAAAAAAAAAATCTCATCTAATATTAAAATACCTAGGCCTAGCCTAAAATAGCAGATTTACTAAATACTGAAAAATAAGGTAACTAGTTTTAATTTTAATAAGCCAAAATATTCTTTTTGCAGGACACAAAATATTTCACAAAGAAAGGTAACTATGCACTTTCTAGACACCTCTGAAAATGTGATTTCTTGTTGAAAAAGTTGTAAATTATGAGTTTATAATCCTTGATGAGGTTAATTTTAGCCATGGAAAATACGTTTTTCACCACAAAATTGAAAAACTAGTTTTTTATGTGATACTGTAGTGATAAAAGAAACTTTTTTAAAATTGAAATTTTTTAGTTTCATTTTACTTGCATTTTTATGCTGAACAAGAATATAGGCCTATCATTGGTTTTTAAATAAAAATGTTTGGCATTTTATACTTACCCAACCAAACATAACCAAATTTATCCTAATCTTGTATATACTCAACAAAAATTCATAATTTGCATTAAATTCGGGTAACTGGCCTCTGTGACAGCCTGCCGGCTGTCACCTCAGCAGGAATATGTACGAATTTGTTTTTGGTGGCCATAGCTCCTATTAACATTGTGCTTAACGGCACCATAGGTGATTTGTCGCCAACATAGTTAATCGTAATATCTTGAGAAACAAGTATCGTAGACCAAAATAATTTTGGAATTCCTGTTCAGCACGAAAAACTGCACCAAATTTTAAAAAAATCATGAAAGATTACAAAGATAAATAAAAAAAATGTTGATTTTTTTCATATAAAACGTTATTTCCATGGAATAGAAAGAGTATAGCTAAACAATTTAGACTTGATTCTACCAACTAGTGAAAAAAAGTCAAGATTGGCAAAGCGTCTAGAAATCGCATTAATACCCAAAGGGTAAAAAAGCCATTTTTTGCCCAGTTCTTAAATAATAGTCTGGTATTTAGAAGCATAAACAATAGGCCTACCTGAGTAACTATTTTCCACAGTAATGGATCTTAAAAGTAGTTTTACTTCCTTAAAGTTTTTCAAAATAAATCAAATAAAAATGTCTTAAACAAATATATAGTTAGAATCTGTCTTTGAAAATAGCCTGGTAGCGGAATGTTGGTTAGAATATTGTAGGCCTACGACAATTTATGAAAATTCAAAATCAAAGCTGTAATATAATTGAATTTATTTTGTATTAAAATTTACGCTTTTTTATCGTTAATGTATATAATACCACAATCCAATTTCCATGAGTTCAATTTTTTCTATAACAGTTACAGACTCAGCAGTTAGTAAGTGCAAACCTAAAAACTAAACAACATAACACAAAAGTATATAACTACTAAAGCTATAATAGTGCCTGTCTGTACTGTAGTGTAAGGAAAAGAATTGACAGCGACATCAGACTTCACACCACCCGCTGTCAATTCAATTCAAAGTCAAGCAAAGCTACATGAACCAATAGGGCAACTAATTATTTTGTGTAAAGTTCTTTGGAGTTATTTTTATAAGGCATACTTATTTTTAGCTTACCATATTTTTTACATTTGCGTTGAGATCCTTTTAATAATTTTTTTTAATAATAACATTGGCTTCCTGAAATTTATTAGCATATGCATAGCATATAGTCATTTCATATAGTAGAAAAATGTATGCCAGTAATTTGATTAGTTAAATAGGAATGCCACTCTCCATATTCTCACAATAATGCAAATGCTGAAATTATCTCAAAGGAAATTGCTGAAAGGCGACTCAGGGCCAAGAATTTAATTTTTTTTGTCTCAAAGAATGTGGAAGGCAGAAGGCCAAGGACGCAAACGGGTAGGACAAATTATAGGTATTAATGGATATTTATTTCCAGATGAATTGGGTTTAAAGGTCAGTAATATTAGTAAATATTTAGTTAATGTTAAATTAAATTCTAGTTTTACATTACTTCAGAACTGGTGTGCTGCTAATAACTTGTCGTTAAACACGGAAAAATCTGTGATTTATCTTTTAGCTGCAATAGAAATGTTTCAGACACCGGACACTCTAGAAACAGTAATTTAAAGTTTTTATGGCTATTGTTAGGTTCTAGATTATCATGGAATTCTCGTGTTGATTATGTATCCAAAAAATGGCTTAAGGTTCATATACGCTTAGAAGATTAAGAAACTCAGTTGATAATTATATTTTACAAACTGTATACTTTGCTCACATTCAAAGTATTTTGACATATGGAATTGTTCTATGGGGATCTAGTGGTAACTGTATGAAACTTTGTATACTCCAAAAAAGCGCTTTTAGATTAATATGTCAATGTAATCTACCTGCATTAAGATCTTGTAAACCTTGGTTTGTACAACTTCGAATCTAACGTTTTATTCTCTTTATGTATTCCATATGCTCAGTTTTGTTCATGGAAATTTAGATTTCTTTAATATCAATGCTGACTTTCATGCTTATAATACAAGACATAGATTGTTTTATTATTATTATTATTATTTCAATGGCAGTAGCCAATTTACATTATTACAATATTTTCATTATTACAGAAGATGTTGAGGCAAAAAAATCAGTGAAAATGTGCATAGCAACAACGTGAATAATACAATACAATGACGGATTGTTTTAGAGTTCAAAAGTTTAAGTATACTTAAGCTTACAGAAAAACTGTTATATATTTCTACAAAACTGTATAATTCATTGCCAGATGAAATTAAATCATTACCCCACTCTAAATTTAAAGAAAAAAATCAAGGATGTTCTGTTGGATGAATTTCTATATAAAATTGATGATTTTTTAACTGTAAATTGGGAAAGCCATAACTAGTTTTAGAATTATGACCTAGATTATATGTTAACATTAATAATATTATGCAGTATTACATTAATTTATCTTTAATTGTTTTTCATATAATTTTATTGTTATAGCCATTTTGTATATTGAATTCTATTGATGTATATTTAATTTTGTTGTACAATGTATTTGTATAATTTTTTTGGTACAATTTAGTGTAAAAATCTTAACTTTGGTCCATGCAGTATAATGTGTTTTATGGCAATACAAATCTTGAATTAAAGAAGAGTTAGTCGAAATTCTTCAAATGATCGATACGGACCTCACTTATCATGCATTAGGATTCTTCGGCTTTTCAAAGTAACACAAGACAAACCAAGACCAATTTATTTATTTTATTTATTTATTCAAAAGACGCCGATCGTCAAGATATGGGCGAATATGGATTTCGAATGAGTGTGATGAGTGTAGATGAGCGAATGTAGTCAATCAAAAGGGGTTTCAATCAGAAGACAGAGTTTGGTTTATGTAAACAAAATTTGCTCGGACATCTCCTAACATTGAATGTCTGAACGGACTCTCCCTCGCTAATGATAGACTCCCACAGAGAGGGACTACTTGCGCAAACTACTAAGTGAACTGATCAAAAGCTTGAGTAGAGAAGAGACTGACATTACTATTAGATATGTTAATAATATACCTAAGATCGTTAAAAAAATAGACAAATCCAACGGCTTGCTTACTTAGAGTAATTTAAATTTAAAATTGCTACTACCAAAATGTAAATGTATTGAGTACTAAATTACTAGATTTTAAGTTGAATGTTCTGTTTTCTATCTACGATGATATAGTGCTTACATAGACCAACCTTAGTTTTTATTCATAGTGCAATAATTGACTTAACTTAAAGAAGTGTAATGTAATGAAATAAAATATGACAACGCCTGTAAGCCGACTCTCTTTGAGGAGGCTGGCTGGCTCCATGGGATAGGCCTAACGACAATGGAAGTCGCAGGACTACTGCTATATATGTAAACAATAAAAATCATGCAAGCGGCAACTGAAAACTTACCTCGACGCAAAAAACTGTTTGTAAAGGGCGTATCTTTCATACTTGTTCTATCAATAAGTCCCGCAAAATAGAACAAGCAGATTATTTTCAGAACCACCAAGGCGTAGTTTGAAAGTTTTCCTTTCCTAATTACATAATATTTAACACTCATAATTACATAGACTATTCATGTGTTTACAACATTGCAAAGCATATTTGTTTTTAATTCAAACATTGTCTTCACAAATATTATGATTGTTTGCTTCTATGACAATAATTTGAGTAAACATTAAGATTAAAAAATGTATCTCAACGAGAAAGAGGGCTATAAGTTAATAAGGGGGGGGGGGGTTTGGATACTTGAGCCAACAGAAGCGGTGCACTTCATTACGGTGCCTTTCTGTCTATCTACGCCACTGCAATGAGTAAACAGATTAGAGGGTATTCCGTGAATTTTAACATTTTCCACAAAAATGGCTACCATCTGAGAAGCACTAATTTAATTTAAAACACAGGAAGATAACTGAATTCTGTATATTCGGTTGAGTTTATTTCAGCAAAACCTTTAAAATGGTGAATTAATTATTTGCTTCATGTTCATAGTACATATTTCAAGATTCATACCCACGAATCTTAGTTTTGGAGGATACTATGCATAGATTTTGATGAAAATATTTTCAATGGACTCACCATGCTATTTATGGGGAAATCCTTTTGTTTTATGTATGGTACTGTACTAGACTAAACCGAAGGGTACAGTACCCCACCTTCCATTAAATGTATGTGAAAACCCACTACACATATATACTGCACAGGTTTTTTTTTACAGATATCACTGATTACTCGCCGTGGAAAAAAACGAAAAGTATGAGGAATTCACAAACACATATCCCTCTTGTATCTAAGCCAGTACTTGGGCGAAAAGAAATACGGAAAGGCGAACTTTTTACTGACAACTTTTCTGAAGTGTTCAAAACCTAACCTAAAGACAATAAATTACGGTATTTGTCCAGGTTGTAATTATCAAGAGTCATCTAAACTAGCTTTCATTTCAATGCAAATAAACTCATTTCACAGTAAAAACATCTCTGACAGTCCATTCTCACCCACTTTCCAACACTCAAATGATCCAAATTTTAGTTTACCCACATATCGATAATTTTAAAATTATTAATTGTTTTCAATGTTCTTCCTTGAGGTTTTTTCAGGTTCGACGTTTCCTTGGGGCCTCTCTTCCGGAGACCTAAGCTGCCTACTTACCTTCGGCCATCATGTTCGTTTTGTTTCGAACATTCCTCAACATCCTATCCTAGGCTGAAGATAACCTAGTGGTCTATAATAGCCGTAGCTCCCTGCTACACTTTCACGATTCTGGTCTTGGTCTAATGTTCTGGCTATTTGGAAGAAAATCCCAACTCTAAACGGAAAACTACATTGTACACCATTGTCTTGAAGCCTTTGTGGACATATGGCATTCAGTTTTGGAGCACAGCTAAAACCTATAATCTGCGAATTATTGAAATCTTTCAGTCCAAAGTGCTACGAGCGATACTGCAAGCACGAGGCTATGTATCCAATGCCATAATTCACAGAGACACAAGCATTCCTTAAGTAGAAGAACAAATAAAACGTTTTAACTTACACTACATAACAAAGCTTGGCTACCTTCCTAAATGCATTTTAACTACCTTCCTAAGATTTTGATGGATAATAGTAAGCAGGTTTGCCAACTGAAAAGACATACTGTTTTTGTTTGATGTTCTAGTTATTAAGTCACATATTTTGTTTGATGTTCTAGTTATTAAGTCACATATTTTGTTTGATATTTGGGTACTGATCACGATAAACAAATGTTCCTTTAGTGTAACAACAGTGCAGGTGGTAGGCCAGAGCCCTTCCATCGGATGCCAATAAAACCGTGCTTAAAACCTTTCTTAAAACAATTTAAAACTACCCCAAGTTTCATACCGGTTAGATGAATAGTATAGTGATGCATGAAGAATGATCAGACTGACTCTATATTATAGAGAAAAAATGGCACAATTAATCTCAATGTGTAAAAAAAACTTACTGAGTTTCAAAAAAGCTGTATAGTCTCAGTTCCGCTCACAACAAGTAGAAATAAACACACTTCTTTCAAAAAGTATGACTGTTGAGCATGGTGTCCCACAGGGATCTATCATTGGCCCAGTCCTTTTCTTATTGTATGTAAATCATCTAAAGTCCTCATTGACCGAAGGTCAGATGGTACAATTCGCTGATGATAAAAATATAACATTACACAGAAATTGTAAAGAAACATTGGAAAAACAAAGTTTTATTAATTTGAACGTTTGTATTCAATCTTTATTAGACATTAATTTACAAACAAACGAGTCAGAATCCAATTACATACTTTTTTTGGACGTAGAGCACTCCAAGAGTGCTGTCCATCAGTAATATTCAATGATACTGAAATTGAAGAAGTAAATGAGACCAAATTTCTTGGAATACGCCTTGACAGATGACTCACGTGGAATGCACACATAGATGCTATATGTGATAAAATATCCTCTGGCATTTATGCACTTAGACATTTGGCACAGTTTTTAACACCCGATTATTGAGAATGGCTTATTACGGTCATATATATCCACACCTGTCGTATGGAATTACGTTGTGGGGGGGGGGAGGTTGTGCAAGATTTAGTTTTTTGAGATGTTTTATTATACAAAAATAGGCTGTGAGAATTATTGCAAAATTGGGATTTAGAGATTCTTCCAGAAAAAGTTTTAAAATGTTAAACATGCTAACACTTCCGTCCCTTTATATGTTTGAAACAGTTAATGTCAAAATAAATATACATTAACAAGGAGAAGGGACGTGCATGATCACAACACCAGAGGGCGGAACATTCTCAGAACCGGACAGCATAGGCTCCTGGCTTACGAAGCACTGCCGTCCGAAATAGGGGCCAAGCTGATCATCGCGTTACTGGAAGATATAAGAGGCGAGCCCAACGAAACACTTTGAGGAGAAATTGCGGCGCTTCTTCGTCAATGGAGCTTTCTATAGCGTATCGGAGTTTTTGGAGATGATTGCACACTAAAATAAAATATTTTAACGACTCCTGTGTTGGCTATTACACACACACACACACACATATATATATATATATATATATATATATATATATATATATATATATATATTTGTTTTGAACTATTTATTTGTTTAACTTTTACTTCATTTTGACGCATGCTATACAACAATGTATTGTTTTTGTGGCAATAAAGAATATTATTACTATTATTATAGTTCTGTACTTAGGACTCTTGACATATTGTATAGTACTCTTGACTATATATCATGTTGCTGTTGGATGATGATGAGGAACCACTTGTTAGCAAACAGTTGACACTACTGTTACTGTGATTATGTTATTAAAAAAATATGTCGACTTCAATTCAATCGACTCATGTCGTCTGGTAGTCCAAGCATTGATTATTTAAATAAACATGTGATTAAAAAGTTATTAAATAATACGAAATATTGATTTATTAGAGAATAGACTCGTAGGACGTTTGTTTGTGAATAATTACACATATTTCTTCTAGTGCATTTTTTTAGACTGTAATACAGTTTTCTGTGATGGACTGGTATTACATATGAATTCTAAATTAACCTACAAGAAAAGGGGTTTGATTAATACAAAATCAGCAAATATAGTAAGCGTAATTTTATGAGATTTTATATAAAATAATTTGGGAAGTATCAAAATGGGTAATTCTTCTCTCAAAAGACATTATGAAACAGCAGAAAAAACTGGTGTTCTCAATCTTTCCAAAACAAAACTTACTGAATTTCCCAAAAAGCTGGATAGTCTCAGTTCTGTACTTAGGACTCTTGACATATCGGATAATTCAATTTCTTTAATACCACCAGATATAGATTCTTTTAAGCAATTGAAATCTATTAGTTGCAATAATAATAAATTAGCAAGTTTGCCTGAAGAAATTGGAAACTTAACCAAATTAGAAACCATATCATTCTCTGGTAATAAATTAGAACATGTACCAAAAAATGTATCTCAGTTGATTAACTTGAAATATGTTTACTTGTCATGTAACCAATTAAAAGACTTTCCTCTCATGCTCTGTGGGCTCAGGCATTTAGATGTTGTTGATCTGTCAAATAACTTAATTGAAAGTGTCCCGTTAGGTATTGGTGAACTTAGAGCAACTGAATTAAATATAAATCAAAACAGAATTTCGTCTATTTCCGATGATATTGCTAACTGTCCTCGATTGAAAACTTTGAGATTAGAGGAAAACTGTCTTCAACTAACTGCTATTCCTCACCGTCTGCTAGTAGATTCTAATATTTCCCTACTTACGCTAGAAGGTAACTTATTTGAGATGAAGAGCTTCGCAAACTTGGATGGTTATGATATTTACATGGAGCGATATACTGCTGTCAAGAAGAAGATGTTTTAATGTAAAGCCTACAAACCTAGCATTTGTACAATTTTTAATTAGATTTAAGTAAGCTATATTCAGTTGATTCAGTGTTTTATAACATTTGATGCAGAAAAAGAATTTACTGTTTGAGTTGTTCAACCATAATAGCACCATGGTACCTGACTTGCACATTTAAAAATGAGTTGAAGCTATGTTTAACTCTAGGTGTGAGAAAATAGTCTTGAATGTTTGATCATGAATTTAATGGACATTTTCTATTAAAATATGCAATTCAAGTTCAACATGAAAATCAAGTACAGACATTGAAAGCAGATTTAGGGTTAAGCATTGTTTCTTTGTAAGAATATTTAAGAGATGTTTCATTTCTTGCATCAGAAAGGAATTTGTTGTCATTTGAAAGACTACAATATTAGGAATTTGAAAAGAGTATATTTATGTATTAAACTATTATTTAAAAATTATGCTAGGGATCTAAAGAAAACAAACTAAAACTTTGCATCATGTAATAAGGAACCTTGTATAAATTGAGCTTATTTGAATAAAGCTTTATGATTGTTAAGGGTCAATTACATATATCAGGTAATAATCAAACTTATGTTTAATTATTTTTACATATATCACCAACTTATGTTATATGCCTAGTCTATCTGTCTTATATATTCATTACATTGCAAATATCAATTAATATTATTTTAAAAAAATGGCCATTATTATAAAACTGTGCAACTGAATATTTTTGAAAAAGAATAATGTAACATTCAAAGTGTAACGTTGATCAGTTTTTCTAGTAACACATTGACAACAAAACTTTTCTAACATTAATTATAGAAAAAAATAAAGGAAAATAACTGTCCTTTAAAGGTCATAGGAGGTTTCAATACATCAATTAACAAAACAGAATTATTTGGTTGAATAGTGGGAAAGCCATTGTTTTGTTACCTTAAAATCTGGTTTTCAGCCTTAGCAGTCTTACACTTAAGGTTCAACTTTGTTGCCAGACTGACTCCAGGAATGTACATACAGTTCAAAGTGAGAGGGAGACTTGGGGAATGCCAATTAGGCCTGAAACATATCAGGATGTTTCAGAAAAAATTCATATTTGTGGGCTTTATCAAATGAAAATATATATTATACATTGAATCTGATTTAATTTCTCTGACTTTATCAGCCTTGAAAATGTATTGAAGATTAACTAGATCATCAACACAAAATTTATTACTTGAGGATTAAATCTTAAGGTTAAGGAGCACAGTTTTCATTAAACATTCCAAGCAGTCTAATAACTGTATTGAAAAAAGGTTTTCGAAAGGAGTAAGGAAAAGATTTGGTAAAATGTTTAGTGTTCAATTTTTATTGGTCATAAAAAGAACAAAATAAACAGTAGGAAAAATAAGCTTATCTTGTTTGTACTTGCACTTTCAGAATAGAACAGAGTTAAATTTGTGTTATTATAACAGAACATGTAATTTTTATAATAATTGCCGATCACTTTTTTGTACTTAAAGTTTAAACTGGATAAGCCAGACTGTCTTTTCTCTAGTTTTAAATCCATCAATCAATCCTAAATAAATAATTATTATTATAAAAAATTTTAAATATTTAAATAGTTGCCGGGCTTTTGGTGAGTAGAAAACTACTAAAGACTAAATACACCAAATTACATGTTAATATATTGGTGTATTATAAATGGGGATTGACACTAAATCAGTCATGATCTAAAACCAAAAAATTTAATTCAACTGATAAATAAAACAAACTATAAATTCAACTGAAAATACTAAACTTATCCTAACATAGGCCATATTATATCATAAATTAATTACATGAAGAACACAAATACTAATAATCTGGCTTACAGCCTAAAAGATTAGTTTAGGCACACTTCAGTGACAGCTAACATTTGCAGTGAGCGAAGAGGGGGCCCTTGTATGAAAAATTTCTTCACTAACATTCTGGTATTTTTTAGATTAATCTTGGTATCCGATTAGTGCATTGGGAATACTTGTTGAGTAATAATCAACCACACATTAGAGTCAACCAAAACACAGTTTTTTTATTTATTAAAAAATTCTTTGGGAATAGGATCAGAAGGTAAAAATCTGTACTACTTAGATGTTTTGCTATAAGATGTCACAAGAATAAAACAATACACCATGTTTATTCTAATCTATATTTACCAAAATGTTGACAAATAATTTGTAATTTAGTTTTATTTGCATGCTAAAAGATACATTTGTGACAAGTTGCCTCCTCAGTCAGATTGAGAATTACCAAACCGCTTCTATTTATCTAATAACAGTGTCCCTATGTAAATAATCTCATTATTTTGATTTCTATAATCTCTTTAACAAATGCTGTATTATAGCAAGTAACTCATTTACTCATTATTTTACTTTTTTTATATCAACTTTATTTTATCAGTTACTGTAATTTTATTTTGAAATATCTCATATTATTTATAATCATTCTGTTTTACTAACAATGAATTACTTAAAAACCCTACTATATAAGAATTGTACGTTTCTCACTGTCTATTATTAGAAGAACTAAGTAACATATTTAGTGTCCACCGAGGATCGATGCTGCTGAACGCTATCGTTCGATTGATGAGGTTGGAATTGTCCCTCTGTCTCTAGGTATCCTGACTGCGCCTGTGGCATTATCACTTCCTAAACAGGCCACAGGCTTCACAATCCTTATCTTCCAGTCGCTGTAAGAAGTAGGTATATCTCTAGACAATAGTATTCATAGAAGGTCCGTGATGATTTTCACTAACATCATAATTCCACTGCTGGTCAACATTTATGTCGCATTATTGCTCTACGCTGCCACTACTGTCACTTATTATTAAGAGTGACCATCCCCATCATACTTACTGCACGTATGCGCCATATGGTTGAGGAAGGAAGAAATGATGACTACGGCTTTCAATAAATGTAGCCCATAAGGACAAGTCATAATCCCTAATCGGAGCTAAGCTAAATGTTGTACTGTTATAATGAATGAACATAAACCAACGTCTTGTAACAATCCTTCATATAACACTAGCCATGAGATACCAAAACAGAATCTGTTTTGCTCTGAAATTTGAAAGTATGTTTTCCTGGTAATCTTCTTGAGCCAGGACCAGTATAATCTGGTTCAATCAGATTATACGATTTGGCACAATGGTGACAATGCAGTCAGGCGAATTACCTTAGCTTCCACAGTGGACTGCGTAGCCCATATGGTCACCAAGATACAATTTGGAAAATGTTTCCTTAATTTTATCTGAAAAACATTTTAGTAAAAAAACTTCTCTAACTAAAAAATTATTATTAATTGTTAGTTGACTGATTGAGAGGTAACTCGTTACACACTAGTGTAATAAATTATTGTAGTTCTTTATATTCTTTAGTAATAATCTGTTATGTGCTTTTATATGATTCTTACACTATATATACGCTTTTATTGTTTTTGTAAACGTATACAAGAAACTTAAGTCAATTATCTTAGTTAATAATAACTAATGTATATTAGATCATATAATTTATTGCAAGGAAAACAAAATAAAAAAAATATAAGAAAAATGTACATATTTGCCAGCATATCTACTTATTACATGATCACAAATAGGCACTTTCATCTTTAAAAAAATCACCATCATTAATTAAACTTTTAATTGTTTCACAAATAAAAATCTTATTTCACAACATTTTATTTATTTACTTACAAACCTTTTTTAAAACTTCATGTGATTATTTTTATGTGTAAAATAATTTCTTGTATCTAAAAAGAAAAGACTGACATGATTTGAATGTTACCGTTAGGTAACATTAGCAGTTTTAAGAGTTTCTATAGCATTTAATATGATTGAAGAGCACATGCTAACCCTGTTAACTTATAAGGTTTGTAAATTTTTTGACACATTAAAAAGAAGGAAAGCCAACCTAGTTTTCCCAAATAGTAGTTTAATAGTTCATAGGAGGTTTGATCGTAATAGATCAAAATTGTTACATAAAAACTTTTATGAACATAAATAAACTAACAAATTAGTCTTTTGTGAAACATAGTTCTTATGGGATGCAAGAAAAGCCGCTAGAACAGACCTCAACGCGGCAACATCGTATTGTTTTGCCTGTTCTGGTCGTCGGTAGATGTGCTGCCATTTCACGCGCCGCTACAGACTACCCTGCGTTTGATTATTAATCCATATAAATTCATACAAGTATGTTATGCACACATTCGTTAATCAATCAAAGTTCATAAAACTCTAGCTGAAGTTAGTAAAATAGTTGATAAACAATTAATTGCACAGGCCTGTAGGCCCATGTCAACTGGCGAGTGAAGTAAAAAAAAAAAAAAAAAAAAGGTTGTTTATCAACTATTTTCAATATAATCTGACAAGAGGTTTTTATTGTAGAAACTTTTAAAGTCAACATTTTGGCAAAAACCGTTAGACATCACACTATTTATTCTACCCACGATTAAAAAACAATGTTAAAAGATACAAATTTTCCCTTTACACTCAAAAGCACAGAAATAAACAAGGGACATTTTAATGTCATCTGTATTTTTCTAGTGTAATTAGTTTCGTTACAGTGATGTTTCAAACTCAAGTGTGTAGTGTTTTCTTCGACTGTAAACCAATGAATGCAATCCGATGAGTCATTCCCATATTGAGTGACTTAATTTGAGCGAATGTTTTTAAAACACCCTTTACAATGAGACTCTTCCTCGCCCCCCACTGCTTCCGGAGCCTGAGTCTACCATTATAAAAATTGAACTTTAACTGACTTTTGTACTGTGTTATTTGTTGTCTTTGACAACAAGATGCTTGCTTTCTTTAAAATAGTTTACTAGTATATAAGAATGGTGTAGCAAGAAACTTGGGTCAGAGATACGCAGCAGACAAATATGATCTGTGAAGAGTTATAAGCTGATTTGTTGTAGGACAACTCACTAGTTTGAGGAACAAGCTAACCAGTTAAGTCATTTTTCCGGTCATTCAGGATAATTTTCAGCTAGTATTGAACTTTCTGTTTTTTTTCTTAGTCTATATATGACAGAGGCATTTTTTATTGTCAACACTAATGATTTTATGGGACAACGGTCTTATCTCATAAAGCAAATTTTAAGTGGACCTTCCGGGATTTGAACCAGTGACCATCTGCATATCAAGCAGAGTTCTAACCACTAGACTATCAAGAGGCTTTTTCACTTGATTAATATTGGTCTGCTCTACTGCAAATGAAACTAATGTAAGTTGATTCATTACCACATCTAAAATATGATGAAAGGTCAACTTTTATAAAATTAACTAAATGAAAACCAGTGTACAAAATCTGCCATCAACAAAAATAGTTTTCTGATATTTATTTAGTGAAGTTTACTTTGCAATGACAATAATTTTATTACAAAACATATATTTTTAACTTGGAAACAAATTAAGCAGCTGATTAGTTGGAAAACATTTCACCACTGTACGTGTATGGGTGGGCGGGTTGGTTAATACCACTGTACGTGTATGGGTGGGCGGGTGGGTAAATACTACTGTACGTGTATGGGCGGGCGTGTGGGTCAATATAACTGTAAGTGTATGGGTGGGCGTGTGGGTCAATAGAACTGTAAGTGTATGGGCAGGCAGGTGGGTCAATACCACTGTACGTGTATGGGTGGGCGGGAGGGTCAATACCACTGTAAGTGTATGGGTGGGCGTGTGGGTCAATAGAACTGTAAGTATATGGGCAGGCAGGTGGGTCAATACCACTGTACGTGTATGGGTGGGCGGGAGGGTCAATACCACTGTAAGTGTATGGGTGGGCGTGTGGGTCAATAGAACTGTAAGTGTATGGGTGGACGGGTGGGTTACAGCATCTATGGTATTAATGCAGCGGAGGGGAAATGTCCCATTACTTCACCACCTTACACTTATATGTAAATAAAACATTAATGTAAGGACTGATAAATATTATTTCAATTTGAAGGTAGATCACTGAACATTATACTGTTATTACATTTAAGTAATTCAGATACAATATAGAAAAACGCACGATAATTTATCAAATAAAATTATAATATAACCTCAGTGTAACTGGGTAATGACAACAAACCATCGTACATCAGCTGATTTCTCATTTTTACCACGGCTCCTTTTGTCCCTCATGTCAACTAGAATTCCAGCTGCGCTAGATTGTACTACCCACCACCCATGAATGGTCACAACACGATGGCTTAATGGGCGGGCTTGCCACTAAATAGCCATCTGGCTTACCTTCTATCACAGTCTAATAGTCTGTGCCTCTACTTAAGTATCCATGACGATGACATTTTAAACTGGCATGGTGGCACGTCGGCCCTTTAGTGAGAGAAGAGAGAAGTACTCTCTCGCTTCCGTGATTAACTTTGTCTCTCTTGCACCAATGCTAACATTAGGTCGCAATCTAGACAGTCAAACAGTGTACTTCCCCTTTTGCATTAGTCACATCTTTTGCTTCAAATGATTTTTCTTTAAGAAATATCCTTTTCTTGTGTTTACAAATAATAAAGTTGAAAAATTAAATAAAAACCCATAATTTGTATAAAAATAGATTTATTGGTTTCATTCCCACTGAATTAAATACATTTAAAAACTTGTTGGCATTATTTACAAAATATAACAAAATATTTATCTTATTCCAGTAAATCTGACAGGAATCAATTCAATTATCAAAGGCCTTGCTTGCTATGTATATACACATCTAAAGCCCTATCATAGCAGAACGATACATCATATAAGTTTCAATATGAAATATTATCTATTTTCATATTAAAACTTTCTAAAAATTTCTATAAAAATAATTCTATAAAAAAAAAAAAAAAACTATAAAATGTCCATATGCCTTATAAAGTGTGTTTTATAATTAATTAAAAAGTTTATTTTCTTACTTCTTTGATAATTTGTTGAATTTCATACTAAATTTTGGACAAAAGCCTTTAACCATACCTAATAAGGATTAAATACTCATCTAGAATTTCGGAATTTTTAAATCCATTTCAAAATAATAAATGTTTTGATGCATAGTATTGTAATGGTAGAAATTGTAGTTAATACAGTATTCAAACTACACAGTAGGTAGTTACCAGGTATACATTACACCAAATCAGATATTCATAATTACTGTCAGCGCAGAAATTATGTATACCCGGTTTTTAAGGTTTTGTATTAAAAAACTGGTATTTTCTTCAGGTGAGTAGAGAGAGAGAGATTGACATGGCTTCCACTCAGTGGCATTGAAAATTTGTGAGATTATGTGTTTATTTTGTGTATGTTACTACTACTCTGGTGTTAGTGAAATCGTCTTCTAAGGTAAGTTTGCTAATGTTCTATCTCTCCAATATACTAATTCCTGGCCTAGTGCCCTTTAACCTAACCTAAAATTACTAAAAAACTAAGAGGCCTATGAAAAATACAATCAAATAATTGTTTTTCCTCATTTAATTGGATGTTATGACACATGCATTTTAAAATTGTATTAGTTTTAATAATTGTTATACTTTTTGACAAAAAAGTACCAGAATTTTAACTAGTTTTCACTGTGCATCGACTTAACACATTTTTTACTCAAAAGCTCGTTAATATATTGCATTTATATTTTAATATGTGGTTATGGTTTAACTATTAGTATTTTCTATAAGATTTATAAACTTCAGAATTTTACTGTTGAAGATGGAGGTATATTGATTTTCATGCATAGAATTGTTAAATTAAACACATTTTTGTATTTAATATTTGTGATGTGTCTGACGATGATAGCGTTGCTATCGAAAGGCCTCACTAATAAAGTTTTAAATATTGGTTTAAAAATTGTGTTTAATTTAACAATTCTATTCATAATTTGAACTTTTCAGGAAAGGAAGTTCTTATTGATTCCCTGTGATAAGGTTTTCTTGGCTTCTATAGGTCGAAAAATGTATTTCTTGGTGACGTAATCCTTATAAAATGTATGGTTACAATACATTACTTGTATATTAGTAAGTAAATGTAGTGACTATAAATCTATTTAAATCAATTTAAAGTGGTTTTAAATTGATTCAAAATTACTTCATTTACTTACACATTTAAAAGTAATTTGGCGTAACTATAAATTTTATAAGGATTAAAATGTGACCAAGAAAATAATTTTACAACCTCTAGAAGCCTAAAAAACATTGTTACAGGAAATCTATAAGATCTTAATTTCCTTATAAAGTTCAATTTCTGTAAAATTTTTATAAAATTCAAATTCTGAAATTGATAAAACTTACAGACCAACATTCCTGTCAACCATGTATTGAAAAATAAATGTGATAAATTAAAATGAGGTGTTTGTTAGTACACAGTATAAATTTGATACACAGTGAAAACTAGTTCAAATTCCATTGCTTTTTTGCTCCAACTAGGATAAAAATTATAATAAAATTTTAAAACGTATGGTTAAATGAGGAAAAGAATTGTGTGATTGGATTTTTCATAGGCATCTTAGTTTTATTGGTAAACAACCTTCAAACTTGGGTACATAATTTTTGTGCTGACAATAGTACTTGAGTCCAGAAACAAACTGTTTATAGTGTGTGTTTTAGGGCTATACAGTAAAAATCCTATTTTCCGCCAGGGGTCGGGACCGCAGCCGTGATGGATTGGAGAATAGACAGATTATAGAGAATTCACCCACTCACACTTATATCGCTGGAAACTTATCATTAGTGCTTACGCACATTAAACTTTAATTGCTGTATAGTAAACATTGATTAACAAAATGAGAATGAAAAGGTTAGAAAAAAAAAACATGTTACAGAATGTATATACTGAAGGTCACAATTATGTTTTTACTACAGTAATGCAGTTTTACCTAGTTTTAATGCAAAACATAATCTGGTACATTATGTAATGAGCACAAAAATGAATTATTAACATTCTTAAATTTAAACTGCAGTACAATGTAATATATTAAAGGCCAGTTCTCACGGCCAGTGTTTTCGCAGACATCAGACAGCCCGATGTCGGTACACGGATAGCGTGTCACCTGTGTATCATCAGACATGACCGTTCCAACGACCCGTGACCTGTGTAGGAATCGCGGCTTAAAACTTCATCTCCGACCACAGGCCTCTTTCCGCATGTTGTACGGGATCTGTTCAGGTAGCACCGGATGGCCTGTCCGTAAGTCAGGCATACAAAGGCGAGCTGTTCCAACGACCTGTTATTTGGTAGACAGCAGACGAGGCCTTACGGATGACAGGCCATTGGAACTAGGCTTCTGAGGGCTAGACGGCAGGAGGGGGAAATTGTCGTCTGGAGGGGGATAAGTCATACGGCAACTGTTATATCGTGGCACGATGAACCCAGACACTGACGGAAAATAGGGTGACGGACAGTCGGGTTTTCAATGTAATTTGTAAAAACAGATGATCGAAATGCAAATCCAATGAACATTTCTGTTCAGGAATTTAAATTTCACAATTTTGCATATGTTTTGAAGTTACGAATCCGTTTTAAGTAACTTAACAACAAAATCTTAATTCTAGTATGATTAGTTTTATTTGACTTCAGTATATTTCGTGATAAGAATTAATTATCTAATGACAATGAATTATTACAAAAAGGCACATTCGCAAAGTAGAATTCAGCTGTAAAAGGCCACTCATGATTGTCGTTTGTAACTACTGAGCTTTGTTGAGGAGTCCACACAAGAACTCTGTTTCTAGTCAAAGATGCTGCCAGACAAGTCTTTTTACTGTGCCATAACATACCTGCAATAAATGCAAAATATTAGTTTCACATTTTACTTCAATGTACAATTCAATAAATACGAGGTTTAAGGCCACCAGAACAAGATATTCTTAAGCAAATCAATGAATGCAGTAAGACATACGCAATCTGTCACTTGATAGTCTGCAAGACCTGATAGTGTACATTTAGGATTTCCAGGTCAGAAAAGAAAGAAAATAGTAGGGAGTTAGTGAGAGAAGTCAGGAGCAAGTAAGAACTGACTTGAGTGAGCGAAAACTGTCAGGAGTAATTTTTCGTTAGTTCTCGGGTGAGCTCTGAACCAGTCAGTATTTTGTGCTCTCTTCCACCTTCAAACCACATGACATCGGTTGCTGTCCATACCTGACTGGTGCGACGTCCCTTTACCATTTTAGTTACATGGGTGTTCTTTACCAATATTTACCAGGGTGAGTTTTTAATCCTGCAGTCATTCATACGAGTTATACTTCAGAAAGTTAGAAAAAAGACAAAAATGTCATGAGAGTTTATGTTAAAGGCAACTCTATTCTAGACTTTCTTTTCAAGTGTTTTCCTGATTGAAATATAGTACACAAGTTAACTTCAAAAACTATAAGAAAAGGAATTGTATACAAATACTATCGTAAATATGCTAATGGGAACTACATGAAAAATACTTTACTTGTTAATTAATTTTGCTTGTTTTACACCTGATCATCAGTGTGATTTTGATAATCCGCAATTTAACAATCCAGCACAGACAAATCCCAGAGCATGAAAAAAAGCTTCTTTATTTGAACATCCTAAATTAAGGCCAACATGACTCACTCTTACATTTATGAAGGAATTTTGAGTAAGATAATCGTATAATGGGAAACAATTACTAGTTTATATTTTCTTACAAATTATTAAGGTCAAAGCTGAATGTTCAGAAATACAAAGCTTCAGGATTTTGTGTTTGCTCCAGAGAATGTCTTAATTAATGTATCGCTGAAAGATTTCAACTTACCTATACATCAATTATGTAGTCGCACCAATTTTTTATTATTATTTTTAAGGAGGCAAGTGTATCCAAAAATTCAAAAGAATATTTAAAATGAGAAAGATTATATTAGTAATTAATTTAAAATGAAACATTTTATAAACATATACTTAATGAGTAGTTCATGTGGCACTTGACAGTATTTTGAATACTAATGTATATATATTTAGTGCTAGCAAAGTACCCGTCCTTCGTACAGGGTTTATGCTGATTTATATTGTGCTCATTGCATTCAGAGCATGAATACATTGAATTTCTTGAATAAAATAAGTTAACTCTAGGATTTTAACCTGTTAACGAGTGAAGCAAAATGATCCCAAACGAGTACGGACGTCTTTGGACGTCTGTGCCCAAATGAGTATGGTCGTCTTTAGACGTCCCTAATATTTATTTTAAATTTCAGCTATAATTAAATGTCGATGTAAGTGTATGAACTTCCATATGATACCCGCATCCTATTGGCCACCAATGGGACTACAGCTGTACTTTAGTCAGCTGATAGATGACGCTTCAATGCCAGCTGTAGTTTCCCTGGCATTTTCGTTGCGCGCCAAATCTGTTTCTCCTCGTGTCTAACCTTATTGCGTTCTGCTATATTTACGTTTCGTTCATCTATAGTAGGCCTAATTACATTTGGTATTTTGCCAGTGTGATATTTTGTTTATTGTATTTTGTTACAAAGTAGTTGTATTTAGTTATTTTCAGCGTTGTACAGTAAAATAGGCCTGTATAATTTCTTTTCCGTGTTGTATTGTAAATATGTTAAAAAGTTTGTCAGTGTTGTACAGTAATTAGTTAATTTTATTCATCAGTGACCTATTTATTACAATGGACTCTAACAAGCGATATTTAGATCGAAGTGATGATGTTGCACGCCCGGTGAGTGGTGACAAACAGGCGCTCCGTCTGTCTGGCCGCCATTTCATGTGACCACTCCCAATGAGAGAGGGTGGAGCCACAAGAAAACAACGGAAGTGTTTTGTATGCACTCATACTACACGGAGGGCTTCACAGCGCAAAGACACGGCCTATGAGTGCTCCAAATGTGAAGTTGCACTTTGCATTTACCCATGTTTCGAACAATTTCACACAATGGAAAAATTTTAATTTTGCTAATTATAATCACAGTTTCCACCATTTTGATTTGTAAATATTACCATATTGTATCTTAAATTACTATTTTCAATAAAGTATAACAGTTTATTGATAATTTTAGAATTTTTTTTTCGTACTCCCTGGGGTCACTCTAATGGTAAATGCTGCACTCACTAACAGTATGGAAATATGGACGTCTTAAGACGTCCGCACTCCTCAACAGGTTAAAACAATTTTTAATATGATCATGTTTATAAAAAAGAAAGTTTCATAAACAGACTTATACAACTTTTTTACGGCTTTGTTTCTCTTTGTGAATATGTGCAAGTTCCTTTCGCTTGAAATACGAAGAGCGCAAAACTGTGTTGTCGTTAGGTTTGGTATGGTATTTACTTCGGAACTATGTAAGTTGTTTGTTTATTCCATCAGCTGATTAATGAAACCATTATAAACAATTGTCAAAATGGTATTGCCATAGGGCTTGCATTGATACTTCTTAGAGCCCCTGGGGCAGTGCTTTGATGGAATTTCAAAATAAAGATAAGCCTATGTGTTAACCAGAGACTCTAAGAATGTCCATGCAAAATTTTAGCCGAATGGGTCCATTAGTTTTTGCGTGATTGAGTAACACACACAGACAGACAGACACCATTCGATTTTCATGTAATAGTAAGATTATACCAAACAAATTGAAATGGAATTTCCTTCCAACTGTAACCCTATATTTTTTACCTCACAGGAGAATTCAAGTAAATTATTTTTAACACTGTTACTTTTCTGAAAATGGCTCTTTTTTAGATCGAGGAGGGGTCGCTTTTGAAAAATAAATCATGTTACACCTCATATTAACCCAACTACTGGTGAGCGTCGATAATTCGACGGTCAAACATTGCTACAAATAAACCAGTTTCTATGATAATGATAATGTTTTATCTGCAATATTTTGGTATCGTTTGATATTAGATAATCCGATCTATCGACATATCACATTTGATATGCATTTATTTTGTATTCAGAATTAATACTGTTGTTCAGTTTTCAGTTTCGCCATTACTGCTATGTTGTGTTTGCGTCAGCGTCTTGTTCTCTTACATTGTCAAATAACACTGGTTTTTAGCGTAATAACAATAAAAATGTTTTATATATTATATTGGTGAAGTGCACATTTAGTGTTTATTTCAAATAACATTTCTTATGTAATTACTAAGCTATTCAGACATGTGATGTGAATATTTTAGAACATTGTACATATTTTATTTTTGAGTATTGGACTTTCTAAATAGATTTGGAAATGGATAGGGATTGTTTTAGACCATTCAATCGATATAAGAGATATATTACAAAGTGAACCCCAGTATAATCTGATCCAGAGTAACATTTCATATCATGGTGATTCCTTGCCCTTCTGTGATGGGGAAATACTTAATACGCTGTTGTGCTTTTAGGGTGATAAAAATTTAATTTATAAACTTATCTAATAGTATATATATATATATATATATATATATATATATATATATATATATAAAGTTTATGAAACTAGATGAACA
>JAQJVL010000018.1:2053731-2238731 GCA_035578905.1 Stictocephala bisonia | reverse complement strand
AATATTTTTAAAAACTGATGAGAAGAAGTGATAATAACACGTGATTTATTCTTATGAAAAAGAATTCAGTCTTATGAGCACTACTGTAGGTCAGTAAATTTATTTAGTAACTCTTTGTACAGTAAAGCATTTATAAAATGACTCTTTTTTTATCAAAGATGGGTCGGTTTTGGAAAATTGTTATTTGTATAACATGTCTTTATTCAATGTGTAACAAAATAAGAAACCAGATACACTTACAAACAGCGATTTGTCCCTTTTGATTAGGAGGTTCTTTGACAGCGCACCTTAGAGATAACTTGTGTAAGATTGAGCTATGAATCATAACTCCCATTGGTCCAAGCTGCCAGGTCAGTATATCAATTATCTGCAACTACAAAAAAAAAAAAAGTATTTAATAGTCAAATACAATACAAGTTAGTAGGGATGGTTTGGTGACTGGTTGGGTTTATAAATAAAGTGGTTTTACATATATTTAATTTTCTTTTTTAGGGTTGCCAATACTGTTTGTATAGGCAAAAAGGTCACTAAAAGAACAGAACATGAAAAGGGTCTCTAATTAACTACCCCTCTTTAAGTTCAACACTCACTGATGACCTTAATGACTATTTCAGGAGCTGGAAGCTAATTCCAAATTCTATAAAGATGTACTGTAGATGGCTTGTTTTCATTTAAATAATAGACTGGCTAACAACTAACTTGATTGCATGCTTGTTGGAAAACATAATAAACATCCATAGTTTCTGGGAGAGAATGATGGCCAGTGGCCTTGACCAGAGGGTTCTGAAGTTATTGGAAGATAAAGCAACATCAAGTGTGGCTGTTCTATGGGTTGGTGACCTGTAAGAGATCCTATCCTTTCAGGCAGCCCCCTCACCTGGTTACTGATGGTGGTACGGAAGTTATCCTTAGGCCATTGGTAACCAATTTAGTGTTAGAGAGGGATCCTTAGCCCCAAACTTCACCTGTTAAAATTAGACATCCTTTAACTTTAACTGGTCTCTAACACTAACAACAATCAAATCAAAAAATAATTTATTTTACCATTTCTTTGTACATATACAAATTGTTCAAATACAACTGGAAAGTATCATTTGATTGTTTATAAAATTTCTTATCTATCAACAAACAAAAAAAGAAACAAATATCTACATGGAAATTACAACTTTGGGTAAAATAAATAAGTACCCCAGAGAAAAAACTGTTTTTGGGTTGCTATTACTTAAATAAACTAAAACTAAAGATAGCGAGCTGACTGAAATTCAGACTCCACATTAATAAGACAAAAAATACATACAACATTTGTTCTACATTTTTCAAGCAATATAAGAGGAAATTTAGTAAATGAAATATTTGTTACTACTATGAATTAGGAAAATAGATTTAATAAAAAAATTAACTATACGCAAACTAAGCCAATATGTTTTCAATATCAGCATCTAAAATCCAAATGAGAGCCAATCCAGTCCAACATCTCACTGTATCATCCTTCACACAAGTTCTGCTTACTACAGCTCTGGCACTTGTTCGCTCAACTTCTGAGTATTGTGTTCCCATTTCACTAAATAGTTCTTACATATGAGAAACCGACACAATGTTGTGCACATTTTAAGGCAAATATGAATGATTATATGAGTATAGTCTGGTTACTGACTGAGTTTGACTGTTCTTCATAAAGGGCCATTTTTTAATAGCACAATAGCCAGGACAACTAAGGGACCTTCATCTTTAAGTGGAATCCGAACCACATAGTATTGGTCTGATTTCTAGCTGATTGACAAGCTCAGTTCTCTTCGCTACACAACATCCGAATACTGACCACCACCCAACATGGACACCCCAGACTTCTCTAGTAGTGTCCATGCCGATAGCAACCATTGAGCGGACGCCATGTCGGTATTAAAAGGACAGGGTATAGTACCTATCAGCTACAATCTCTACAAGATTGATGTTCAATGTAATAGTCATGAGGTTAGTAAGTCAACTTCAATTTCTTAGCTCCCCTCCCTGCTCTGTGTAACGTAGAGAATGAAATTAGATCTGCCATGTGACTATAGTGAAAAATCTTAGACAGTTAACTATATTGTCAATGACTGCCTTTTGTATTGAGTTCAGTGAGCTGAAATTTATCTTAGTGTGTTATGATTGGCTTCATCATTGTGATGGGAGATCTACTTTTTTATATTTTCTTCCTCTCTTTTTTCTGATCTGGGGTTTTTGTTTTGCTATAGCGCAGGTACTTTGTATCATAATCCAATGTTAATGGTGGGCTCCATACTAACCCCTCCTTTTTATTTCCTTCTTGATCAATTCAAGACCTTGATTCAAGAGCTTGGACACAGCCAAACAAGTGATATACAAGCTCATAAACTAATATCGAATTTGACCAATGTACATTAAAGAAGAATACATATATTGGATAAGAAGGGAGTTTAATAACCAATGCATGGTAATTATATGATTCTAAAATTTACTTTTTTTATCTTTATACACCAGTGGCACATTATGGATTAGTTGGACGTCCTGGATTTTGAACCAGTGACTCCCTGCATGAAAGGTAGGAGTGCTAGCCACTGGGCTAGGAAGAGGTCTAAATTTGATGACCACTGAATGAACAAATAAGTATTAGAACCATTTTTCTATTGTCTATAAAAAATCCTCCAGATCCTTGACACACTGCACCTTCTGCTTCCTGAGTATTTACTGTATTTAACAAAAAAGAAACGTTAAATGAAGAGTTATTAATTTTAAACAGTAATAAACAAAAAATTTAGATGATGGATTAAAAAACATAACTGGCAAAACAAAACTGAGCTCCAACAACAATCAGTCAACTACAGATCCAGACTTTCTGATAGCACTCATTGTTACAGTAATTATCGCACCATATATCACTTTAAATTGATTGATCCAAGGAGATCAATTACTTAATTTATTATTGCCATGTAAGATAGGATCATAGTGAATGTAAGTACTGTTTTCCATATGATTTAGTAAAAAATTAGCAGTTTTCAGCTTTTACATAATTTGCCTTTAGTAACAAACAACATTACCTACCTCTCCATATAATCTAAAACATTACCTCACTAAACATTATGTTCTTTAGTGTTTGTAAAATAAAATGCAAAATAGTATTGTGTTGTGTTACTTATTACCATATTTTTACTCACCTTCCCATCTGCTGTAAGCACTGCTGCCATCCTACCACAACGGGAGAGACAAACACCGGTAGCATGTTCAGAATTTTGTACCAGCTTGTTTTCCTGATGGCCATACACAGTCCACAACTGTAAATGCAGCTCTCGTTTAGCTTGCCACACCAAGACACTGGCTGAATCACGACACCACAATAGTCCTCCAATATCATCACATCCTTTAACAAATATCTTCTGCAAACCATAAGACATCTTTTGAGATATTGCCATACAAAAAGTTCTATTTAATATTGAGTAGAAAGCTGCTAAGCTTGTTTAGTCACACTAGATTATTTTTTAAATAAAGTACTTAGGAGAGTGGGCGAAGAGTGGGAAGTACTAAAAACTATAAGAAGAAAAATGAATTGGTTTGGACATGTGATAAGAGGGGAGAGCCTGTTGAGAACAGCTTATAAAAAGAATAGTTAGAGGAAAGAACAAGATATCAAACGGTGGATTGTGTAAGGATCAGAGGGTAGTGTGAGGCAAAAAAAAGACTGCTCAATAGGTTTGGCGGAAGGCTGCAGCAGGGCCTGCCTGAGACTAGAACACTCTTGATAATGATGATTAATATTTGTAAAACGCTGAATAAAAGAATCTGATTTTGTTGCATGACTGAATTAACAATGGCCTTACTATGTTGAGCCATTTAAAACATTCACTGCAGGTGGTATGGATCTACGCCATAGCGGTCGTTCTGCACAAGCTGATGATGCATATCATTGTTATTTAAAAAAAGCAACCAATTTATGACAATGTGAGGCCAGCATTGCACGTGAAACTATAAATTTGTAGTAGGGTGGTCAGTATGCTGTAAACAACATTTCATTTTGGTAGTTTCGGCGTAGCAGTTTTGGCGATTAACTGGTGTATATTGTGTACTAGCTGTACCTGTCCGCTTTGCTGGTTATAATATTCAGTTTGATTATATAATCAAAATGTGCAACAAACTTTCAGTTTACATTGTATTTTTCCACTATCATTCAAATAAATTGTAAAAAACAGCTGATGTTATGTATAATTTACTCGGATCTTCAGGCGCATCATTAACTTATTACCCGATTGCTTGTTTAGAGGGTGACTAGTCAATACAGCACCTGCAATTTGCGAAATGCAAAAAGGAAACATTCGTGTACGATATTTACATTTCGAAACTGAAAGGCGCTTCCAATTATTAATTGTAATTTTTACCTTGTAAATAATTT
Source organism: Stictocephala bisonia (assembly GCA_035578905.1). NCBI lineage: Eukaryota > Metazoa > Arthropoda > Insecta > Hemiptera > Membracidae > Stictocephala > Stictocephala bisonia. The sequence goes on along the minus strand of JAQJVL010000018.1, from coordinate 2,234,332 downwards.
TTATTGCTATCCACTTCTGAACCAGATAAAGCGAGGCCGGATAATCGAGGTTGTACTGTACTTTATCAGAATAAATGGCCAAAGAGCCATCTCATAATTTTTAAAGTATATTTTGTTTTAAAAATTTATTTATGTTTTGTTGTACACTTATAGCTCATAAACAAAAATATTTTACCAGTGAGAAAATGTGTTATTTAAGTCTAAATTTAATCCTTTCAGTGCCGTGACCATTTCCCAAAAGAATGTGCATAAATTTCCGGGTTGTTTTTCACAAATTTATAAGGGTTTGGGAAAGACATTGTGGAAAAGAACTATATACCCTATATTCATAATTTTTTATTTTAATTTGTAGAACTTGAAATTCTCTACAAAACAGATATAGTAATAGGACAATTTATGAAAGGTAAATAATAATTAAAAAATAGTAATAAAAAGTAAAAAAAAGAAAATTTAAAAAACTAAGTTTGAACTGAACTTTCATATGTATAACAATTTAAAAAAAAAATAACTAAGTTAGAACTGAATTTTCATATGTATAACAATTTTTTACCTTTTTTATTTATACCATGTAAAAGACCAATAAACAAATTTTATATTTGACTTGATTGAGCAATATAAACAGAATTCATTGTAAAGTCATTTTTCGTCACATTTCTGTAACTTGGTGGAAAAACATTGTTATAAAAAACTATGTATCCTAAATCTTTTTTTAAATTGTAGAACATAAAATTCTATACAAAATACATATAGTAATCAGAGAATTTGTCAAAAGAATACAATTGAAAAATTTAGTAATAGTCGAAAAAATAAAACTATCACCAAATAAACAATCACAACAAACTTATATCCTTTAATATAATAATGACTATCACAAATTATATGTTTCAAAATAGCAAAGTAAAACTGTATTACAAATTACTTTTAGAAACAACATACACATGGGCGGAGTTATGGGGGGAGCAATGCCCCCCCAACCTTCGTGTGAATTTTAATTTTTATTTATAAGGAATATAATTTTATATAAAAGTTATTAAATGAACAATGAACTTAAATGCATGTTGACTCTATATATACTAATAATAATAAATTAGAATGCCATTAATCCAAAATGAAGAGCAGTGCGAGTATTAGCATCCCACTTATACAATACAATTACGGGTTGACTTCGACTACCTACCATCTACAAATTGGCGCGGCTGACTGAATCAAGTTGTGTTTAGAGCAGCCGGCGGCGGTGTTTCAATTATTTGGCAAGTCACAACAGGAGTGCTATATCGTCTAGACACGTGTGCGCCAGTCTGCCCAGCCCAGTCAGTCAGCAGTTGTCAGCTAGTGTTCATGCTCTGATCACGCTTTCGTGCTTCATGTATTAAAATAAGTGTTTTTGTTTGTGTCATTTAAGATGAGATATGTGGTGTTTCTATCTTAATTAATTACAATATTATCATTTTTCTGTTTTGTTCATCTATGGAATCTACAGTTTAAACAAAATGAGTAAAAAAACAACAGACATTAGAACTTTTTTTAAAATAAAAGAACCAGTGACCGTGTCTTCAGACCGATGAAGAAGCGGAATCTGAGTGTTTAATAAAAGCTTCCCCGGGCTGTTCAAAGTCTTGCCGTGACGTAAGTAAACAAACTGATTCAGTTACTTATTCTTATGATGAAGGAGCCTACTCAAAAAAATTGGACCTTGGTAATATAGACGGGTCCATCGCGCCCAATTTTGACTACATATCCACTTTAAGACTTTAAAAATTCAAAACGAGCATTTACATCATTTTATTTTAAGAAATTTGAATGGCTAGAATACAGTATAAAGAAAGATGCTGTATTCTGTTACGCTAGCAGGATATTTTCTTCTAACAATAAAGATGTATCTGTAACTGAAAAAGGCATAAGTAACTGGAAGACGATAGGGGAAAAATTAGAAAAGCATGCGTCCAGTGAAAGTTACTTATTTTCCATGGCGAAGTGGCATAACTATAGAAAGCCAAAGGATACAATTGCTTCGGAAATATCATCATCTCATAAAGAGCTTATTTCTGAAAATCGTGAATATTTTAAGCAAATTTTGGACCTTTTGTTATTTTTGGCCAAACAAGGAATGCCTTTTCATGGACACGATGAAAAAGAAACGTCAGGCAAAAAGGGAAATTATTTAGAGTTATGTGAATTATACTCAAAATATGATGCTAAATACAAATGAAAAATATGAATGATATTTAAATTTAACAACTCATGACTTTCAAAACGAAATTTTCGAAATTGTTACTGAAGAGGCTTTAAGTATAATAGTGAATGAGGTAAACAAATCTAGATTTTATGCCTTAATGGTCGATGAAGCAAAGTCACACAGAGTTCAACAATTGTGTATTTATGTTCAAATTATTAAATTGTCAATAAAACCAATACATTTAAATTTCAACTAGGCCTTTCGCCAGCAAAGCTGGCATCATCAGGCAACACATCAAAGTTTAATACCAATACATTTAAATGTATTGGTTTTATTGAAAATTTAATAATTTGAACATATTAAATGACCAATATCAACTCTATCTCAACTTCACTACTAATTGTGTATTTGTATAAGATATTTGTTTGAATCAGAAATTAAAGAAAGATTGCTAACAATGAAGGATGTTTCTCTAGATCGTAGTGGTGAGTCCTTAGCAAACATTATTTTGAACTACCTTAAGGAAGTAGGTATAACTGCTACTTTAATAGATCAATCACATGATGGCGCGAGTGTAATGTCCGGAGTAAAGAATGGGCTACAGAAAATCATCAGGGATACCCATTCTCTCGCCATGTATGTGCACTGTTTAGCACATAAGATTAATTTGGTTCTTGTGAAAGCAATAACTACAGTTGTTTCTTCTTTAATGTGATGCAGTCACTATATGAGTTTTTTTCTAACCCTGATATGCATGCGGAATACAAAATACTGCAAGAGGAGCTACAGATCAAAGTCCCAGGTTCACATGAGATCCACAAATTAAGTGACACTAGGTGGTCGTGTAGGGCTACTGCTGTCCAATCTGTTAACAGAAATTTTGATGCAATTCGTGCCGTCCTCAAAAAGATTGCTAATGATCTAAGGAATTCGAAGTCTCCTCAGGCCAAAGGATTACTGGCTTCAATTACATCCATGGACTTTGTATTATGTTTAATATTTTTATTGGAGTAATTAACTGATATAAATATCCTCAGCAAAGCGCTTCAGAAGGAGGACTCTTGCATAGCAAGATGTGCGAAAGCATCAGGAGCAATTATTATGAAGCTCGAGTCAAAAAGAAGTGAAAACGCCTGGGAGAAAAAGTGGAATGAAGTAATGGAGTTTTCAAGGATTCACGAACTACATTTATTCCCTGAAAATATTTTCATCACAACACAATCCAATGAGACTACCACAACATATCGTTCCTTGGATAAAGAAAGTCATTCGACTTCAAGTTCACATATTGCGCCTAAACGTCGACGAGTTATTTCAAAAACTCTTAATGATATTTTGATCAGTGATCTCAAAATAAGGTTTGCCGGTGAAGCAATGGAAGTAGCAAATGGAAGTGAAGAGTTCCTTTGTCTCAATGTAGAGAAATCTGAATCGTTTATACAGAAATATCCAGTGCCCGGATTGAACCAAACTATGCTTATATCAGAAATGAGCATCCTATGGTGCGTTCTCGAGTCAGATGGTATCAACCCCAAAGAAATACCGCTTAAAGAGTTGGTTAAAATATTAAAAGAACTGGTTTTAATTCAAGATGATATTTATCCCAATTTCAAACAGCTTTTTAAGATTTGTCTTACCCTTCCATCTAATAGTGCTACTTGTGAACGATCATTCTCGACAATGAGAAGAATTAATCAATGGCTTAGGTCATCCATGGGCCAAGAACATTTCTCCGATTTGGCTGTCATTTATTCAGAATCTAATTTAGTAAAAACCTTCAACTTGGATAAAATAACAGATAAATATGCAAAAAAAGGAAATAGAAAATTGCCTCTTATTTAATTATTAATAAAGGAGTGCTAATATTGTAGTGCTAATTTGTTAATATAAGGGTTACATTGCTTGACAATATGAGACCGTTCTGTTGTAGTAAGTAAATATACTTGGTTTATACTGCTATAAAACCAATATTATTTTTGTTTGATAAAAATAAACATCAATTTTATGTTCTGAGTTTAAGTATTTTTCATTCAAAAAAGGTACCTAAATGTCATGTTTTTAAGCTTCAATTCTTAAAAATGTCCCCCAGACCCCCCAGAAAAAGTAGGATACAGGAAACTTAATGCATGGTAAACTTGTTACTTGTGCCCCGCAACATACCCGCCCGTGAACATACATAACACTGTCTAACATAACCAAAAGAACTGAAGAATATTTGTGTATTCTACTGACTGCCTTCTGAATCAACACCAGCTGACAAATGTCATTGTTATCTTTTTTCTCGATTACCAATTCAAAGGTGTAAAAGAAAGAAATACGAAAACGATACCAATCGAAAGATCGATTCATTCGGAATATGGCGGATCTTTATTCAAGTCGATCATACATACTATATGAAATATTACGAAAATACGGATTATCCACTGGGTCGACGCTGGCAATTTACGTATAAATTACATCGTCGACTATGTCGACGCTACGGCACTGAAATCTGGGTTCATCACCTACAAACACAGAAAATTATAAGAATCGGATTGAAAATAAAAAAAATAACAAGAAATATTTTGCTGGAGACTGTCAGATTTGCTTGTTAAAATTAACTCTCTGTCTATTATTGTCAGTTCTTTTCATTGACATTATATTCCAACACCTGGCTCCAGACGTCAAAATAAACATTCTCGATCGTCTGCTTATTATCCTAAATACGTACAAGTTATCGTAAGCGAGAAACTGGATGTTATATGTAACATATTTCGAATGACGGGATATCGTCATTCGGTCCTCAACGTAAAATTTAGTAATAACCATATTTCGTCATTTCGGCCCTCAAGGGAAAAAACATAAATGATGAAATATGGTCATTCAGTCCCCAAAGGGTTAACAGCTGTTAATCAAATAAATCAATCAATTAATATAGCCCCATAAGAATTTTGGAGGCCAGTGGGATGGAGTCTTGAGTTCGGAGAGAAAAATCCTTTCTTAGTGAGCCTTTAGGGGCCAATATAAACCTATGCACACACTGTACAAAATTTCAAGTCAATTGGACGTATAGTTTTGGAGAAATAGTGATGAGTGGTAAATGGCTTTTATATATTATAGATATGTTTCTAGTATAAATATTTAGGTTATTTATAGTGTTTATAACATGAATACTCTCATGAAGGATTCCTTTAGAAAAAAATATAAGTACTGATGAATCAAATTACAGTAATTTTACATTGTTTTTGAAATTTGTTAATGATGGAGTATCAGATGAGGGAGACAAAGGTAGTTGGACATTTGCCATCATTATGTGAAAATTACCAATCACAACGTTTCGATTTGGTACAACCCAAACCTTTTTCAGCAGTCTGTGGATGGTTCTTGTGAAGTGTAGTGTGTATGTTTGTCTTGTCCCCGTGTTTTATCACCTTGGAGGGAACTAAGTAGACACTGCGTTTGGATTGCATCATCCTCACTTCCTGCCTGGGAGGTCTAGATGCCAGCGTCACTGCGGGTCGTAAGACTTCATCATTTTTGTAATATTTGTTTATTGTATTGTTTTATTCCTAATAATTGTTGTCTTTTCAGGTTAAAATGTATTGTAATAGTTAATTAGATTGGATAGTAGTCTCAGTCCTTCAGAGTCACATATATAATTCTTTGTGCATGTTTAATGTCATTTTAAATTAATATTGTTTAATTTAAACAAGTACCATATATTTATTTTATTTATGATTAGTTGATGTAATCTTATTTCAGTCTGATTTGAATATTAATTTAATTGTGTTTTAAAATTGTTTCGTTGATATCGTGACCTGGGCAGCGCCTAATTGGTCACATTAATTTAACCCTGTTAACATTTTTATATTTAGAAGAAGTTCATTTTGTTGTACCCCATTTTATGATCTAGGTTAAAATGTAAATACTTATTAAAGTAGATAAGTTTAAGAATGTAGTTTTATAACATGTTTATGTAGATGTAATTTAGTTTTTAGCACTTGAAAAAGGTTTGGGTTTTACCAAATCGAAACGTCGTGATTGGTAATTTTCACGTAATAATGGCAAATGTCCAACTACCTTTGTCTCCCTCAGTAAGTTTACAGTTTGAAAACACAACGAGAGATTCAGATTTGTTTATAATGACCCACCCTCCCAGCCAGATACATACTGTGGTTTTGACCCACCCACCCTCCTATACACGTACGGTGGTTTTGACCCACCCGCCCACCCATACAGTGGTATTAAAACGGCATAAATCAGAGCAAGTACCATAACGATGTACAAAAAGTGGTATTGACCCACCCACCCACCCTTACACGTACAGTGGTGTTGACCCACTCGGCCACCCTTACACAGTGGTGTAGACTGCCAATACCACCGCACGTTTATGGGAGGGCGGGTGGGTCAAAACCACTGTACGTGTATAGGAGGGTGGGTGTGTCAAAACCACAGTACGTATCTGGCTGGGAGGGTGGGTCAATACCACCGCACGTGTATGGGAGGGCGGGTGGGTCAAAACCACAGTACGTATCTGGCTGGGAGAGTGGGTCAATACCACCGCACGTGTATGGGAGGGCGGGTGGGTCAAAACCACAGTACGTATCTGGGTGGGAGGGTGGGGGTTAGGTTAGGTTAGTGATAGAGAATTTAATAAGTAAACTTTAATAGAATGAACTAGTGTATTAAGAAATTAAGTATTGTAAATAACCAACATATTAACTACAAATATTGTGTGAATTTCATATGAATCGATTTTACTTGTCAATATGTTGAAATATGTAAGCAGCAGCCATGGTGCTGAACTGGGCAAGGCAGCTCTGCAACCTGTGACTGTTGCATGATCGCGACTCCATGCACTCTTGCAGGGAATGTGTTAACAATGTAATTAACTGAGTTCATGCGGCAACAAATCATTTATCTGATATTTGATGGGACGATCCAGAGAAGTCGGGAGTACACTGATTTATTACCAGTATTAGAAACTAACAATCATTCACGAGTTAAATAAAACGCTTCCAACTTTCCATGTATAATTCACCCACACCACCAGTAAGAAAGAGTTCTTAAAAAATAAAATAATTTAACCTGTTCAAACTTCAGCTGTTTGAACTTGAAATGGTAAATTTTAAATGATGGTTCAATAACAATAATTTAAAAAGCAATGGTGTAATAACTAAACATTGTTGCATTGACAAACTTTTTTTTCAGATTTGTACTTTCATGAACCCAGTAAAAATTAATCTTACTCCTGTCATGATTTAAAAAATATTTCTACTAAATTCCAGTTCTTTTGTGCAAAAATACCCATTATGGTTTACAATGCTCCTGAAAAACAAAAAACATTGTTTACCTGAATGCAGAGCCATGAATAATTTTCTGTAACATAAATAGTAATAACGTGTCCTTGACTGCAAATATTGACAGTAGAAAATAGTTCTCCATCATAGCTAAACTGTGCTATTGGACAGTTATGGTCATTGAATTTAGCTCCACTTATTGATGCGATAATGTCTGCACTTTGGTTTTCAACTTTCCAAATATCTATGAACATCTGAAATGTCAATTAAAAAATATTAATAAAATATGTCTTTAAATTAAATATTCAAATGGGTGGATTTGAACATGAATTAGGTATAATCAACCTGGAACAAAACTGTTCCATTGAGAAACACTAATCAGTAAGTCTATAAAATTAAACAAAATACTGTACATAAAAAAGGCATATATGTATACTATATAAGAAATAATGTTGATTCATTCCTGGCTTGCTCTTTGGATGATAATGATAACTATTGTAATTGGAAAACATAATTTGAAACAAATCTACAGTTAAAATCCTTAGAGTGAAAATGTTAATTAGGAACAGTTTAGAGCAGTGGTTCTCAGCCTGGGGGGCGTGAGAGAATTTCAGGGGAGGCGTGAGGGTACAAAGAAAAAAAATTAAGAAATATATATTTAGTTAAAAAACAAAAACTTTCAAAACCATCAAATAAACTTTCCTATTTAAATATATCTGGATTTTTATTTTGTATCCCAGCTTTTGCTAACGTAGAGTTAGCATCGTCAGTTTCATAATTTCACTGTTCTAACTTGAACCAACCAATTATTGACTGGAGGGGAGGCGTGAGCTATCTTCAGTGTTCAAAGGGGAGCCAGTGCTAAAAGGTTGAGAACCGCTGGTTTAGAGCATGTTTGTGTTATCATGCAAGTTCCTCCTAGCCTTTGAAACAACACAGTTTACATGATCAGAGAAGATCAACTTGAAGTCTATGAGGACACTAAGATCGCGAAGAGCCACTAATATCATAAAAGAAGAATGATGGATTAGTTTTACGTGGGAACAAAACAACCACTGTTTTGCTAAGGTTCAGCGGCATGTAATTGTCTTTAGTCCTGGGTAATGTAATTAAGATGTTTGTACGAGGGGAAAAAGAAGTCAATATATTGTGGTAAATTAGAAAAAAAACACAGGTAAATATAGTGAAATACTTGAGTACCATTGTTCTCTTCTTCAGTTGTACAAGACTGTATGCACAGCTTCATAGAAAGAAGGCCAATGAAGTGTTCATAAGTTCTAAATATTCTTGCTGTTAGTTTTTAATTACCTTATAAATGAAATGAAATATAATGATATCCTTACCAAAAGAAATACAAATTGATATCATGACAACAGAAACCTCTAATAATATCAAAGTTCAGTAACTGCACCACTATTGCCAAGCGTTTCAACTAGTGAGGCAGTCAACTTTTGCCAGGCGTTTCATACTATAAAAAAGCTCAACCACACTTTGCTGCTGGCTGTGAACTCACCTGTTTAATGAAATATTCTATACCACACATTTTGAAATGTAAATTCTGAGCTCTCTATGCCTGAAGTCTAGAGTCTCTACCCTTGGAAACTCAAAGATTGTTTATTCAAAATTCTTCCCTTTGGTATATTTATAACCTTGATAAATTATCAACTTATCAAGATTTGACTGTATTTTAAATAAATGGATAAGTGACCAGTTATTTACTACTGTTACAAACTGAGATAAATGCTTAAGTTAATTTAAAAAAATGACAAGAGTAAACATAGGTTAATATAATGTCACAACTGAGAAGAACATATTTACAAATATGATACTCACGGAATGGCTGGAGAATACTGCCAGGCTGTTTCCACAAGGATGCCACAAAATGAACTCATTTGTATAGTCACTAGACAAACTGTCTAAAAACTTTGTTGTCTTGGCATCGATAAAACTTAGAAACACTTGATTTGGATTTGTTTGCAGCCAAGAAACTTCTTTTTTTGAAGGAGAAATCTTTAAAATCTGAAAAATATTGATAAATGATCTACTGTTAAGGTTGAAAAGAAACAGGATTCAGGAATTGGAATTCAATGTGTGTTGGTACGGCACTTCATAAGCAAATTAAATTTTTTTTAAATTACTTCGTCTGATTGCGCTTTAAAAAACTCATCAAAATTCATTAAAAAAGCAGTAATATTGAATATACGTATGATTTGGTTTTCATAGACCAGCTATTAAACTAATATAAGATTAAAAATACTACAAAGATAAAAATATCTAAATAAAATAAAATCTACACTACAAAGTATACGTATCTTAGTGTTTAAATATTGATCTCCCGTCACAGAGCTAAATCCAGGTTTCTTTACCATTCAACACCTGATTCTTCGATTGAATGAAGACCAGCTAATCCCCCTGAAAAGAATGCAATAGGCACTCATTAACTATGTGATTGAACTCATTAACCATGGTTTGAACTTCAACTCTGCAATCACACGACTGTTAATTTGCCGTTCCCCACTTAAATATCCAGTAGTTCTTCCCACACCTGTGCAAAAGCGACTCAACATAATCCATTCCTTATGAGGAAGGTTCATTCTACTGATGATGGTGATAGGGGTCTGATAACAGAAACTTGTTTCGACTGTCAAACAAATTCCAAGTTAACGCCCAGTTTGTTTTTGGCAAAAATTTTTTTGAGAATAACTGGGAAGTTACTTGAAGAGGTGGATTTCTAGATTTAAGTCCCGTTGCATGTTGTGGGATGTCTGAATCTCCCCACTGCAAAATGGGGAGATTTAGAGTAGATAGGATCTTTTTAAACTCTATGAGAAGTGTCTCTTTGCTTCTAATATTCGGAGGAGCTACGTTGCACAGTACTGGAAACCATGGTAGAGGGGTTGTAATTAGGTAGCCATTGATAGCCCTATTTAGTTGTACATCAACCTCTTGTACATGTGTACTGTTAAGCCACACGAGAGCTCAATATTCATCAGTGGAGTAAACTAGGGACAAAGCAGTAGTACGCACAGCTTGAATTCCCACAATGATCCAGGAAGTTACCACACAACTTAGTTCTGGTTATCACTTTAGCTGCTGTTTTCTTTGGGTGACTTTTAAAACAGAGAGATTGATATAAACTGACACCCAATTATTGTGGTTGCTCATTGTGTTTCAGCCTAACACCATTGAAAAAGATGTTCAATTTATATTATATTGAAACTAGACTCTATAATATTATATTGAACTGTATATTATTTATTTCACTAAGAATATAATCAATTTGAATACTATTTTTTATTTAAAAAATCAGTGAATTGGATCAAAATGCAGACCAAAATCTAATATGATCAATGGTAATAGATTAATTTAACAATCATTATATTTATTGAAATTTACATATTTATCTATAAAAATATTGAAAGTACTATTTTTCTTTATTTAATATTTATTAAAAAAAATCTAAAGAAGCTTCTCGTTTTGGATTTTAGTTTAATATTTTGTATGTTGCTATCTCCTATCAGAAGAACTATTCGATATATTTGTACTATATATGTGTACAGAATCATTTTTATCATTTTAAATAAATTTACATTTTTTTTACAAACGTATATATTTTAGTTTGTTAAAACATAAATGGTAATTTGTAGTAGTTTTTTAATGTTACTACCTTTGTAGAATCAGATACTTGTTTGAAACGGTAAATCAATTTATTTTGGACAGTGTTGTAAACATTCAAGTGACCATTACATGCCACAGCACAAAGTTCTCCATCTTCAGATATGTCAACCACAGTCTTCTTAGATCTGTGTTCAGTTCTATAAACAAAACAAAAGTGAATATTCATAAATTGATAAATACATGACAATCATCTAAATTAGTTAACTATATCTATGAACTATAACAAATGGACGAATAATAATAGCTCCAAAGTTAGAAATAGTATACTTTGCAGTTCATCTTAAGTGATTCAAAAGTAAATTATAAATTTCTTTAAACACTGAGTGCTTCAGAGCATTGCTCATCTGACCCACGGTTTGACAATTAGGCACTTACATATTATAGCAACCGCTGCAATTTGACAATCCACTACAGCAACCGCTCCAACTTGACAACCTACTACAGCAACCGCTCCAACTTAACAATTCACAGCAGCGAGCACAGAATAATTCTGTTCATCCAATTACACATATATGTAATTAACACATACAGTTGATATTTTACTGAATCTAGGAGCCGATTTTGAAAGATGTTTTCTGACAATATCAGAACTATAGGTGAGGGCCCTCGCTTTTGAGTAGATGTAAGAAACCTGTTTTTGCGGGACCTGAATGTGGGAAGAGTGCTATCGGTGGTTATAGTTTGCAGGTGCATATATGAAAACAGGTGACAGAAAACAGAATATAGAGTAAAAATATAATTTTTATATTATATTTAAACTGATTGGTTTGCTACAATCTGTTATAATTATTATTAGTTTTCTTTACATGCTAAATCTTTTTATTTATTGTTAAATGTTCTGTACAATTTACAGTTTTATATCTGTTATTAGTTAATGTTTTGATATTATTTGAATCATAATTTTGTAATGTAAGGTTAGGTGGTAGAGACCTGTCCAGTCCTAATGTAAGGTTAGGTGGTAGAGACCTGTCCAGTCCTAATGTAAGGTTAGGTGGTAGAGACCTGTCCAGTCCTAATGTAAGGTTAGGTGGTAGAGACCTGTCCAGTCCTAATGTAAGGTTAGGTGGTAGAGACCTGTCCAGTCCTAATGTAAGGTTAGGTGGTAGAGACCTGTCCAGTCCTAATGTAAGGTTAGGTGGTAGATACCTGTCCAGTCCTAATGTAAGGTTAGGTGGTAGAGACCTGTCCAGTCCTAATGTAAGGTTATGTGGTAGAGACCTGTCTAGTCCTAATGTAACGTTAGGTGGTAGAGACCTGTCCAGTCCTAATGTAACGTTAGGTGGTAGAGACCTGTCCAGTCCTAATGTAAGGTTAGGTGGTAGAGACCTATCCAGTCCTAATGTAAGGTTAGGTGGTAGAGACCTGTCCAGTCCTAATGTAAGGTTAGGTGGTAGAGACCTGTCCAGTCCTAGTGTAAGGTTAGGTGGTAGAGACCTGTCCAGTCCTAATGTAAGGTTAGGTGGTAGAGACCTGTCCAGTCCTAATCTTCTTTATAGAAAAACAAAACTGATTTTATTAATGGCTACCCACTCACTAACAGAGTATGTTGTTTATAACCCAATTAATTACACCAAAAATATACAGCATGGGTTTCACAATATTAAAACTGAGTGAGTGCTATAATATATAGGTATAAAAAGAGTTCAATATCAATCTGAAAACTACAGTATTCATTCTAAACCAATTCATTTTTCCTGACACTCTTATGCCAACAACAGTGAATGTATATGATATTCTCCTTAAACATATTCACTATTTTTTTAGAACTTTGTTACGTTCTGGGCATTTACCTATGAAAAAAGTGACCTGGAAATATAACACTGACATTGTTTCTGTTTGGTTTATGTTTACAGTTTCATAAATATTGGTTTTTATTGATTAGTTTTCTAAAGAATTATTATAGATCAGTAATGCAAAGACTTCATTTTCAGTGACTTTGCAAACTGGAAAATATAAATTATGACAATTCCACCCCTCTTTCTGAATCAGAACATGCAAAAAACTTTAATATAATATATTCTTTTTATTTTACTAATGTTTTCATCTCATTCATTTCAACTAAGTACAATAGACATAACAGAGTAACTTTACAGGCTGATGAAAGTCTGTATACTTGTGGACTCATATCCTGTGTTTCTTAACATTGAATGTGTTAAAAATTAACAACAGTGAAAGTGCAATAAGCAAAAGGTTTTCATTGCACAAATGTTTCCCTTTTTAATTCAAAATTGAAGATTCATTATCAAACAGACTTTCAAAAATTATTTCTTAAAACAACAATGTTTTAGTCAATAGTCATTTATTTATATATAAATTTGTATACATAGAAATATAACAAATATTAAGCATTTAAGAAGTGAGAGACACACATATTGTCGATAGAAGGAAAAATTGTTATTGCTGTTGCATTACTAATTCCATTTAGTGCTTATATCGTTGCTTGTTAAGGCCTTATCCGTAATGGAATAGTATGGATAATACAGATGTCTATTACAGCCTGTAATAAATATATTTTCAGATATATTATGTGGTATCAACAAGCCATTCGCTAGTGGTGAGTCAACATTTAATATACCTGAGAATAATACTGTTACAAGCACTTTTTCTGATTAGGCAGATCTTAGAAAGCTAATACAAACCCCCATTCTATATGTTTACGTATGCTGGAGGGATACATTATCAACACTCCTCACCTAACCAACATGTGCAGTTTCTGGATGGGAGGCCCTAAAAATTGGATTTTACATTGAGTTGATGGGTTACCTTTTACTGATCTCCCACATCAGAACGGTCGCTTAAAATTTCGAAACCCACCACTATGTACTGCTTTCCAGTTGAGCATTTCAAATTTCTCGCCCAATAATGTGGAACAGTTTAATGGACAAAATAAGTTCCTTATTAACAATTCGTCAATAATAATTGAGGGTGGAATAAACCTCCCTCGTAGGGAATGAACACTACTTAATTAGTTCCAAACTAGCGTGGGTTTGGAACCAATTAACTAGAAGTATGAATGGGGATCGACACTAGATCAGCCATGAGATTGCAGTGAGTCTATCCAAACAATAGATCATATAATTACAGAGTGCCCCTGCACTCTTTTATGGAGGAATTAGCTAGCATAAACAGAATCAGTGAGGGAGGTCTTAAATGGCTCGTTGGATTGGATTTAGCTTTGTGACAGAAGATTATTTTTTATTATATTCAACATAATTTTTAGATCTTGATCTGAACATATATCATAGCTTTTTTAAATTTAATAAATTGTAACTGACAACAAACCATACGATATATATATTATATAATAACTTGACAGGCTTAAGAAAAAGTTAATTAGAATTAATAAATACTGCATATTTTTTAGCTCCACAAAGAAACATGAACAACAAATATAATTGCAATTATAAATAGTCACATTTGTATATTTAACAAGATTATCACTATAATCAATTATGATTAAGCATGATAAGACAACATATACATTACAACAGGCTTTGGCGCTTGATTTTAATACTGTATCTCTATTTAATGAAGCTCTGCTTTTAGTAACTGTTTATAACAGTTTATATTATAGAACGGCTATTGTTTTTTATTAAATGAAACGCAAAGAAAAAGGTAAGATCATTTTGTTATTTGTTTTAATTTTGTGATTTTAAAACTGTGTCATGTAAATGTAAGTAAACTTAGCTTCTTTGAGAGTGTATTGAATAACAAGTATAGATGGTGAAAGATAAGTATTATAGTCAAGTCCTGGTCAACAACTCAAAAAATAAAAAAAAATATATAAAATATATTAAATTGTGTCAAAAGATAATTTAAAATAAAGTACCTAATAAAAATCCGTACATAATTATTAATTTAGGCTTTTCAGAACATAAATAGTACATAAACATTTTTACTGAACATGGGAGTAATCATAAACATTAAAAAAATAAACTGACAAATGAAAAATTAAAATTGAATGTTTAATAATCCAAATGGACATAGTGAAAAGCATTACGAAATCTTCTCTCTCAGAAGTAATAAAGCTAACATTATTTCAGATCTAAAACTCGATCTCCTCTTTAATCTAGGTATTTTCAATTCAATTCAATATCTTCCAGTTTGATTTAAACTTTCTAATAGTAGACTGGGGATTGATTTCTTTTGAGATTTCCAACGCTGCAAGTGTTTTAAGAAATAAAAACAACGGTTTGTCAAGTATAAATAGTATCATATCATAATATATTATCATCTTCAGGTGTTATTTACTATTTTAACCTACTCTTAAATCTAGTTAAAACATTTGAAGCTTGGAAATGTCAAACAATTTTACCAATCACAAACAATCCTTAGAAAGAACCATTTATTAATAGCCACGGAAACTAAGGGACTTACAGCTTTACATGAAATCCGAGCCACATGGAATTGGTCTTATTTTCAGTTGATTGGCAAGCCTAATATTGAATTTTCTTACTAACACAGCATCCGAACTCAGTCTACCACTCAACAGACACCCTAGACTTCTTTAGTAGTGTCTACAGTGATAGCAACCATTGTGCAGATGCCATGTCGGTATTATGAGAACCGAGCATAAAACCTATCGCCTACAATCTCAACAACATTTTGTCCCCAAGTAACTGGGTTAGAGCACTGAGCCACAAGTGCCAACATTATGTTGATTACGCGACGTTTAATTTAAGTCTTTCAAACTATAATAAAGTTTAACTTATTTTGGTTAACTATTTATTAGATTAATATTTATTATTGTTGTTAGACGCTGGAAGCTTGGAATATGTTAGTTTTTCAATGTAGTAGGATCAAAAAAATATGTTTTTAAACACTTATAAAATAATAAAAAAGAATCTCATATTATAAATACACTTGAAAATTAACTTATACTTTAGAGTAATCAGTCATTGTTTAACTTAATATAGAATATATTGAATTGTACAATCAAT
Organism: Stictocephala bisonia; assembly: GCA_035578905.1. NCBI lineage: Eukaryota > Metazoa > Arthropoda > Insecta > Hemiptera > Membracidae > Stictocephala > Stictocephala bisonia. Next base: position 2,218,259 of record JAQJVL010000018.1, on the reverse strand, counting down.
AATGTGTTATTTTTAAATAATAATACTCTTTATTTTTCTAATAGGAATTCTTCAAGTTATATTATCGCTGCTGTTTTTACAACTGATAATAGTCCGAGCTACTTCTCCAGGTAATACACGTGTGGTCTGAGAAGCCTTTAATAATACTCATATGCTCGTAAAAATTATTATTGAAAATATTTAAACATCAAAGGGAAGTCTGCTTTTGATGCTTTTATTAGAAATTTAAAAATTTTAAAAAGATATAAGGGAAGACAAGTCAGTCCCTCTCTCTCCACTCACCTGCAGAAAGTGCCAGTGGTACAGAAAATTTGTGATTATGTGATTCTTTTGTATGTTACTACTACTCTGGTGTTAGTGGACTTGTCTTCTAAGGTAAGTTTGCTGATGTCCTATCTCTCCAGTATACTAATTCCTGACATACTAAGCCCTTTAACCTAACACTAAACAGACTAAGGAACTTCTCCCAAAATCTATAAGTACATTTTTTCTAAAACTCATTTGGATCCAGTCAAACCCTGACGCCTTATTATTATTCACTAAATTTAAAACTTGCCTGACTTACATCATCTCAATAGTCTTATCTAAAACTGGATCTTCAACAAAGAGTTCAGCATACGTAATCGGTTGCAATTCAGTTGAGGATTAAGCAGGGCCCTAAATTGATCCACCTATGCAATACTACTGCCCACGTAATGCATACAGCCTACTTGATTTAAAACTCTAAGCAAACTTTTTACACCTCTATTACCTTTTAGTTGTTTGAAAATATATTCATTGTATTCTCTTTGTTTTCTTTCTAAAACACTTTTATAATCTATTCAATTCTAAATAAAATCCCTTGTGTATAACTCTTACTTCTAACTAATTCATATTCTCTATCAAACCATGAGTTTTTAATTAACAAATCTCCTTAAATTACTAATTATTATTACCAAAATGCGCTACACCTCTTATTGCTGACACCATCTTATCTATTATCGACTGTACATTTTCTAATGGCACCTCCTCATTAAGAATGAAGTTCAATTTATCTTTATAGTATTTGATTTGTTTTAGCAATGATACAAATATGAGGTTTAGTCAAAAAGTTTCCGGAGTAAAAAGACTCCGGTTTTTATCTGTATATTTATTGGATACAGATAAAAACTGACAAACCTATCGTTCTTCAAAATACTCTCCTCCTACAACAACATACTTGCATCAACAATTAATTATACATTTGATCTAAATACTTTTGAAACTCATTTTCTGAAATGTCTTTGAATGCTTTAGCACATTTTCCCTAACAGCTTCAGTATCTACAAATTGTTCTCCCTTCTTTGATGTTTTCAGTCGTACGAACAGGAAGAAATCAGCCAGCTAAAGTCAGGCAAGTATGGAGAATGCTGTGCTTGGCTAGGTAGTTATGCATTAACAAGGATGGATGTGCATGGGCATTGTCATGTAGCAAACTCCAATTATTGTTTTCTGCCCATTTTCAGGCTGTTTTCTCTTAATGGCATCTTGTAAGCGCAAAGGAATTTCTTTATAAAGTTTTGTTCAGCGTTTGACCTTCAGGAATAAGTTCAGAGTGAAATAAACCTTTGTGTTTAAAAAAACCAGTATAATTTTTCCCTTACTTTTGTCAGGCAGGAATGTTTCTCTTCTTAGTGATGTTGTTTTCCATTCAGAGGACTGATGTTTTGTTTAAGGGTTCTACAAAAAATGCCACGTTTCATCACCAGTAACGATTTTTTCCCCCCAAAACTGCAAACTATTATTGATTTGCATTACCAAATCAATAAGCTCACAAGCCTTTGTCATCCAGTGCTCTTTATGGTCTGAGGCCCTGAGGGGAAAATTTTTGAAACCAATTCCAAACAAACTCAACACATGTTCAAATAGTCGAGAAGAATTATGGTGTGGACACTACCATAAGATAAATTTACCTCGTATGCGATTTCATCAATCTCCTGTTTGCAAGGACAATTTGCCTAATTCACTCATTGTTATCATCTGTGTTTGCAGTCGTAGGGCGCCTACAACACAGGTCATCTACATTTTTATGTGACCTTATCGAAAACGTTTGTGCTATTCATAAACTTGGCTTTTCTTAGTCGCTTCATATCCATATGCTTGATTTAACATTTGAAAAGTGTTTCCAAAGGTGACTTTTACAGCAAAAAACAAAATTAAATATTAACTTACTACTAATTAAATGCCATTTCAAAAAGCAACAAAGTAAACACGCAAACAGAAAAGCACTCTCTACAGGAGAACAATGGCAGCTGAATGATACTCACACTACCAATATTCCTTTTCCAGGATTAGTACCAGCTGCTACACAACAAAATTCCTACCAGGCAACCACGCTGTGTGTTTCTGGATTTTGGGAATTTTGTTGCCTCAACCTTGTATATAGCATGTATAAAAGCAAGTAACATTTCAACTTATATCCACTTAATCATAACCTAACCTAACAATACATGGTGTAAGTGTCAACAGACTAACCTATGTATACCAGAAGGCCCTGAGTGATAGGTAAAGCGATGACATTTATATTTTTTTGCAGGTCAAAACCACATGACCAATATTAAAGGTACATTGTTTATGTACAACTTTAGTTTTCTAGACTTGATAGACAATATTTACAATGCAGGGACATTCCGAAAAATACCTTGGGTTTGAAGAATCCCTTTTTGGGTAATTATGCACTCTCTAGACACCCTTACAAATGCAATTTCTTGCTGAAAAAGTGGTGAAATATGGATTTACACTTCTTGTGGGGTTGATTTTAGCCACGCAAAACTCGTTTTTTACTGAAAATTTTAAGAACAATTTTTTTATGAGATAGTGAAAAAACCAACTTTTAAAAAAAATTTAATATTTCAACATGTTTCCATTTTACTTGTTTTTTAATGCTGAACAAGAATATATAATTGGTTTTTCAATTAAATTAATATTTCGGCCTGAAAAATACACTTTTTACTTACCTAACCAAACATAACCTAATTTATCCCAATTGTCTATATAGGACTACTCAACAAAAATTCATAATTTGCATTAAATTCAAGTCCCTAGCCTCCATGACAGCCTGCCCCTGCGATCACTATAGCAGGAATATGTGTGAATTTGTTTTTGGTGGCTAGTCATAGCTCCTATTAACATTGTGTATATGGGCACCATAGGTGATTTGCTGGGAACAGTTTTTTCATGATAACTCGAGAAATAATTTTCGTAGACCAAAAAGTTTTCAAATTCGTGTTCAGCACGAAAATTACAAAAAAAATTAAGAAAAAAATCTCGAAAAATAACGGAGATGTATAGAAAAATAACATAATATTTTCAAACATTTAGATTTTTGTTTTTTTTTTTCATGTACCTAAACTTTATTTCTGAGGAATAATAAATGTATTCTTATAAAATATAGACCAGATTTTACCCACTGGTGATAAAAAAGTCAAGATTGGCGAGGCATCTCGAAAGCGCATAAATAGGCTTACCCATTTTTGAAAATGAAAAATAATTTATTTATTTATTTATTATCAAAGGTCAGTGCCATTAACAAAAGTGTACAAACAAGCAACTTATACTAACAAAAGTACAACATAAAAATTAACAACAATATAATGGAGTAAATTTATAAAATTATTAGCAAAAGTAAATATTCTCTACTCTAGACTACCTTACAATTTCTTTAAGGGTGTAAATGTTTTAGTTGAACATAAAAATATTGATAGTTAGAGAACAAACCTGGTAAACATAAGGGGTTAGCCTATTATCATCAAGATCGTAAGATTTGTGATGATCTAACATTTCTTTGCATACACCCACACTTTAGAGCTAATGTTCAACAGCAACTTGTTCATTTTCATAACTAAATTCAAGTAGGTATTCACTTTGTGTAAAAAGGAAGATTGATGCCGACATATAAGCTAACATAAACAAACAACATTCTTCTTCAACCAGGACCTACGAGTTTATTTTTCTTTCAAATTCTAATATGTCAATAGTACTTTCCCTTTCAGGCATCCACTGTTGTATTCCTAATACTTATTCCAGGCGAAAAGCAATAATTGAATTCAAATTCGGCTAGAATCCATTAACCATTTCCTTTTCCATTTAAACGTTCCCTCTCTTTTTCTCTCTGACAGCAAATGCCATATAATCAGTTTTTTTAGGTTCTTAGTTGTTCATATTACCTCACAGTTCATATTACCTTCTAATTATGGTATAACTAGGGGTAAATCCTGCACGCTTCGCGTGCCAACCCCCTCACTCGCCATACTCGTGAACCTTCGGCCTCGCCTGGAAACTCTGCCTTTTGCCCCTTTGTAGATCTCGGCCTACGGCCTCGCCAGAGTACTTTGTTAAAGACCTCTTTGTGGAAGGGGCCAAGGGTCTCGCGGTGGAAAGTTTGGCCCGCGGCCATACTAAGGCATTCTGCTACAGTTCTATTTTCGGGTCTCGGCAGGTCTCCTCGTGAGGGAGATTGGCCTACGGATTCTTAACTAATTTGACCATGAATTTTGGTTTTAGAGGCAGTGGAACCCATAAACATAGTCTTTTCTAAAATCTGATGCTATATTAGTAACTATTTGAAGAATACCTTTAGTTTGATACCCCACTTGGGTATATTAGTTTAAAATTACTCAATTTTGGGTTTTGGAGCATGTTTTATTTTAGTTGGGGGCAGAGCTATTAAACGTTGCCTCTTCCAAAATACAATGATATAATGCGATTTGGGAGATAAATACCGGTAATTATGCACTTTCTTGCCACCAAACAAATTTGGAACATTTTGCTTGAAATGGGTCTAGAATTGGCTGTATTTTCACGAGATATGCTTTTTATTCCGCGGAAATAACGTATTTTACCGAAAAATTCGAAAAAACCAATGTCACAACTTTTAGTATTTTTGTCATATTTCCGTTAATTTAAATGGTATTTTGATCATCTTTTTTTATTTTGATGTGTTTTTTTGCGCTGAATAAAAATTTGAAAACTATTTTTGTCTATTACAAATATTTCTCGAGAAATAACGGAAAAACTACTGTCGCGGCGGATCGCGATTAGCGGCCATTACGCGATAATTATATACAACCACTATTAATCACAAAAACCGAATTCTCATATATTCCCGCCGGAGTGACGGCCGGCAGGCCGTCACGGAGGCCAAACGCCCGAATTTAACGCAAATTACGAATTTTTGTTGAGAAAATAAGACAATTAGGATAAGTTAGGTTATGTTTGGTTATGTCAACAAAAATGCATTTTTCGAGCTGAAAAAATAATTTTACTACAAAACCAGTTATATATTTGTGTTCAGCATAAAAAAACACGAGAAATGAAAAAAAAAATTTGTCGAAAAATAAAGATTTTTAAAAAAGTTGGTTTTTTCATTATTTGATAAAAATCTAATTTTTCGATTTTTCGGTAAAAAACGAGTTTTCCGCGGATGAAATCAAACTCCTCAAGAGATATAAACTCATTTTTCACCACTTTATTAACATGAAATCGTATTTTCAGAGGTGGCAAGAAAGTGCATAATTACCTAAATACCTATAGTTTGATATCCCACTAGAGCAGTTTATATTAATATTACTATTTTTTGTTTTCAGAATTTGTTTTTTATTTTGGGGGCATATACCTCTTATTATTAACCCTTTTAGAAATCTGATGGTATATTTGGATTCAAGAGAAAAATAGCTTTAATTGTATACCCCACTTGAATAGATAACATCATCATTTAACAATTTTACATTTTCATACAGTTACTTAACCATATTGGATGTACATTTGTTATTTTGTAACCTTTTTTGTGCTCTGGTTTATACTGAAAATTGTCATCCCAATATGGTCATCTACTTTGAAAAAAAGATCTTAATTTCCTAAAGCTATGGGTTGATATTTATTTATGAAATTCATGATAAATTATTAAATATTTAAAATATCACAGTATTATGTATAAAAATCATAACTAAACAACATCATAAGAGAGGCAAATCGCAAGATGATCCCTATAACGGTTGTAATAATTTATAACGTACGTATGAACGTATTTATGAATATGCAAAATATGACCTTGGCTCGGTTGATTTGTGACGAGGATAACAATGTGTGCCGGTGCTTCATTTAAATTCTTATTTCCTTATTGACTTCTATTTACCATTTCACTTGTACCTCACAACTCAACCCTATTTTATTTGAAAAATTTTAGAAATAAAATATCCAATTAGTGAGTTTTCTTCCTTATATTACTCTTTTATTTTCATTGCCAGTATTACAAAACTGCATGATTTTGTTTTGCCTCTATCAATCCGAAATTGCTATGGTCACCTATGTTCTATAGAATGAAGCGTCTAAAATGAAACCAATACGCCTCCCGTAAAACCGAGAACCACTTAAAAAAGTTGAAGGTGACCTCAAGGTCGAATCCAACCATTTCCATTGCCAACCAACCCCACCGCTAGTATTATCATCCCGCCCGCGCCATAATCTAGTGCTACTGTAATTTTGTCTGTAACCTTCATTATACCCTTACATCACTTTCTGTTCTAAAAGAAGCAACATTGTTAGCACATTCGATAATTAGAATCTTAATTTTTGTGTTTTCCTAGGAATTTCAATCTCAGGAAATATGGGTCGCAAATTTTGTGTCGGTGGCAACTGGAAAATGAATGGAAGCAAAAAGTCTATAGATGAAATTATTGAATTCTTGAAAAAAGGACCTTTGGATCCTAATGTTGGTATGTATTTTATTAAATCTTAGTATCAATATCTAAGTAGCCAATTTGTTGTTCAGGAGGAAGAGTCACATTTTAGGCTATTTTTGATGAGTCAACTGTTTCAAAAAATAATTGTAGGCCTAGCCTAGCTCTAAGTTAAATTTTGTTGGCCTAAAATGTTTAATCAACACAGTTTAGTCATGAAAGAGATGTAGTTGGTTTAGCAGGTCTTATATAGAAGAGGACCTCCACTCTTGAAAAATGTTCTATAGGAATACGGTAATGAATGGGAATAAAACAAAACATAACTGATTCAGTAAATTTTATAATGAAGTAAAAGACATATTATGTTCTTTTGGAGGTCTGAAAAAGTTTACGTCTTGCCAGATTTTTTTTAAAAAAAAAATCTGGCAAGAAAAGTTTACGTCGACCAAAGCTTTGTCTTTGTTCCTGCGATGCCTCTTGAACTCACACAAGCAGCATGTTTTTTCTAAAAAAACGAACCGCACTATCATTCACCCCACGAGCTAATAAAAACAAGGACAAATGTCAAGTAGTACACCACAATTGAACTGACCAGCACAGCACAACTGACCGTGCGCATTCAAGGCGGTACATCAGATAACACTGTTAGATAAGATAAGGAGCAGCCGAGCTGCGATTCAATAACCGTGTTGTGCATGTTTTCAATTGTTTTGTATCTGGTAGTAGGCCTATGCCGCACTGATTTGCAAGTTTCCTATTCCTCAATTTGTACGAATTTTTTAAGAGTGGGGGTCATCTTCTAAGAAAGACCCGGTTTAGCTTTATACAGACAATTAGTAAAATCTAGGTTCCGCTTGATTAGGTAAATAAAATATGTGTTTATTGCTGAAAAATTTGCAAAACCAATTACGTATTGTGTTCAGAAAAAAAGATCTCTATAATGAAAAAAATGTTGAAAATTAACTATTTGTCAAAAGTTGGTTTTTTACTACCTATCAGATTAAAACAGTTCTGGTGAAACTGATTTTTCTACAGTTAAAACAAACCTTCTCAATAGATATAGGCCTAAACTCATATTTCACCAATTGCAACATAAATTTTATTATGATTAGTGACGAATCTACCCTTACCTAACAAAACCTAACATACAACAGAAATTAATCCCATTTAGCATTTTTTCGGTGTTAAACCCAACTAGCATAGGTCAGATCACAAAATCCTATCTGTTAACAGGACGAAATTCTAAACAATTTGAGTAAGGCCTACCCATAAAGCTGCTTACCTTTCATACAACATTTTATTTGTTAGTTTTTATTGATTTTATGATTTTTTCCAAAGAATAAAATTCTTCTTGTTTCTTTCCCGCTATTTTATTACAATAAATAATAATAATATTTTTAAAATCCCAAGGCTTCTAATGGTACAAATCGAAGAATTAGTCTAGGGTACGCAGCGTTATTAAACATCAGCTGACTATAATAAGCATCTTCAAAACATCAGCTGACTATAATAATCATCTTCAAAACATCAGCTGACTATAATAAGCATCTTCAAAACATCAGCTGACTATAATAAGCATCTTCAAAACAAACTGTTTGAGTAGGCTGAAATTTCCGTGAAAGAGTCCTCTCATCACTTAAAGACCAGCTATTAATGGCCGCAGGCTCAGACAAATTGTTTTGGCTTTTGGCCAGACCATTGCCGGTGTGGTGGCTCAGTGGTTAAGGCTTTGGAATTTGGTGGTTAAGGTTCAAATTCCCACTGAGCTAAAGGCCGATACTTCACTTGTTGAATAAAGTTCGCGCACAGGCTTGTAGCCTATGTGAACTGGCAAGTGAAGATAAAAAAAAATAAACAAACATTTTACAGATTTTGTGCACTGTGGCTGATTGTAAGACCAAATATCAAATATAAATTTGTGAAAGAATGGTTGGTAAACTGTTTGGATACTCAGACCGTAATTTAAAACGATTAATTCCTTGTTAAGGATACCTAACAAGGTTGGACTAGGTTAGGTTTAGTTTTTAAAGTGTAATTTATGGGTCATAAAAAATTAGTGATTCATTTGTTCTTTTTCAGAGTAGTAGCGGTTTTGTTACTAGCCTAGCACGACCTATTCACCTAATTAAACCTAAAGACTTCCCCTGAAACAGATTGAGAATGAGCCATACCTATTTACAAATGTTTTGTGTATGTGTAAATCATGGATTTCTGTGAAAAAAGAACAAATTATTGTCACTTGTAGTATTTTTGACATAATTTAGTTATATATGAGATTTTTTAACATTTATTTTTAGTTCAACATAGTTAAAACATGAACCTGACACTTGTTTTCTCAAGGACAGTTATTTATAAAAAAATTAAAAAGAGTACTATTGAATATTTCACAGATTGCAGCAAGTTACATGATGATTATTACAACTATTTAACAACTAACCATTTAAAACAAATTTGTTCATAGTTTAGATGGTCAGTATTGGGTCATATAAGCTATCCCAACTTATAGACCCCCTTAATGTATAGCTTATTTTAGATCCTTTCTTGAAAAAAAATTCTGTTCTTTTAGATACTGAGTACTTTCGGAAGAAAGTAAATTTCATTCTCTGATATTTATTGAGTATGAAAACATATCTCTCATTAAAGCAAGCGTGTGGTAAAAAATCTGCAAATTAGGAGCCTTTTATAGTTTCTTTGTATACCTTTTATTGATTTTTTAAAAGTCTGAAATTTAATTTTTTATTCTATACAGTAGCCCTAAAGACTGTAACAAAGCTATAGGAATCTACTGTAATTAGAAAAGACTTAGGTATCAAGTGGATCTAGCATGACATAATAAGGGCGAATTGGCAGAGAACTGTTCCTTTGGAATAACATACACAAAATTACGTGTTCTTATTATTGTGGTTCTAAATTCAAGGTAATTAGTGGTAAATAGCTTACCTACAGTTTAAGTGAAAGCTTCCATGTAATTTGTAGATTTAGTTACTGCCAATAGCTAATTATCAAACCAGCTTTTGTTAGATAATGTGGACTTTGAGCTTGGTTTAGAACTCAACTCACCCATGTTATGTCATTGCCATTGCAGTCACAACACACATCAGTCATAACACATCGTGATACCTACTATAACTCCTGATGCCTAACCATAACTGCAGTGTCATTGTGTAAAAACTGCTGTGTCAAAACTTCTGAGAATTTTGAGTTTAATGTAAGGTCTTTGTTATATTTTTGTAAATGAAATGTGTTAATCGCAATTTTTCAGTACTTTTCAGTTAATCACAACATTGATAGGGTTAACAAACTTATTAATTATTACTCAAAATTATTTTTTTGTGTAATATGATTATTCTGAAATTAAGTGTTAAAACATTCAGTTTTATAGAACATGCACTATAAAAAATTAGTGCATTTTTACACTCTGCCTACAGTTCAGATGATTTTGAGATAGTGTTGACTTAAAATTTAAAGAGTTCTTTCTTGAATAATTGAAATGCTTTGTTATGTTAATGAAAGAAATTGTCTTAATATTTAATTAAGTGTTGGTGTCTTGAATCTTATGTTTCTTGTGTTTCTTTTGAAGGATAAAGTGTTGTGTTTGTTTGTTTAGAGGTAATTGTCGGAGTACCAGCCATATATTTGGAATACTCAAAAAACAAGTTGCCAAGTAATGTTTTAGTCTCAGCTCAAAACTGCTACAAAGTGCCGAGTGGAGCTTTTACTGGTAAGATATTAATCTTGTTTCATATGAATGTAATTAATAAATATTATCAATTATCCTTACTTAAAAAGTTATATTCTATCTATAAATTAGTCCCCAGACTGTCAGTAAAAGATAAAATGGTATCCTATGTACGATTTTCAAAATAAAAAAAATGGTATTAGAATAGTATGCATGGAATAAAACTGAAGAAATCACTACGACTAGGAGCTCTTTTAGGATGTACGTCAAGTAGGCAGTGTTCTTGTCGTTAAATAAGTTAATATAAGATTTTGATTGGATTAAAGTAAGTAATGCTTATAAAAGATAACAGTACTTGTGTGTAGATAGTTCTAATTTTGTCAGCCATCTGCATGTGAGGTAGATCAGTAATAGAATGTGCACTGTTGGCAGAGCCATCAGCAAGTCGGTCCAGCTCACATTGTTTTATTTCACAATGATTCAAATAACAGATTTTTCAAAGTAATTATTTTAGAGATATTTTTGAGTATTAGTAAATTATTAGGCCTATTACTTAGTGTCTGCCTCCTAAAAAAAGGTCAAACCCATCGGTATATAATTATTAATATTATAGTAAACATTTATTGAAGGAATAAATCGTTTATTCTTTAATTTATTCATATCTTAAAATGATGGTTTATTAATTGAATAAATTAACAGTCCTTTATAGTAGTTGGTGAAAAATCTTGTAGAATCTTTGTAGTAACAATATACTTAACCCTATAGGCCCAGGAAAAAACTCTTATTTGGCCAAGGGTTTTTTGATCGGTTTTGCAGGCTCACACATAAACGCACCTAACATATTGTAATTATATCAAAACCTCGTTATGTTTTATATCATTTTATTCAGCACTAAATGGGAATTCTATTGATATGAAACATAAAAAATAATATTCATTTTCAAGGATTTTACGGGCTAATAAATGGAAAATTTTTTAAAAATTGGAAATGGTAATTTTCTAAAGCACATAATTTGAAAAATATAAACAATTTGTTTTCCTAATAATAATAAAAATAAAAAAAAGTTTTTTAATTATTTCTGCATGTATAAATATCAAAGTTTTTGTAATGTTTACAAGCGTTACTGAGATAATAGCAAAATAAATCGTATTCATCATTATCTAGAAAACTAACATAAATATTTCAATGGTCATAAATAAATTTGAAATGTTTTAAAATACCAACATATTACAATCTATAATATTCAAAATGATCTAAATAAAAAGAATATATGCAGGGTTTATATAATATTTTTACATAAAAATGAAAAAAAATTAAAATCAACAATAACTTTTAAAAGAGAAAACTGTCTAAAAAAAATTCCCATTTTCAAAGATATAAAAAAAATATAAAACAGTAAGTATACGAAATTTCAAGAATACAAAATGCTATAAATTTATTAAAAAGTACATTTTTATGTACATGGACTTAATATTTGCGAAACCATAACACTTTCAAACATATTTACATAGATACTGCTGAGCAATAACGCGGATATGTCAGTTTTTCATGACTACCAGCTGTCAATACAATGTCTGACCATTTCCTGGCAACAAGATAATTGTTCATAATTTATTCAAGAATCCTATGGTAAATAAAACAATGAAAATAACATTGAAACAAATAAAATATTTCTAAAAATGTCATTGTATGTTTTTTGACAGTTTTTCCTTGTAAAATAGACCTTGAGAAATAAATTCACAGGAACTAAATGAGATATTTTTAATGTTTTCCTGATTGTTATATTTATTTTATGTGTTAGTTTTAGATAAGTACACCCAAACTCTTGTACTTTTGACTTGGCCTTCTGGCAGCAATGTGACGTTGTCAATACTTGTTAAATTGTTATGGCAATAAACATGATTTGATTTGAGTCAAGTTAGAAAAAACCTTAAAATGCAGCCTTGTAGAGCACATTCCTGCCGTTTCATAGATGGAATTGAAATGACTATAGCCTTTTTTTTATTTGGAATGAAGAAATGGAATGATGTATTTTCGTCTCTTGCTGATTCTTGTCACGGCTGTCAGTGATTGTTTCAAAATTATAAAAATTTGTTTTATCTGTTTTTACCTGAATACTTAGAGCTAATTGATGATTTATACAGTATATGAAATAGCAACGCAGGTACGTCTTCTTTCAAATGGTATGCACGGTTTTGCATTTTGATTTATAAAACTGGTGACAAAATGGCGACGAACGGAGGCTTGCACAATCAACTAGTAATTAGCTCCTTGGCCAAATGGGTACAGCACAAATCGACTAGCTACTAGCAGATGGGCTCATATAGCGTCAAAACAAAGGTATATTGGAGCTGACACTCACTAGAATGTTACTGTTTGACCATCTAGGACAGAACAGAAAGGCCAATAAGTTCAAAACTTATTATATTATCAAGTGAAGTGGGAATTAATAAAATTACTTAAGGACCACTTACCTAGTAGACATTGTACTTACCACTAATAAATACACTTTGTTTGTGTCAAGAATAGAAATAAAAATATGCATGTAAAGTTTGTTAACGTGCGTATTTGAAACACACGTTTTCAAATGGAATGTGTCACAATTTCAAAGCAATCTGTGTAGTTTTTGATGTAAACAAATGAACTTTATTGAATTTGCAATTTTGTAGGATTGAGTGTCATTGTACAGATTTATTAACCAGAAGTCTTAATTCATACAATAAATTGGAAATGGATTCAACTTTAATTATTTCTTTCACCTAATTTGTAAATTTTTTAATTGTAAGTCTGAAAATAATTCTTGAGGCTTTAAAATAATTATAACTATGAATAATGAATGTTTTGACTATGGTCAGATGTATTATTACTGCAATATCCACTGCTACTATTCAATAAATAAATAAAAAGATTAAAAAATATAACACAAACCAATTCTAATGAAAACAACAGATAATCTTGTTTCCGTCGACTATAGCGCATTAACAACTTATGATCTGAGAACAGTAATAGAACACAACATAGTTTTATTATGCAGGGCATTGTCTTCTGACAAAACTTAAGGAGACAACAACTTTTCTATTGTATGAAGTTCAACTTTATTAATAATTTCGCAAGGATCTTATTAATTGTAGATATAAATCCAAAACAAGTCAAAACCACAAAACACAAATTTATTACAATATAAATAAAATGTACAAATATTAAATATTATATTGATTGATTGCGGTAAACCACTTTTACCATCCTCAGACCGTAGTTATTACAGTGCTAGTTGATACTCTTATTGGCAGTCTTATTTAAGGATAGCGCTACCAGTGGCGCTACTTGTTATTTATTGAGTTTATTAGGTTTATTGAGGTTAATTGAGGTATTATTTTCCAATTCCATTAAATGTTGTAGTAACAATATTTGTATAAACATATAAGTTGTGTTTGTAAATTAATTTTATTCTTTGTAAAATGATTGTTGAGCTGATGAAATTTAAGTAGATTTCTACAATAATTGTTTTAAGCAATCACTTCTACTTGCAGGTGAAATTAGTCCAGCCATGATAAAAGATATTGGTGTTAACTGGGTCATCCTTGGACATTCAGAAAGGAGAAATGTATTTGGTGAATCAGATGAGGTTTGTATCACAACAGAAGTATGTTCAACCCTTGATTATATTATCACTTAAAAATATTCATCTCATGTAATTGGAGTATTTGTATCAGTAATTTTGTTAGTTAGTGAGGCCCGCAATTACAGCTGGTTAAACTGAATTACATTACATGGAACTACACCAACGCTTTATAAATAGAAAAAGAAAAAAAAATAACGTTGAAAGACAAATCTAATTGTGTGCTTATAAAATCAGTTGTTCAATTTAGTTATAATAACATCTTATTTCAAGAAAATGTGGATAAATAGCTAGAGTAAATTTTTAATTTAAAAATTGTCATTTCCTCTATGTTGTTATGAAATGAAATTTTAAAAAGTTTTTCTCTTTATTAGTTTTTATTATCATAAAGAGGAGTTTATGATAATAATAATTAGTTTTTATTATGATAAAGAGGAGTTATAAATTTTTTTTATTCGAGTTATTCTCTTTATTAGTTAGTTATTTTGGTTATTAAAATTGGTATGTGTTTGAAAATATCTCATACATTTTGTTAAACTTTAAGGTGTTTTTAATCAAATAGGAACTTTTCTCAACTGAAACTAGGATACGGTATGTCAATAAAAAAAGCAAACATGCTTAAGAATGAACTTTTCTCAACTGAAACTAGGATACGGTATGTCAATAAAAAAAAGCAAACATGCTTAAGAATGCATTGTTATCATTAGCATTGAAATTAGGTCATAATTGTGCTGTCTAATAAATTGAGCAATAAAGCACTCTATTAATTTTTTATAATAAATTAGGTTTACTAACAATATGTGCTGTCTAAGGGTTGTGTAACACATAAAAAAAACAACCAACAAAATTAACCTTTTCCATACCAACATTTTAAAAAAAAGTTGTTCCAAAAAATCCAGGAATTTTCATATTTGACATACCCAAAAAGCTCAGGCTCTTTTAGTCGAATGTAATTAGTTTCCTAAAGAGATTATCTGTAAAGTGTAATAAAAAAGGACTTAACAAAGTTTGTAACTTTTTTTGTATTTATATATATTTACAAAAATGAGTTTATTGCGTTGTGAATGGCACTAAAAAAATGCATTGACCAGAGCTAATAAGACTATTTAAAACACCAATTAGTTATCTTCAAAGAAATTCATATTTCACAATGCTAGTTTAAAATTAAAAAAAGTTATGGCTCTTTTTATAAAACACCCTACGCTGTGTTTTATTTAGTTCAAGTTTTTACCCTACGCATAACAACTAATATGTGGTGTGATTCATCACTCTCATCATACATGCAGTTAGCGATTGTATTATCACTTATTCGCAACCTACTACATTTTATTTTACTTATTTTTACCTCCCATACTACAGAAACAATCACATCAGTCATAAAACAACAATTCACCTCAGCTGACGATCACATCTGACAAAAATCAACACAGCTGTTAATGCAAAACAAAATAATACAACTGTAATAAAGCATCATGTACTGTGATAAAGCATTCTATCCTAACAAATCAATGTTTTTTTTAGTTGAAAATTTTATTCCAAACATTTATATATCATTAATATATATGTTTTGAGTTAATAAGTATGTATACAACATTATTTTCTTAACATCCGGTAAATCTGACATTGGGATGTTAGGAACGTTTTTTGGACGTCCGCTAAACAGGACGCTGGGCTTTTTGGAACATATTACGAATGTCCAGAAAACCGGACGCTGGGATGGAAAGGGTTAATCTGTGTTGACTGAATATCCATAAAAGTTCCTCTGTTAATTATCATTTGTGGCCAAGCCAAATAATACATTTTTCACTAAATTTTTTCATTTTTTACCAAGAATTTTTAATAAACTACCAATTGAAATTAAAAATTTGAGATCTTCAAATGTTTTTTAAATAAATTGAAATGTTGGTTATTTACAATTACAAATATTGAGATTTTTTACGATTTTTACAATAAATTTTACATTGTTACATCATAATTTCATTTAAAATTTTCTGTAAGAAATGATGTTGTTTATTTTTTATATTTTTGTAGTGCTAAGTATAATTGAATAACATGTGTTTTATCAATTTGTGTGTAAAAGTATAGGTATATGTGTATTTTTGGATATGTTTAAATATTGTATACATATGCAAATATTGACATATTTATCACATTTATAAATAAATTATTGGTATATTTTCATGGATTTTATGAAAATCAATTTATTTAAGATTTTCATTTTAAAATCATTAAAAAGAATGAATTTCGTCAATAACCTACAGCTTAAATCTGCAAAGGTAGTCCCCCCCACAAAAATAAAAAAAGGGATGGTAACAGAAATATCCAATTATCGTCCTATTTCAATACTACCAGTGATATCAAAAATTTTTGAAAAGACAATGTATAATCGGCTAGTTGAATATATTGACCGATACAATTTGTTTGACGACTCTCAACATGGGTTTCGTAAAGGTAAATCAGTCATTACAGCTGCTGTAGATTTTGTTGAATCTTATTATTAAATCTAATGACAATCATGAAGTAGTTATTAGCATATTTATGGACCTCTCTAAAGCATTTGACAGTGTCTGTCATAAAACATTGCTTAAGAAGTTGGAAAATTATGGAGTTAAAGGAATAGTTCATAAATGGATTACATCCTATTTAAGTAATAGATACCAGTATGTTGAGACCAATGTAGTTAATGATAATTATATTAATAAAATAAATTCATCACTGTTAAAAATAGATAGAGGGGTCTTTAAGATTCCATTTTGCGTCTTTTGTTCTTTTTGTGTTATATTAATGATATGCCTGAATGTATAATTAACTCTAGTAAAAACAAGTTATGCATATACGCAGATGATTCTAATTTAAAGATTTCGGCAAAGTCAAACAATGAATTAGAATTAGAGTCTTTTATTGAGCTAGGGCAAATCCAGCAGTTTTTAACCGCAGGTTCGGACATTTGGTTCATGCACTCGGTCGAGCGGCCGGTGGTGCGAAGCTACCATCCGTGGGATTATGCCTGAACGCCTCTAAGGCTGAATCCCGCCTAGATGGCGCCGACATACACTTGGAGTCCCGTGAGCAGAAGGCTCAAAACAATGTGACTTTATTAGGCGGTGCCGTACTTCGGGCGGCCCGTCGCACGAGCCAGTGGCCGCGTACCGTAAGTGGACGGCTTAGTCCAACTGTGTCTGTGTCCGTACTGGTCGCGGCTTAACCTGGGTCAACCCTTCAGGGAGTTCGATGTCGGGACTCGGAATCGTCTGTAGACGACTTTGGTACCGAGCGGGGTGTTGTACTCGGTAGAGCAGTTGCCACGCTGCGATCTGTTGAGACTCAGCCTTTAGCTCGGGGGATTCGTCACGTCCGGTAATATCGGACAAAGGGGATCCCCTAACACAAGATGTCGGTGGCCTGAGGCGGATAAAATATACGAACCAAAAAATGTTATGAACGAAGAAATTCATTCAATTCTGTTGGCTTGTGCGAATATCTTGCTTTTACCTATATACATCGAAGGGCTCAGCGTAGCCACTTGTTTATAATATGAGCCCCCTACGGGGGGTGGCTTAGACGTGCTGTGTCTCTTAAGAGACCGGCGCTAAGACTGACTCTGGCTCGAGTCTGCCGGAGTGGTGGCCGGCGAGACGTGTCCCTCGTCTCTATGAAAAATATTTACGAGTCTAAAGCGACACTGCCTCGAGCCCGCCGGAGTGGTGGCCGGCGGTGAGACGTTGTCCCTTTGTCTCTATGACAAATTATAAAAAGTCCAAAGCGACTCTAGCTCGAGTCCGCCGGGGTGGTAGCCGGCGGCGGTGAGACGTTGTCCCTTTGTCTCTATGAAAAATTAATCAAAGTCCAAAGCGACTCTGGCTCAGAGGCAGCCAGGGTGGTAGCCGGCGCCGAGGAGTGTGACCAAGAATCGGGTCTCTGCCGGATTGGTGGTGAACACAAGTCCCTCTGAACCGAAGGATTCAAAATTATTCTAAGTCCGAGAGAGCGGAGAAAAACCTCCGACGACAACCGAGTCAGAGTCACACTTGTAGGTGGGGAACGCGCGGCGTAAAGTCGCCAGGTTCCCACCGGGACCGGGTAACTTGCTACTTATCAGCAAGGAGCCCGGCCCCACAGAACTCCTCCCCTGGCCAGATCTCAGTTACTTGCTAATGAGTTATTACTCAATGTAAATAAAACAACTTTTATGTCATTTACAACAAAACAAAATAGAAATAAAATAGAACCAAACATAATAGTTGAATCTGCATCATTATTACAAGTAAATAATACTAATGTCCTTGGGCTTTGTATTGATGATAATTTAAGTTGGGACTCACATATTGGAAAACTGCTAAAGAAAATAAGTTCAGGAATATTTGCCATTAGACGTATGTCACATTTTTGTAGTATAGATATATTAAGAAAAATCTACTTTGCCTATTTACACAGTCGTATTGAACTTGGCATATATATGGGGAAATCCACAGTGGAAAATCTTGACAAATTACTAATTCTACCAAAGAAAGTAATTAGAATAATATTAGGTTTAAAGAGTGATAAATCAGTAAAAGAACAATTCAAGCAGCTCAAAATTCTTACTATTTATGGACAGTATATTTTTGATACAATTATTTTAGTTAAGCAAGAACGTTTTAAAACTTTGACTACTGAAACCCATGGATATAACACAAGATATTAACAAGAAATTATTACAATTCACCACAATTTGGAATTTTATAAGAAAAATATGTAGGATTAAAATTTTATCAAAAATTACCCCAGCAGATTAAAAAAAATAGTTGTTTTAAATCCTTTAAAACTAATCTTTAAGTCTTTTTTGACTGACAAAGCACTGTACTATGTTAACGAATATTTGGAGAACTAGTTTCAGTGTTGCCTTTATGTTTATGTTATGTTTGTTTTATATAGGCTAAGTTTAAAAATTTTGTGACACTATTCAATGTATGTTGTGTGCATTTCATGACTAAAGAGTTATTGATTGATTGATTGAAACTAGGTTCAGTTAAATTTTATTAAGTTGGTTTTGTTAGGTCAAAATTGGTGAGGTTGGATTACCTTAGGTTAGGTTAAACAAAGTTAAGTTGGATTATATTAGGTTGGTTAGGTTAAACTAGGTTCCGAATTCTTCTCTTCTTTTATTGGATGGATTGACCAAAATAAGTACATTTGTTCTTTTCCTTTTGTATATAAGTTTGTAAAAAAATAGTTAAAGGTTGCTTTCTATTCATTTAAAACTCAATCAATTAAATAAAAGTGCTTCTTTTATAATGAGTGAATTAGTTGAATAAAAAACCACAGCTGTCTCTTGATGATGCCACTGACCTCAAGAAAAAGCTATTCGGGCATCAGAAATCGTAACGTTGTGTGTGCAAGTGCTAGTTTTCTATGAGCATTGTTTAAAAAAGAGTTTAAAAAAAAGCATTGATTAAAAAAGAGTACCATTGTGTATGGGTGGGCGGGTGGGTCAGTACCACTGTACGTGTATGGGTGGGCGGGTGGTTCAGTACCACTAAACGTTTATGGGTGGACGGTTGGGTCAGTTCCACCGTGCATGTAAGAGTGGGTGGTTGGGTCAGTACCACTATACGGGTATGGGTGGGCGGGTGGGTCAGTACTACTGTACATGTATGGGTGGGCGGGTGGGTCAGTACCACTGTATGTGTATGGGGGGCGATGCTTGAGTAGAATACTGGATTTTTTTTTGTCGAGGGTCAGAAATCTTAGACAATGTTCTAACAAAATTGGGGTGGTTAATAGATTTTAAATTTTAATTCAACCGAGGATTCATGAAGTTCATTATTACATTGCCTAAGATTTTTAAACAATGCCTAAGAGTTTTCTATGAGCTGAGCGCGTTGTTAAATAATCCGATCGGAGAAAAAAAAACCCTATGTGTCTCAGGCCTAGGAGTGTTAAATATAACTTGGACTGAAACATATATTTTAAAACTATAACTACAATAATTGTTTGTTATTTTTAGTTGATTGCTGAAAAAGTAGCTCATGCACTGGACCAAGGGTTGTCGGTAATTGCGTGCATTGGGGAGAAGTTAGAAGAAAGGGAGGCAGGGCAGACTGAAGCTGTTGTGTTCAGACAAACTCAAGCCATTGCAGATAAAATCAAAGACTGGTCCAAGGTAGTGCTTGCCTACGAACCTGTCTGGGCTATAGGCACAGGAAAAACTGCCACTCCTCAACAGGTATGAGTTGAAGTAGAAATAGAGATGTAGACTAATGCAAATCAATGTTACAATACAGTTTTAGTACGAGGAGTACAACAGTTTATTACTGGGTTCATTAAACTTTGAGGGCTCTTATCCTCTTACACATGAGATGTCAACATAATTGTGTATATTTTAAAGTGAATATTAATAATTACATGAGTGTAGATGACCTGTGTAGTCTGGTTACCAACTCAGTTCGACTTATGCTCAAAACGGGTCATTTATTAATAGTACAATATCGAGGCCAACTAAGGAACCCACAGCTTTACGTGTATGAAATCATTTCATCAGCATTTGAAAATATACAACATTTTACATTAACAGATTATTTAAATAATTTAAGTATTACATATTTTAAATGCTAACTTAAGGACTTTAAGTATGTTCTTACTTTATATTTTGCTTAACACAGTGCTAAGGCCGTATTTTCGTTTTCACCATGTGTGAGTTTTTTTTTCAAAAACTCATTTTGTGATTGTGTTGTGTCAATTTATGACTGTTAGAAATAGTATATATATGTGCAAGGGTAAAAAAACTAATTTTTATGTGTGGCCATCAGCCCTTGGTGAACGACTTTGCCAAAAACTAATGTCTAATTTTTATTACACTACTTAATTTTGTAATAAACTAACTAGTAATATAAGGATTTAAGTAAAACAAAATAAAAGATTTAAACTACTATTATCAGGTCCATTTCTAACATTTCTTCACAATGTTTCTAATCTGAGATAACATTTTCAAAACATGCTACAGAACACAATTCAGGTTGGTCAGGGCGTATTTAGAACATAAATATAGTATTTTAAATTTTTCCTTCTTTGCAATACATTCTATGTCTTTTTTGCTTAATTTTATCCCTATATCTTGAAAAAAACAAATTAAAAACAGTATTAGAGACTCCAAAAATAAAAGTAACCGGAAAATGAAAACCACGTCCTACTCGCAGGATACCACAGAAGTGCGGAACCTACTAGCAAGCGAACCCGGTAAAGGCTGGGCGATGACTGATTCAATAATGTAAGTGAGGCAGTATTGCCGACTAGACGGCCATCAGCCACCACTAGAGACAACCGCTTGACCAACTAGACAGCCATGCAGCCACTCACGGTCGGACAGCGTGGTCGACTTTACAGCCACGTAGCACTGAATGTTAATGTAAAGTTTTGAAGTATTTTTATGTTAGGTACTATTTTACTCTATACATTTTAAAGTGTTTTTATTTAATTGATTAATACTTTACTACAAAATAATTGCTACTTTCGAGTTTATGGTTAGGTGCCGAATATGCAGATAAAGGGATTTGTTTAAATTGTGTAATGTTTTTATTTATAAATTGATAGCTTTTATTTCTTCTAGCTACAATTTTAGGATACAAATTTGCTCTAACTCCGAGCAGCACTTGGCTAGACTACTCTGTCAACCATTGCAGCAAGAAAGTAATGCTATAAAGCCTTTATGTATTTATTTATTTTATTTATTCGTAAGACGCCGATCGTCAAGATATGGGCGAATATGGATTTCGAATGAGTGTGATGAGTGTAGATGAGCGAATGTAGTCATTGTTACAAACTAAGGCCGACTATTCCTTAGAAAGTGTCATTAATTAATAGCCCAATGACAAATGAACAGCCGGTGATTATCAGCTGATCCTTCTCAAAATGTATTATGACTCTGATTGGGATCGAACTGACAACCTTTAGCACATGAAGCTGGGATTGAACCAACTACGCTACCGACCAATTATGTAGCAATGCTGAAGGTCACATTTTATGAAATTGTTGGTAGCGAAGTTGGTTGAAGCCCAGCTTCATAAGCTAAAAGTTATCAGTTTGATCCCAATAAGGGTCATTACAAATTTTGAAAGGGATCACCTGAAAACCACCCGTTGTTAATTGTCATAAGGAGTAGTCGGCCTTAGTTTGTAACAAGACCACTAGCCCATCTTTACTCATATCACACTCATTTGAACTACCTATTCACCCTTATCTGGACAATTAATAATAAATAAATATATCTGAGGTTTTGCAAAATTACTTTATGATCCATTACACCAAATATCATGCTTTGGTGCTTCTTGGATAATGTGATTGTGTTTTAAAAGGCTTCATTCTGCTCCTCATTTCACTATATATAAAAAATAAATAAATAAATAAAATAAAAAAACAAGAATTAAAATTTTTGTTTTGGTTGTAAATTATAAAATATACTATATAAAATATGCTCTGTACATATTAACAGTATCTACATATTTATTAGGATATTACAGAAACAATTGTTTTTACAAAAAGACATATATTCATATCACACGTGTTTCAGGCACAAGAAGTACACCAGAAGCTGAGAGAATGGTTGAAGACCAAAGTGTCTGAAAAAGTGGCTGAAGAAACACGAATTATCTATGGTGGCTCTGTAACTGCAGGGAATGCTAAAGAGCTCGGTAAAGAGAGTGACATTGATGGATTCTTGGTCGGAGGAGCCTCGTTGAAACCAGACTTTGTTACTATCGTTAATGCTAAGCAATAAATAAGTGTATTGTAAATTCTATTTGGCTATGATGGAGAGAAGTATTTTTTTTCAAAGTAGTTAAAGCAATTTGGACTGTTAAAATAATTGATAGTATAAGTAAATTGTACATAGACATCACACTATACATAAATGTTACGTTTATCTATTTTTAAATTTATATTACAATTTGTTATCTATTCTATATAATATGTTCTATTTAGTAAGAAGTTATATTATAATTTATATTTTTAATACAAAAATTATATTTCAAATTATGTCACTGAATAAAGAGAAGTGATTTTTTTCTCAGTAATATACAATTAGTTAGTACTGCTGATTTAAAAACATGTAGAATCAGTATCTTGCTTATTATAGTTGGAATAAATTGTTGAAATGTCTGAATTTCTTATATCAGGTATATGTTTATAAAGTCACTGTAAAAAAATATATATATATATGACATGGTTAAAACTGTCGTTTTTAATAAATATATCCTTATTTGTTGTTGCTGGGGTTTCCTATGTATTCATTGGAGATCACCTTATTGTGGAGGAGAGGAATAGAATGACCCTCTTTGTAACATAAATATTTCTGCAAGAAGATTGATGTCAAGAAAAAACAAATGAGAATCTCCGATTTGATGCATATGCAGCAAAAGCCTTTTTTCTGGCTCAATAATGGCTTTACATTTATTTACTCAATAATGGCACTATCCAATATTTACATGTATACAATCCAAATACCACTGACCCACTCATCACTGTATCTAAAAAAATATTAAACCTTCTGGGCTTATTTTTTTAATAGGATGTTGGTCATGTTGGAGGAGTGGAATAAGAAGGGATTTTGAGAAAGTCTGCGTAGTTCTGTAATGGCCGCTTTTTTGTGCAAACATTTTGAAAGGTTTTCTATTTTGCCTATAGTAGGTAATCGAATGGTCATATTGAAACATTGGAGCAATTTCAGCACCAGATTTGAGACTAAGACATCTTTGCTTCTACGACATTTTGCTCTATTTCAGCTCTCTAGATATTCAATTTAGGTGTGTAATTCAATATGTCTACTTAACATACTCTGAAAGTAGAGTTTTGATTGACAAAAAAACTCCTACATCTAATAGAACAAACATAATTTTACAGGTAAATAGAAAAATATGAATAATTACAGTAATCTTTATATTGTAAGGAACAAGTAAAGAAACCACCGATCCATACACAATGCACTCTAAAAGGAGACTTACAAATGTTTCTATACTATAAAACTTTGTTATCTATAAATACAACCTGATTTCAAAGAATTCTTTAAACTTAACTGGAACTAAGCAATAGCTTGGTCATTAGACATGGCCAAATCCTGAGAAATAAGCTTCTTTAGTACTTCTCTCCTCTGTCTGATCACTGTATTTCGAGATTATTAGAATCAGAAACTTAACATAAAAATATGGTTGCTGTCCAATATTGTTACACAGTGATGCTGCAGGACAAGCATATATATTGATGTGATGGATTGGAGGGAACCACAAGTAGAAGGATGAGCAAGTGTAGAGAACTAAACCATAATGAGCACGGACAGCCGGATAATGCCATATATTTTCCAGGACAATAGTCATTCAAAGTAGATTTAGTCATACCACACTTCTTACAGTAGTTCTTTAAGAAATTTGTTTTTGTTTTATTCCCTAAACTACATTTTTAATTACTTCATACTTCTGCATCTTAGTTAAAACAAAAACACCAATACACGCTATAATAGGTAGAATAAACTCACATTCTAAATAGGAGTTATGGACCCCAACACATTTGTGTGGGAATATTATCAATAATTGATTTCTGTGTTAAAACTGAAATTTTATTGGATAATTAATTTCCGACTTTTGGTTTCGTATTGAATAATTGGTGTAATGGTATTGTTACTGTGAAAGAAATTATGTAACTTATAAGTTCTCAACCCACTCACCCACCCATGCACATACACCCATATTGGTACACGTGCACCCAGACAGGTAGTGGTATTGTATAAAACTTACATACAAGATATTATGAACTTAACTCAAAAAATATTTTAGTTGGAAGTAGAGATATCAGTAAAGCATACTAACGGTTACTATGGAAACAAGTAATAGGATTATAACAATATTTTTTCGATTTTAAGTTTAACCCATCTTGATTATCTACTCTTCATAATCCTAAATTGATTCAGGTTTTTTTAGTAGTTAGTCTTATTTCTGAAAAATAAAAAAAAACATTCAGTAAATACAAAATATTATGTAACAGCCTATATATTTTCTGAATAATATATTTAGTATTTTTGGATGAAAAATTGTCGTTGCAAACTTATAGTATCACAAGAGCTTATAGTCTTAAAATAAGTAGTTTTTGTAGTTGATAAAAGGGCTTAAAAACTTAAGAGTTTAAATTAAATATTTAATTAATTTAAACCAACAAATAAATAAAGTACACCTTACTAAGTCAATGACAAACATTCACTTTCATTGACATATTATAATATTGTATTAAATAAGATTGCTTAACTTCAATTTAAATGTGTTAATCAGGTTTTTAATTAAAGAAAAAAGTGAACAGTTTTGTTGGATAACTGACTGACCCTGTTCTGCTACTTTAGATTAGTCGAGTTCATGTTTGCTCGGCGCAGCAAAGTAAGATATGCAAACCAAGACTAAGAATTTTCTGGATCTCAGATACTATAGTCTTACTTTGCCAAGAGTGAACTGTGACTTACAAAGTTTAAATTTATGATCAAATATAGATAATTAACCCTAGATCGTGAGGAACGATATAATTTATGTGCTTAACAGAATCCCTTCTTAAAGCGAGGAACGGCATAATTTATGCTGTTGCATTAAAATCAATAAAACATATGTTTATTATCAATCAATGACTACAAAGTTGGTATCAATCGACACAGAATGTTCTGTTCTATACATATCAGAATTTTAATAATTTTGTCATGCCATTTTATAAACGTAGGAAATAAAATTATAACGTGCAACTCGAAATTCCCGCACAATTCCCACCCAGTGGAGATCTGTTGTGAGAATAACCAGAAGACGGAATAAGACTACCAAATGTCAGTCTGTAGAGAGTGAAATAATCTATTCAACCAAACAAATTTTATTCTCTTAGCTGCACTGGGTATTTTACAACAAATATTTTTGTATACCCTTGTTTACATTATTTCCCGAAAGCGAGGTACAGCATAATTTATGCTGTTTATAAAAGTTTATCTAATAATTTATTTATTGAGACATAAACTAAACAAAAAAATAGCTAGATAAACAGGGTTGACAAGTTTTCACTTAACTGAAAGAAGCAGAGCCCGTCAACGCCACAGCCACAGTAGACATAGCCATTTTTACTTGTTGCACGTCCGATTTTCTTTGTAAGTGTTTTATTTGCTGTAAGTGTTATAAATTACTATTTGAATGAATAAAATTATGTGTGTGTTTAGTGTAGTCATAGTACAATGTGTTATAGTAGTTTTTATTGTCTAAAATAATCAGAATTAGTGAAATTGATACTTATGTAGGTACTAGCCTAAACATTTATTTTTTATCCGATTTCAGCAGGTAGCCCATATAGGGTATTAGTGTAGTCTACTTATAATAATCTTAGAAAAATAAAAAATAGTATGTATTATTTCTAAGCAATCTAAATAGATTGTTTTATTTTATTAAAGCGAAAACAATATGACGTATGTTATTATATAGTGCGAAAACCTTATTTATGGCACTACTGTATTACATTTTTTATATTTTTATTCAGAAATGTGTTCTATCAAGTGTTACTGTTCTAAACATTATTTTATATTTTTTATAATGTTTACAATATGTACTCTTTTTCTAGTGTCGTTTTCACGATTTGCGCACAATGACTTACGGTGTTATAAGTTTTATACTTTTTGGAGTATTTT
Source organism: Stictocephala bisonia (assembly GCA_035578905.1). Lineage (NCBI taxonomy): Eukaryota > Metazoa > Arthropoda > Insecta > Hemiptera > Membracidae > Stictocephala > Stictocephala bisonia. Next base: position 2,191,602 of record JAQJVL010000018.1, on the reverse strand, counting down.
CAAATATTTTACATTTAATTGTAGCTAATAGATTGTACTAATACAGTACATGTAGCAAAAAATTATACATACCGTTACCTCTTATTTTTAGATTGTTATGTAATATTTCGTTTCCGTGGTAAAAGTTTTAACTTTTCCCAATGAATTAAAAATATAATAATTTATGTATAGGTACAATATGACTATTTTCCTAAATGTGTGCACATTTTTCATTTTATGTAAACACCTAAAAAAAAAAAAAAAAAAAAAAAAAAAAAAAAAAAAAAAAAAAAAACCTAGTAGTTTATCTAAAATGTAATAACTTATTCTTATAGTGCACTAAATAATAAACAATTTGGCTATCTTGGAATTATTAATTCTTTTAGTGCTCCTAAGTAGGGGTATAAGTTATAATTTATGTAAAAAATTTTCAAGTTTTAAAATCTTTTCATCACAGTAATTATTTACTAATTCTTTTTGTACATGTTGTTGATGGTAGTATGTGAAAGTACAGTTCCTGAGAAGAAAAACGATATTACAACATTTACATTTGGAGCATATTTAGTATTTTTTATGATTTTTACAAAAAAGCTTATGCAGCGCTTAAAAAAGGACCTAGTGGTTGGAAGCACACATTGGTTCACTACTGATTTATGCTAATTAGCTACAAATCACATCGTTTTTTTTTTTTTTAAATGTTATATTTCGGCTTTACAAACTGAAGCCATTTTCAAACATTTAACAACATAAAGCAACTGATGTGTAGCTAGTTACCACAAATGAACACCAACACAAAAAATACATACCGTCAAGAATTGACATTGGTTCACCTGTCTATTCTTAACCTAGGGCTAAATATGTCTAGGAAAATGAGTGGCTTATAAAACAACAGACCCAGGAGTACTAACCAGATGGTGATGATGGTTTCTGCAATACTATGATAAAAATAAGACATTTTTGGAATACAAGAAAATAAAACCACAATAAAAGTAGAAAATAACTTTTATGAGAATTTGATATACACAAGTAACAGGTAAAAATACTTACTCAGTAATAAAAATGAAGTATTTTGATACCCAAAGAAATAATGTACAAAAACAATATAATGTCACAAACGGCATATACTGTACACAGGCAATATGATTAATCATATACTAAAGTGTTTAATGTTTTGTTATGAAGTTAATTTTTTCTTCTGATCAACTTTTACCTTTTAGGATAATTAAAATAGTACACAAAATTCCTCAGCAAAATATAAACCTTAAGGGGGTTTAAAATAATGTAAAGCTTGAATTTTTCAAAAGAATAATTTCAATCATGCGAAAGTACATACTAGAAATCAATATACTATTTTAGTTAGGAAATGTTAGTGTTAATACTTCTTAAAAATACTACATAAAGTAATAAATATTTGATTTTAATATAATTAAGATCTAGGAATTTTGAATATTAACACGTCTATATTTATATACATTAATAAATACAATATAATATGCTCACTGCTCAGTTACCCAGACCACCAAATTATCTATTGTCCACTGATATTGAATTTATTAACCCTTTGGAAATCTGGTACCCAAGATAGGTTATATTGCCCAAAAACTTCATCACAAGACTCGTTATGACAAAAGCATTGTTTTTTTTAATTTAATTTAGACTCCACTTATGTAATAAATGTCTGTATATAATAAAGAAGTATTATTAACCATGGTAATGCCAGTTTTCAAAGGGCCTGCAGCACTTACTGCTGGCACAGAAATTATGTATACCCGAGTTGAAGGTAGTTTACTAAGAAACTAAGAATTATATGAAAAGTTCAATCACACCCATGGTCTACTTGCTTAACGGGACGTCCAAACTATGGGAGTGGAACAGTGGAAAACAATTCATGGTCACACCTTGAATTGAACTCATAACCGCTGTTACTTGTTTTATTGAATGTTATGACACATACATTTTAAAATTTTACTCTAGTTTTAATAATTTTTATCCTAGTAGGAACAAAAAGTACCAAGATTTGAATTAGTTTTCTCTATGCATCAACTTTACAGTGATATTACTAAAAAAATCTATAAATGTATCACATTTATATTTTAATACGTGGTTGACAAGAATGCTTTCTACAAGTTTCATAAAATTTTAATTTTTCAAGAAAAAAGTTCTTATCGATTTCCTGAAACAACAAATTCATGGCTTCTAGAGGTCGTAAAATTAATCACAAGTTACAAAAAGCTTTTTCAACACGTCTTTTTTAAATCAATTTTACACAAAACACACACAAACAACATTGTTTACTTATTTTTTATACTATTTCCTGTTACATAAGTTTATTAAAAAATGTGTTTTGCTAGGAAAATAAATTTTGAATGATTTTATGCACATTTTTGTTTATTTATGATAGTAATATATCATATATTCTAAAAATGTGTAATAAGGGTAGGATTATGAATGCATGGGAAGAGTTATTTATTTTTAAAGAAAAATGTAAGGATCGAGATAAATTAATGAATGAACAAATTAAATTTGAATTTTAGGAATTACCCAATAATATCACAGAAGCCGCCATTTTGACATTTCCAGGCAATAGGGTCACGTGTTTGTAGGCCTATAAATTGAGTTGTTGAACACCATTTTCCATTCTTTTGTAAATCCCTCTGGTCTGAGGGAGAAAAACGTGGTTCACCCAAATCGATTACCATAATATTTGTGCATTTTGTACTTGTATTGCAATATATATTTGCTTATATTGTAATAAATTTGTGTTGTGTGACGTTCACTTGTACTGTATTTTAGTAATATATCCCCAAGGTCACAGATATTCAGATAAAATTTCCAATGGATTAAAGTGGCAGAATAAAACGAGAAATATTGAACACATTTGGCAGAATAAAACGAGAAATATTGAACACAGTGTCAGGTTCAGATTGTTTCATATTGGGAAAATACCACGTTGGTCTGGATTAACTGAACATTTACTATTTTCTGAAATAAATATTTCCTTTCATTCAATATATACATATAAGGTAAATCAACCACAAAACTAAAAATGAAATATCAACATCTCATCTTATTTACTATTATAAGATGAATTGAAGAGCTAAGTGGATGAAGGAGGTATGTGACATTTTTGAAAATTTTCAGATTTCATCATGGAAGAAGGTGGTATGTGCTAATTTAAGTAATGGCATTTATTCTGAATGCCTAACATGCTTAACAACTGATATTTTTAGTTGATGAAGGAGGTATGTACAATTAGAAACAGTGTATCAAATGGAAGAAGGAGGTATGACGTAAGTATGTGCACATACCACCATCTTCCATTCAAAACCTAACAAAAAGTGTAACATACTACCTTCATCCATTAAATAGCTGTAACAAACAGAGAAGCATAGAGTGTTTGTGTTCCTACTATTTTTGATTATAGTTCTGTGTAAACATGATGATTTGTTATTAAAATGGAGTCAAGAGGGAAGAGGATTTTGAATTTAGCTTTGCAAGCTGCAAAACATGAAGATAATGAAAACAAAGGTAATCTAAAACCTTGTTATTAGTGTTTTTGTAACCTAACCTAAAAATGTTTGGTTATATCAGTGCTATAAACCTGTAATATTAAGCTTAACTTTGTGACATTTGAAGCAAATCACTTCTGTAATACTGAGTGTACTATCTCCTTTAAGTTTATAATGACAAATTTTAAACAATGCCCTAGACTAGATTGAAAAAAACACTGTAAAAGTGAAATTAACATAGGGCAATTAAGGCTAGCCTAGATTGTATTCTAAAAAGTTGCATGAATGGAAATAAAGTTTTCAAGTGTACTGATCAAGGTTTTTTTACCTCTCATACCCTGAACGGTATAGTTAGCACACCACATATTCTTAAAATAGGCTACCAAATTAAACGATAGCCTAACAATCTTAAGCTAACTTCACGAGCCCAAGCCTTTACCGTACTCAAACCTATTCACTAACCTATTAAAGATTACCTAACCCAAAACCTATATCGTTTTGACCTATACCTATTAGTTTTGACCAATTTGTTTTATTTCCTATAACTAGGCTACATGTGATGGTTTGTTTTCAGCGTCTGGATCCGAGAGTGAGTCAGATACCAGCTGCTTGTTCGGGGATCCTTCAAGTGACGAGTACCAGCCTGATTTTGAGGATCTAAGCGATTCTGACCCCGGATTTCCAGAATCTTCACCATTAAGGGTAAATAATGGCAATTCTGGAAATGAACTAGTAATCGGTCCAAGTGATGAAGATGAAGTTCCAAGTGCTGGAGCTGAGACTTCAAACAACTCTGAAGAAGAAGACGATTTTGTGGGACCGAGTGATGACGATGAAAACAATAGCAATAGAATAAGAATGAATGCCATCCCCTTTAACCAGGGACCAAGGCAGCCGATACCAAGCCAAACATTTAGGCCTGCTACAAAGAAGAAACACTTTTCACCGAGAGACAAGTCGTCAAGAAAGCGGAAAAGAAATCCTGATGAGTGGGCAAAACGTAAAGCTGCAATCGCAAGGCAGAAAGGAGAAGCGTATACAGACTACAAAGGAAGAGAAGTGCAAGCTAAGTCTTTTCATACACAAGAAATATTATGTAAGAAGAAATGTCGATTAAAATGTAATGAAGCGTTTACAGTTGCTGATCGAAAAAGCATTTTTAATCAATTTTACAAGTTGGACATAAATGCAAAGAATTCATTGTTGTTTGGTTCCATTAAGATACACCCTGTTAGCAGATCAAGGAAAGGTGCCATAAAACACAAATCAGCATCGTTTAAATATGTAATAACCTTTGATGGAAAACAGAGATTTGTTTGCAAAACTGCTTTTGCTAATCTCTATTGTATAAGTTTGAAAAAGATAGATTTAATCCAAAAGTCTATAAAGGCTGGGCGATCTGCCCCTGAGTTGGATAAAAGAGGCAAACACAAGAACAGGCCACATAAGCTTCCTGATCAAGTCAGAGAGTATGTCAAACAACACATTGCCCAATTTCCAGCCGAAGAGTCGCACTACTCTCGAACCAAAAATATTAACAAAAAGTACCTTTCACCTTTGTTATCGATTGCAAAAATGCATAAACTGTATTTGGAAAAGTGTACCCAAGACAATGTTGCTCCCAACTTCCATATCAAAGAATGTACATATAGAAACGTGTTTGTTTCTGAATTCAATCTGTCATTCGGCTACCCTAAAAGCGACACGTGCAGCACGTGTGATGCTGGAGATTCTAATGATGAGCATGTTGCAAACTATCAGGAAGCGTATGATGCGTTAAAAGCTGATCGGGAGAAGGCCAAAAGTTCGGAAAATTTGGCTTACATGACAATGGATTTGCAACAGACGATGCCACTACCTAGGCTGAGCACGTCTAAAGCATTTTACTTGCGGCAACTGTGGATGTACAATTTTGGTGTTCATTTAACTACCAAAAAAGGAGACAAAGCAGTTTTTTGTTGCTGGACTGAAGATCAAGCTTCAAGAGGAAGCTCAGAAATATTAAGCTGCCTTCTTACATTTTTAGAGCTAGAAGAAGCTGTAAAAGAGAAAGACCACCTCATCATCTGGTCAGACTCATGTTCTGGTCAGAACAAAAACTTCCTTTTGGTTTGCTTGTACCAATACCTTATTCAAAAAGGAGTTTTCAAGGTGATAGACCATAAATTCCCAGAGGTTGGCCACACCTACCTTGATTCAGATCGGGATTTTGGCCGTATTGAAAAAAACCTGCGCAAACATCAAAACATATACTCCCCTGATGAGTATCGAGAGATCATTGTCAAATCATGTTCCAAAAACAAAATCATTGACATGACTCAGCATTTTAGAGCAACTGATTCTCTTGAGCGTGACATGAAATTGTACAACAGAAAGAAAGATGAAAACAAGAACAAAGTTTACTTTCGTGACAGTATCAAATGGATACGGGTTGAGGAATACGGATCTTATCTGTTCAAAACCAACTACGATGAATACACACCTTTCCAGAAGGTGAACATCTACCACAAATTGCATGAAGAGCCAAAACTGGAGGAACCGATCACCATACCACGATTGATGAGAAAAACAGGTTCTTTGAAGCAACCTAAAGTAGAAAACCTGAAAGAGCAGCTGATCTTCATTCCAGACCATCATAAGTGGTGGTATCAGCAAATCTTGAGTGACTATCAGTAACTTGATGCTTTATGTTGCAAAAGAGTTGTTTGAAATAAATAATATTGTGTATTACTGGCAAAATCAGTGATTTTGATTAACATAACCCCTTCATCCATTCTATTCATTATCAAGTCTAAATCAATAATTTGTGAAAGAAGGAGGTATGTACTTTTTTTATTAAAAATTATGTACTAAATAAAATTTTAAAAAATTAATACTATTATTAGTTAAAACTATGTACTTGTAGTAAAAGAAATATAACTAAAAAATATGAAATATTTGCCTACGGTAAAAGTAGACAGTTAAAAACTTTAAGCGCTGATATCTCAAAACTTAGATTTCGTCACATACCCCCTTCATCCACTTAGCTCTTCAATTAAGCACTAACAAACACAAAGACAGAAATAAATAAATAAAAAATAAAGATAAAATTTTTTCACTTAAATTATTCTTGCATAGTTTGGTAGATGAGCAGTTCAGGTCAACCCCCTGTTAAGATATTTACAATTTGTCGTTTTATAGTTATCTTACAACTGTATTACCTACAAAACAAATATATCTCTTACATATGACTACAATCAGAATGCTGATGTAAAAAATGAAGTAACATGTAACACTTAAATCTGATGAGTTAGGTTAAAGGGCACTAGGCCAGGAATTAGTATATTAGGATAAACAGGACATCAGCAAACTTACCTTAGACAACAAGTCCACTAACACCACAGTGGAATGTAATGTCTACTACTAACCTTCAGAAACTCAACCAAATCCTCTCCGGAAATAAAACAGATGCTAATCTCTTATAAATACGTACAGTGGTATTGACCCACCCACCCACCTCTACACATACAGTGGTATTGACCCATCCACTCACATCTACACGTACAGTGGTATTGACCCACCCACCTACCTCTACACGTACAGTGGTACTGACCCATGCACCCACCTCTAACCGTTCAATGGTATTGACCCACGCACCCACCCACCTCTACATGTACATTAGTATTGACCCACCCACCCACCCCTAAACGTACAGTGGTATTGATCCACCCCTACACGTACAGTGGAAGTGACCCCCACCCCCCTACATGTTAAGTGGTATTAACCCCCCCCCCCCCCCACGTACAGTGGTACTGACCCACACGCCCACCCCTACACGTACAGCGTGTATTCAACATCTTAAAAAGCTTCCCTTCCCACCAAAGATCTAGAAAAACTGTTACGTAAAGACAAAACAAGAACCTCCAACAAATCCTGGTCCATCATAAGTTACATGATCCTAACATGTCCTCAAGATCCAGTAAAACCCCCCCGATTCTAATCCTTGCAACAAAAAATGTTGCAAAGCCTGCCCAATTAATCACCCAGCCACATCTGTTACCAGCTCCACTAACTCCTTAACCTACAAGATACCTGGAAACCACACCTGTGATTCCACCCATGTAATTTATCAACTCCAAGTGCCAGCACTGTCCTGCCCAATATATCGGCCTTACCAGTGTAACTAAGAAAAACCATGAATGGCTATAGACATGATTGCAAAGACCAAAATCCTGTCTCTGCCCATACTCTTTTCTATAACCAAAATGTTGACCGGTGTTGCACCACTAAAGTAATCAGATCCCTTCCTTCCCATACCAATAGTTCCCAACTCAGAAAGATAGAATTAGCACACTAATGGATAACTAAATCCAGTGACCCACCTAATCTGAACACAGATAGATAACTTTCCACTTCCCTTCTACCCCTCCCCCATCAGCAAACTTCATACATACAAACTGGAATAAACTACATTCAAACTTAGAATGTTGCTCTAAGGATACCAGCAATGTTAGTCTCTCTACTCACCTGAAGAAAGTGCCAGTGGCACTGGACAATTGTGCACATGTGATTCTTTTGTATTTGTTATTACTGTGGTATTAGTGAACTTGTCTTCTAAGGTAAGTTTGCTGATGTCCTATATCTCCTAATTTACTGAAACTTGATATGAATATTGCTACGTTTATAAATATGAAAAGAAAATCCAACAATTTTTTATTTAAAATGTTACTTTATTAATAATTACTATTGAAACTCCTGATATATTGATTTGATAAGCTTATCAATTTTAATGATTAGTTGCTTATGATATAGTAACTGAATTGAGTACAGTCAACATTTTTAGATCAATCTTTCTTGTATCACACCAACAATCTTCCTCAAATTTGTCACACAGTGATTTAATTTTTATCACCCGAACATGTCTCTACTCTTTTTATAATCATGAAACTATGGTATCTATGGTACGAAATACAGAAAACAACAAGGCACCATTACACAAAGCCTTCCTTTGGTCTGAGGACGGTAATCGTGGTTTATCAACCCTAGATCGTGAGGAACAACATCATTTATGTGACTCACAAAATCCCTTCTAAAAGCGAGGAATGGCATAATTTATGTTGTTGCATTAAAATCAATAAAACATGTTTATTATCAAGCAATCACTACAAAGTTGGTACCAATCGACGCAGAACATTCTGTTCTATACATATCAGAATTTTAATAATTTTTTCATGCCATTTTATAAACGTAGGAAATAAAATTAGAACGTGCAACTCGAAACTCCTGCACAATTCCCACCCAGCGGAGGTCTGTTGTGAGAATAACCAGAAGACAGAAGAAGGCTACCAATGTCAGTCTGTAGAGAGTGAAATAATCTATTCAACAAAACAAATTTCATTCTCTTAGCTGTATAGGGTATTTTACAAAAAATGTTTGTATACCCTTGTTTACATGATTTCCCAAAAGCGAGGTACAGCATAATTTATGCTGTTGATAAAAATCTAGCTAATAATTTATTTATTGATAAAAAAAAAAAAAATGCTAGATTAACAGAGCTGACAAGTTTTCACTTTACTGGAAGAAGCACTCCAGTATTTATCTCAATAAATAAATTATTAGCTACATTTTTATCAACAGCATAAATTATGCTGTACCTCGCTTTTGGGAAATCATGTAAACAAGGGTATACAAAAACATTTTTTGTAAAATACTGCTATGAGCTGCAGAGCCCGTCAATGACACGCCCACAGTAGACATACCCATTTTTACTCTTTTAGCGTCTGATTTTCTTTGTGAGTGTTTTATTTTCTGTAAGTGTTATAAATTACTATTTCAATGGATAAAATTATGTGTTGTGTTTAGTGTAGTACAATGTGTTATAGTGTTTTTTAGTGTCTAAAATAATCATAAATAGTGAAATTGATACTGATGTAGGTACTAGCCTAAACATTTATTTTTTATCCGATTTCAGCATGTAGTCCATATAGGATATTAGTGAAATCCATATCATGTGTATGGATAGGGTATTAGTTTAGCCTAGTTATAGTAATCTTAGAAAAAATAAAAAAATATATATATTATTTCCAAGCAATAAATAGATTGTCTATTTTATTTACGTGAAAACAATATGACGTAGTATGTTATTATAAAGCATGAAAACCTTATTTATGGCTCTACTGTAATAAATTTTTTATATTTCTGTTCAGAAATGTGTTCTATCAATTTTTACTGTTCTAAAAATTCCAAAAAATTATTTTATAATTTTTATAATGTTTACAATATATACTCTTTTTTGTGTCGTTTACACAATTTGCACACACTGACTTATGGTGTTGGAATATTTTCATATATTTTTCATTTTCTTGTAGCTAATAGATCGTACTAATATAGTACAAGTAGCAAAAAATTATATATACCCCTTATTTTTAGATTGTTTTGTAATTTTTCACTGACATTTTTTGTTTCCGTGGTAACATTTTTATTTTTCCCAATAAACTAAAAATATAAAGAAAGTTTATAAAAACAATTTTTTTCTTGTCTATTCAATGTTGCTTATTTTTGAATTTTTTCATGTACTATTTGATTATCTACAGTGATAATACTGTATCTTTGCACATTTTGTTCATTTTTGTGTTTTATGTAAACAAACACTTCCCAAAAAAACCTAGTAGTTTATCTAAAATGTAACAACATGTTCTTATAGGGCACTAAATAATAAAAAATTGAGCAATCATGGAATTATTAGTAAAATTTTTTAGTGCTCCTAAGTAGGGTTATAATTTACGTACAACATTTTAAAAAGTTTTTCAATCTTCTCATGACAGTAATTATTTACTAATTCTTTTTGTAAGTGTTGATGGTAGTATGTGAAAGTACAGTTCTTCAGAAGAAAAACGATATGATAATATTTACATTTGGAGCATATTTAGTATTTTTGATGATTTTTACAAAAAAAGCTTGCGCAGCCCCGAAAAAAGGACCTAGCAGTAGGGAGCACACATTGGTTCACCTGATGCTCACGATCTAGGGTTAAAATCAATCACCATAATATACATCTGGTATTTAGATTGAACTGAACATATGTTTTGTAAGGTTCATAATATAATCCAAGTAACAATAATAACAACAATGAAACAAAACAAAATACACATGGATACAAACAATATTAGTAGCATACTACGTAATGTTAAAAATAAAATAAGCTAATAATCTAAACTAACAACTTGAAAAAAGTATCTAACCTTACACGTAGGTTTTAGTTTAGAAGAAGATATAATCGAAAATGCAACTGCGATAAAAAAGCCAACAATTTAACCCAAAATTACATAAAAATTACACTGTTTATTGTGAACTTATTAGGTTGTCAAATTTCAAATGATATGCTCAAAGTTGTGCCAGTTTTAGCAACTGCATGAAGTTAAATGATGTCTGCACACACTTATAGTCGTGTTGACATAGTGCTAATGTTAATTTATAACAAATAAACTATGTTATAACAGTTTCATTCATTGGAACTGTTGTGTAATTGGTTAAATCCCAGCTTCATAAGCTAAAGGTTCTCAGTTCGATCCTAATCAAAGTCGTAAAACATTTTGAGAGGGATCAGTTGATAACCAACGGCTGTTCGTTTGTCATAGGGCTATTAATTAATGACATTTTCTAAGGAATAGTCGGCCTTATTTTGTAACACTGACTTCATTCATCACACTCATTCTAAATCCACATTTGCCCATATCTTGACAATAGGTGTCTTAAGAATAAATAAAAATAAATAAATTAATTAACAATGGTTTATGAATTCATTTAGCATAATATTTTGACTGACCTGTCAGTCTGTACAATTTAAATTTTCTTGTCGGCTGCAATTAATTACAAGATTAATTATTGTAAATTTTCATCTAGACTGAAGCTTGAAATGGCCTAAATCTCATAAAGCTTATGTAAGCTTAAACTTAACTTGAATTTTCACCAGACGGACATTATTTTTATAAAAATTGTATAACCTTGCACGCAAGATTCATGCTGAATCTGCTTTATGCTGGTTTATCTTTATTCATTTCATCCCTACTGTGTTAGTATTGTCTGGATTTATAAGTTTTATATAAATCCAACATTATTAACTATTAAAGTTCAACTCACAAATATCTCTTAAATTAATGTGTAAACATATTTTATATTATGATTGTGTTTGTTTGCTTGGAATAAAAATAACTGATACATTTTCATAAAATACAACAAATGAATATCTTTCAGGTGCATTAGTATTACAAAATTAATTAGGTAAACATGATTTTATCACTTACTGTGTTAACATATATTTATTTCTATATGTAACATTTATTTTGTAACCACTTATTTATGAAACAATACAACAATTTATATATAGTTTGTTTTATAATCTAACTGTATTATAGCACTAAATTTGTAAATAGTGTTAGTTGTTAGATAACAATCAATATATTTGTTAGATTTTTTGAAACTTTTTGATTGAAAGTTGTACCTGGTATGGTTAGTGGACTTTCCTCTACCAACTTTTCTCAAATTATTACAAATAACACTATTTTTATATGACAGCTGATCGGTACTTCACTTATTCTGCCAGGTATCATGCATCGTTACTTGCGTTATTACAATATTTAAAAGAGTAATTTCCACACTATTAGTTAGTATTTAAGGGTGTAAAAATGTTATACTTAAGGTGTATTATTTAGTATAATATATGTGTAAACTGTTTCAATAAGGGAAAAAGTTTGTCATATTCCAATATAGGCTTTGAATTTTGGGTTAAGGTAAGATAAAGAAATCAATTTTGGTACTCATATTTACACTAGTTTTTATTTTTAATGGTAATAAAACTAGAAACAGCAAAATAATAAATTATATCTACTGATATCATTAGTATAATTTTTTGTAGTAACGATTTGTCAAATTATGATGGTGAGGAAAACTTTGGCCTATAACTGGGTAGAATATAAAATTAAACAGTATTTTTCAATAACTTATAAAACTTTGACAAAATTCTTATTTTCGTTTTTAATTTTGTTTGTACAAATAAAAACACATTTCTGATAAAATATTTGTTTATGGATCCTAATAGATTTATAAGTTTATTTACTACAAGATAAAGCAATGTTTACGTTAATAGCTGTACCAGAAATAAAGTTATATTGTAAGGTAAGTTATGGATACAATAGTGGCTGAACAAATTTATTTTTTAAACTTATTTATTCTTGAATAAATTAAGCGTGCAACAGAGAGTAGGTACTTGGATAGTAGGACGGGAATGGGTTAACATTTTGTACTCAACTGGGAAAAGTGCCGGTGGCACTGAACATTTTTGTTATGTGTTTGTCTTTTATTTGTTTACTACTGCGCAAGGTGTTGGTGGACCTGTCTTCTCAAGTAAGTTTGCGGATGTTCTGTCTTTTGTAATAAACTAATACAATTATAAGGCATTTCAAGACAAAGCTGAAATCTAATGTCATTTATGCTATATCCAAGAACTAAAATTTAACTTTGGTTTATTAGAAAATATCCCTTGAACTGTATACAATTTTATTAACTAGTTTTAATTTAATATATTTCATTGTGTCAGAAATACAAAATAACAAACATCCATTAATAAAGCATATAAGACTTTCTTTGTTATACCTGAACTACTTGTAATTACTGAATTACTTGTAACATTTTTTATGTAAAAATATTTACCACCAATATTTATTATCAGGTGTTGTATATTAAATATAAAACTAATTTACTGATCGCCTAGATATGGGCTTATATGGGTGGAAAATGAGTGTATTTGAACAGGTGTAGTCGTGTTACTAAGGTCTACTCAAAAAGGGCTATCGATAACCCAACTAACTGCCAGGGCAATTATGTTACCTTAAGTTTAGTGAGGAATCCAAACCACACAGTATTGTTATGAATTTTGGCAAACTGACAAGCCTGATGATTTTCTTTTAATTAAAAACTATAAATGTAAGAAAGGAAAAGTTGTAAGCTGTTTCTCTATTATTTCCTACAAAAATAGCGAGATTCCAATTTTATACAGTAATACGAAATGAATTAAGACGAAACCAAAATTTTTCCATCAACACTCTATCTCTCTGCTATCTAAACAGCAATAAAATCTGATAACTCAGTGTATCTATTACTACACAACCCCTGAATCCTGAGTGATACGATTCCTGGCAACAAAACAACATTTACAACCCAGAACAACAATTGAACTGATATTTATTTACTAAGCTTCCTATTGTAGTAACTATATTAAATTTTGTTTTGATTAGCACGTTATAAATTGGTAAACATTTTAAACAAAAATGAAAAAAAAAATCACGCAAGTTTATTACAGTAAAAAACGATAATTTTTTTATATAAAGATGGCAATAATTCTGTTGTCAATTCGTCAACAGAGCCAAAGGCAAATAAATTCTCCCGTACTATAGTGGCACTAATATTATTTTTATTTGGAATTTTTCTTATTTTATACATAATTTTCTTACAGTTTACTCGTCCTGTTGCATATAATTGTCTTTATTTTGGTGAGATTTTTAGTTTTAGTGAATTTATATATGTACACAATTCTCAGTTGTAATATATTATTGTACAGTGCAAGTAAACGTCACACAACACAAATTTATTACAATACAAGTACAAAATGCACAAATATTATGGTGATTCGTTTGTGAATCCTTCTGGTCTGAGAAAGATGAGCGTGGTTCACCAAAATCGATCACCATAATATTATGGTGATTCGTTTGTGAATCCTTCTGGTCTGAGAAAGATGAGCGTGGTTCACCGAAATCGATCACCATAATATTATGGTGATTCGTTTGTGAATCCTTCTGGTCTGAGAAAGATGAGCGTGGTTCACCGAAATCGATCACCATAATATTATGGTGATTCGTTTGTGAATCCTTCTGGTCTGAGAAAGATGAGCGTGGTTCACCGAAATCGATCACCATAATATTATGGTGATTCGTTTGTGAATCCTTCTGGTCTGAGAAAGATGAGCGTGGTTCACCGAAATCGATCACCATAATATTATGGTGATTCGTTTGTGAATCCTTCTGGTCTGAGAAAGATGAGCGTGGTTCACCAAAATCGATCACCATAATATTATGGTGATTCGTTTGTGAATCCTTCTGGTCTGAGAAAGATGAGCGTGGTTCACCGAAATCGATCACCATAATATTATGGTGATTCGTTTGTGAATCCTTCTGGTCTGAGAAAGATGAGCGTGGTTCACCGAAATCGATCACCATAATATTATGGTGATTCGTTTGTGAATCCTTCTGGTCTGAGAAAGATGAGCGTGGTTCACCGAAATCGATCACCATAATATTATGGTGATTCGTTTGTGAATCCTTCTGGTCTGAGAAAGATGAGCGTGGTTCACCGAAATCGATCACCATAATATTATGGTGATTCGTTTGTGAATCCTTCTGGTCTGAGAAAGATGAGCGTGGTTCACCGAAATCGATCACCATAATATTATGGTGATTCGTTTGTGAATCCTTCTGGTCTGAGAAAGATGAGCGTGGTTCACCGAAATCGATCACCATAATATTATGGTGATTCGATTGTGAATCCTTCTGGTCTGAGAAAGATGATCATGGTTCACCGAAATCGATCACCATAATATTTGTGCATTTTGTACTTGTATTGTAATATATTTCTGCTTATATTGTAATAAATTTGTGTTGTGTGATGTTTACTTGCACTGTATATGTACCAACACATATTATGCTAACTAAAAAACTATATTATTGTATTACTAACAATGCTAAGTAAATACAAAAAATACATATTATTTTGGATTACCTTGTATGCTTGGATCTAGAAAATAAAATTAGTCACAAGAAAAAACAAATTTAATTTTAACTCTAAATTGTCACGTTAAAGGCTAATTAAATCATTTTTCAGCAACACAAGAAAGCTTATAATTAGGCTTAATGTGAATTATAACTAAGCTGGAGATGAAATATCATTCGAAATGAACAAAACTGGGTTCTAAATACCAACTGAAGTACACTTTTAGACCTCAATCAGCATTAAAAGGAAGTTTTACTGCCAAAACAAAACTTATACATTAGATGTATTCATATTTAGTTTTCAATATAGATGAGATCATTCATTTGATAGTTTCTCTATTTCATCCACATCATCTGTGTTCAGGCGGTAAATTTTCTTTCCTGCAAATGATATAAAATTATTTTAGTTTGATATTTATTGAAGACCTTAATATGAGGACATTTCAACAAGAATTAACAAGTTTACATTAAATTCAGTTCAAATAATGACACGCCTTGAAAAGTGGGGATAGAGTTTATTGTTGTCGTTTGTCAACACTATAATTACAGAGTTGATAGATGCCATATATCTGTGAGCACATATTTACCTTGTAAGTGTCGTATATACGTCTTAGCAATAGAATTTTCTGAAAAGTTAATACTTGTTAATGTAGATTTTTAATAGAAGTAATTTTTAATAGTTCGAGAATTAAAAAGATAAATATAACATTATTAATCAGGGTGTCTTTGAACTCTCTTGGTTATTGTTTCTGATTTGTTTCGAATCATAAATATTGTATTTGAAGTGTCCAAAACACCTTGGTTATTTTTGCAGCCGCTATTTCTTTTTTGTACTTTTCAATTTATATCTCAAGAACAAGAAGGTGTATTAAGCTGGAATTTTATACAGATCTTTATAGCGTAAAGATGTATTTGTACAAAACTGATCGGTTTTCTTCTATCCATAATTTTGAAATAGTGGCAATTAAAAATTTTGCATATTAATAAATAGCAAACAAATATTTAAAAATTACACAGAATAATTTTCTTTAGCATATGTAATTACAAATCCAATGACATAACGTTTTTAAAAATCTGATGAAAAATAACAAAGAAAATATCATTTATGTGACTATGTACAATGCAATTTGCCAGTACAATGTGCAACACACATATAACATCTGATAGTAATGAAGTAATTATATGTGTGTTGCACATTGTATTGGCAAACTGCATTGTACATAAAGTCAAATAAATGATCTTTTCTTTGGTATTTTTTATCTGATTTTTTAACTTTATATCACTGGACTTGTAAATTAATTTGCTAAATAATAATATTATTCTATGTAGTTTTTATTATAATTATTTGCTTTTTTGGATTAAACATTTTAATAGAACACCATCATGAAATTAATGATAGGGGAAAATCGATCATTTTTGTAAAAATACATCTTTACGCTATGAAGAACTGTACAAAATTACAGCTTAATACACCTTTTTGTTGTTGAGATATAAATTTAAAAGTAAAAAAAGTCGGCTGCAAGGGTAACCGAGGTGTTTTGGACACTTTAAATACAATATTTGTCATTCTAAATGAGTCAGACACAATAACTAAGGGAGGTTATCTGAGAGTTCCGAGACATCCTGTATAAGGACATATAAGATATAAAGTCAAAAGTGAGCATTGGCAGATAAGTGCTTAATATTCAAAGTAAAGAGATGAAAAACAGACGTCTTAAATGCACTTTATTGTAATGTGTCTAGTATTTAATGGTTGTATCTTCTCTTCTCATATAAGGTTTCTAATAGTCTACATCTCCTAAAAAATTACTGCTTCACTATGTGTATCTAGCCTAACCCTCCGATCTCTTACACAGCTACATAAAACATAAAAAATATACAATAAGATCAAGTGAAAGAGCTTGTTTTAGTAATGTTGAACTGGATACCTGAGAAGCATAAAGTTATCAAAACTTGGGTAAGATTTTTATGATAAAACATTATTTCAATTAAACCATTTATCATAGGGGAAAAATAGAAATGATAGAAGCAACATTTTTGAACTGCTTAACTAGCTTAGGGAACTTGCTAGCAATATGGTGGATTCTGTGTATTATACCACTTGTCTTTCCTTACTATTCCATTAATCGGCACGCTGGGAAAGAAATATCTTTGTTGCTTTGAAATTTGGTGTACGCATAACACTTAAATCAAATTCATGTTCACTTGTGCAAACCATGCACCCACCTTTGGGGACAAATCTAGAGTTAATATAACAATTCAACATGGTTTCATTATTTTTATTAAAAATGTCTTAAGAAGTACAAAACTTACCAAAATGTTCTTGAATTTGTCTCAGTATATTTTTGGATTGAGGACCATCAACCAAATTTATGGCAAGACCAGCTTTACCAAATCGTCCCGTCCGTCCAATCCTATGCAGGTATGTTTCACAATCAGCTCTGCCATGTTGATCCATAGGGAGGTCGAAGTTTACAACAATTGTCACTTGCTCAATATCAATTCCTAAAAAATAAATTAAGTCTTAATAAATCAAAAAGGTAGCTTTTTGGTACACATTTAATATAGCTATATACAATAGATTTGATTATTTTGCTTCTTTCTATACTAGGTAAACGAAATAGTTTAGTTAGCTGCAGTAATACATTATTTTGATAAGAGGGTATATGTCTTTTTCTGATGCCATTTTAGAAACAAATATCTAACAGAAGTTTATAGTTGGCCTATAATTTAGGAGGAACGTGATAAACCAACAGTATATTTCGGTTTTATTTGGTAAGTAACCACCAAATTAAATTAGCGTATTTTCCTGTATGTCTACCTTTGTCCACATCATTGTATAACCCGAGAAAAAGAATAAGTAGTCCCTAGAAAAGTATATTATATCTCTACAGACTACGGCAGTCTAGTATTACATAAAGCATTTTTTTTAGGGATGGACGAGAGGAGATTTTTAGGTTCGGGAGGGAAACGAGAGGGAAATTAATTTCCTCCCAAATTTCGGGAGGGAAATTAATTTCCTCCCAAATTTCGGAATGAATTTTTCAGAGGGAATTTTTCCCAGTTTATCATACATTAATTTTCAAACTTAGTAGATAAAACAAATAAACCAAATCATTTTATAGTAATAATAATTAATTGGTATGTGATCTAGTAGGAAATTCAACCATTAATGTTAAGGCAAATTTATGTATTCCTTATTTTATTAAATCTTTTTTATTTTTTGCCTGCTATCCACAAAACAGAAAAAAATTAAACAGGTTTAGACTAAACAATAACAGATTACACACTTAATAAACAAAGCAATCTTATTTGATATAACTGAATTGAAATTGTAAATTTTAATTAAAATCATCATAAAAACTAGACATGGATGAATTCTTCAATTAATTAACTGAACTACATTATAACTAGGAACTGAAGTTGCAAACAGAGCCAGCATCTTGGCAGTCCCTTCCTTATTCCCCTATTCCCCCCCCCCCAAATCCTCACGGATAAACTTAGTAATTATTACTGCACATGTATTGACTATTGTAGAGATGTGCATTTGTTTTAATTCTATTAATAACTGCCGCTGTAGTCATAAGAAAGCAACCTCTATTTCTTCTCTGTGATTGTCAACTAATCACACAGGCGGTCGATCTGGTTTATCTGGTAGTTCCGATCACGGTAGCGAAGCTTTTGGGCAAAAGCTGGATCAAGTGATTCTACGATTCAGGCGTCATCGCCAAACACATCGATTGCTTTCAAAATTGTCGCTTTTCAACAAAAAATTGATTTTGTATACGCCATAAAAAGTGGATCTGTAGTTATTTTATTCAGTAATATAATAATGGTTATAATAAACCGGAAATAAGCTGTGAAATATAATCAAATTTGTAAATCTAGATGCCAAAATACCGGTAGTTTAATGGATCGATAGTAATAATTTAATAATTGTGCACCTAAATATAAATTTAAAAGTCGTTTACGATCAATTATTTTTAATAAATTACGATCGGTAATGAATGTGTGCTACTCGAAACTACTTCGATACATAGAAAGATAATCTTTTCATCACGAGGAATTTCTGACGTATTGGAGTGACAACGGTATACGTAATCGGCAAATGTATGCCTAGCCAGACGAGATGCAATCTGAAATATCAGCTAAATGCCAACTGGCAACTGGTGATACAAAGTAGATTTGTGCAGCTAAATTATAAATTTATGAAATATACACAAGAAGTATGATAAAGTTTCGGTTCAATAAAAATTATGTTCCTTATTGCTAAATCCGTCCGTTTTTATAAATAAATAATAATATAATCTTTGATTTGGATTGAATTGTTTTGCATTTAACATCGACGTAGTAGTAACAATTATGATCAGGGAACCGTTCACTGAGTTCACAAATCAAAATTATCGTATTGTAATGCATTTAACACTCCATCTGTGTTACTTTCTAATCTAGTCAGGAAACCGATAGACAGTTTGACAGAAGAAAATATCGTATGCCTGCAAATGTTACACGCACATTTGGCGATCCAAAGTGTTCACAAACAGATTATTAATTGACATTCGCTACAGCTATATCTACTTATTTTTCATTCAATTGAAAATAAATAAATATTGTTACGTCGCACGATACTTGAACGCCATCACGATATTTTATATGATATGATACGATATTTTCTTCTGTCAAATCATTGGATGATTCCCTACTCAGAGTAAACACCTAAACGGATCACAATCACCTCACGGGAAATATACGATAATTTCAATTCGGAAACGAGCAGAACGGTTCATTGTATGTACATGAGAGAAATGGACTTTTGCCATGGGAAGGAAGATTTGTTGTTTTGTTGGACAGTAAAGTGACTTGTTCTCGGGAGCAGTTTGATTGAATGATTTTACGTTACTGACACACACAAACATTGGAATATAGGCCCACTCATTTTTCGTTCATTATCATTTGGGTTTCGGTCAACAGTTCTGTCCTATACTAGATTTGTTTAGTTGGATCATAGATCTCGGTAACTTGTTCGACTTTAATAGTTTTTTTTGAGCATCGTGATCCGGATATCTCGTTCATTTAGATGAGCTTTGTCAAATGAAGGGGTCGTGAGAACGTCACATCTACGTTCGACCCCAACTGTCGACTCCGACTGTCAGTCGTCAGTCACTACGTAACTTCACTGCCACACTATAAGCAATAAATAACATTCCACGGTAATCGAGACACAAGCCTATCATAATTTTATTAACCTTTCATTTTAATTTATATTGATTGAAAAAATCCGAACTTGACCATGAATGTCGATTATAACCATGTTGTTGAGATCGAACTATTTAGTTGGTTACATCTTAGAAAAACTCTCGAATGGAATTCCCGATCGTAACAAAATTTCCTTCTCGCAGGACGAGAATTATAATTTCCCGGGGAATTCCCGAAATTTCGAGACTCGTCCATCCCTAATTTTTTTCAGCAATTTTCACCATGGTCTACGTCGTTTAAGTATCTACTTACTATCTATCATCTTGTAAATGAATAACCTAAGCACCATGTTGTAAACAATGGCGTTTTTAGCAGAGGCAGTGTTTTATTAGTCAAATTGATGGAAGGTTTTCTGCTCAAATTAGACAGATATAGAAGAACAGATCCAATGTAAAATATAATAGTATTGTTTCACAAACAGATCCGTTTTTGCTTTTATCAGAGTTATATGTTTCTATACTTTGTTATGAGAAAATATTCTACATACTAAAAATGGATATTAAAAATAGGAAGATGAAAATGAAACATAAAACTACCATTTATTGAATTTTGAAAAATACTGTGGTAAAATAATATTTATAATCTTAATTTTAAATATCTCAAATGCGTATTTATTTTTAAACACAATACCAATCAAGACAATCAAAACACATAGTTGTAAACAGGAAGGAATGTGAGGTGAAGTCTGTCCCTCCTATATCAGGGAGAGATATGAACAGTCAAGCACAAAAACTGAGAACCATGTAATTCAGTCTGTAGTCATGTGTAATGGCTGAGTTTAATTTCTTTACAAAATGATTTGTTCGTCAGTATCATTTATAAGAAGACGCACATAAATTTATTTGAAAATTGGAGTAAAAACTAAAATAGCTGCAGTATTTATAAAATAGTGATATAATTACTATGAATTTATACGTACTAGTCTGTATAAAAATAAGGATGTACTTGTTTTTTATAACCATTCTAGGAAAAGCAATATTTTATACAGTAATACAAGTTATATAAAAATAATTATTATTTATTATGGAACACAAAATATTATTGAAAATATATTTTCATTTACTTTGACAATAATTCACAGACTAAAAATAATGCAGTACCAGGCTTTAGAGTTATTGAACTCAAAACAACCTCCATGGCAAAACCTTTATATTAAACTTTTAAAGTCATAAAAATGTCCTTTGCCTGATGAAATAGAGATCAGTATCTAAATACTAAGGCTAATTTTATGCAGCATGTCCGCAACAGACGTGCCTCGTTCATAATTCCATTGAATCAAATGTGAATATAAGCACGAACGTGTGACAATTTGTGAACACCAGAGGATTATCTAGATTAACATGTTATCTAGATACCCGCAACAGTCTTTAGGAACACACGTTCCATGAGTGTCACATGTTCGCTCTACATACATTGGATCAAATGAGTGCATTTATGCAGTGCGTTCAGTGTTCAGGTTCCCAAGACAAAGCAGTGACTGCTATTCTTGGATCTAGGTGTGGTGGGGTATAATTACTCAACACTGAAGTAGCAAGGTAATATTTTCTTCATTTTCACAATTTTACACTAGTTCCAATGTACATTGTATAAAACACTCCTTTCTGAAGTCTTACTCTATTGATGGGATATACTGACTAGCACCTTCAATTACACATTAGATTATACAGATTGTCTTAAGAGTCCCCCCCCATTAACTTTCTTATGAGTAGGGAGGAGTGATTTACTTTAGGAGATGTTTATATGACCAACTGAGGATTTTTATGATGTAGGACTATTTTTTGACTCCTTCAAAAAATGGGGTAGTTTGAGGGCAAATCAAAACTTTCAAAACAGCGTCTCACATTTCTTAAGATTTCAGGCATGATAAGGTGTTAGGCGTCTTTGATTCTATTGTTTCTGATCTTTGTTTATTTAACCTTCACATTATTAAGTGAATTCTTAACTTCAAATAAGATTGGTTTGTTTCTTTCTTAGTTATTTTATTAGCTTACACTTAACATTTATTTTCTATTAAGTAGTAGTTTTACTATAAATAAGGAATTTTAAAGTAAATAGTCACATACACAATTTGATAGTAAGTGAAGAGAAGGCTCATATTTGATTTACATGATTTTAATGTAAATTTTTATTACGTATGTGTGTTTACACTATTAAAAATATTACAATTTATTCACTGTACTTAGTTTCTTTCAAATTCTTGAATTCTCAGTGAGAAAAATTTCTTTAGCACAAAAATTTCCAGAAATGTGAGAGGAAATTAATTCCTGATCCCGTTACGAACCTAACTATGTCCACCCCTAAAATCAAGCCAATATATTGGCAAGTAAATGGAAATAGGCACTTTTTAGCTGAAACACTTGATGGTCACTTTTTAGCTGAAAAACTGATCGTCAGCAGCAATATGGCAACAACACCTCAATGTCATTGGACTATTCTACGTATTGCAATACTGGTAATGATGTATTTATATAATTAATTTAACTGATGTGTGAAAAAGAG
This sequence comes from Stictocephala bisonia, assembly GCA_035578905.1. NCBI lineage: Eukaryota > Metazoa > Arthropoda > Insecta > Hemiptera > Membracidae > Stictocephala > Stictocephala bisonia. Next base: position 2,168,561 of record JAQJVL010000018.1, on the reverse strand, counting down.
GACATGTGCTTTGAATTTACAAACAACCAGATAATATCATGATATAAATATATCTACACACAAAAGGGTTGATTTTAAGCTACTGACCTCTAGCAAGGACATTGGTTGTGATAAGGACTTTCTCTTTACCCTCCCTGAATCTATCAAGGATAGAAATTCTCTGCTCGACTGATAGTTCACCAGATAAAAGAGCGACTGCATGACCGTCCTTGGTCATTTTCTCTGAGAGCCAACTTGCTATTTTCCTTGTCTGAAAAGTATCAACAATATTAATAGAAACATCCCTTTCAACTTATCAAAAAGTATAGATTAATTTATTTATTTATTTATTTATTCCAACGGTGAACACCATTTTACAATATATTAACAGTGATATATGCATGCGACAAAGATACAACATTTTACAAAGATTACAATTAGATAACAAAGATATATAAATGATGACTATAGAAGGTAACAGCAATAAACTACGATAAAAGAAACAACAACAATAATATACGAGTAACAATATACTACGATAGATGGTAACAATAATATATAGGTAACAACAATAAACTACAGTAAAAATAAAAATATGATATGCTATGACACAGAAATTATCAGATAACAAGATCAGGTAACAGACAGAACGAGACAATATACTTCCCCCTCCCCCCACCCCGACAATGTGGTTGTGACCCTCCAGAGGCGCCACCAAGAAACACAACACTGCTAACACAAACACTTGGGCAAGGAGCCTCAGAAGAGTAGCCTCTGGACGTCTCGCTTGAATGATCCTGGCGATGGTCCAAAGAAATCTAGCCGAGAGTAGACGTCTTCGCTGGTTCTCAGAAGTCTCGAGATTCCGTGGTTAAGAGTGTAGTTGGTCGGCTGGTATCTCCTTGTGAAGACTGTCCTGGATCTGGTACCCCTGGGAATTGTTAGGTCAATATTGGTCAAAAGTTCAGCACAATCGATGATCCCATTCACCAGTTTGTAAAGGAAGATGATATCACAGACCCGACGTCTCACCGGCAGCGGCTGTATGTCAAACTGCAATTCTAGAGCTGTTACTGGTACTTGTAGGAACGGGAAACCAAGTTTGAGGCCTAACAGTCTGAGGAAACGTGTTTGGATTCTGTTTAGGATGTCCATATGGCCTACTTGGTAAGGAGACCAAATGATGGAACAGTACTCTAGTATCGGACGTGCAAGTGATTTGTAGAGGATGACTAAGGTCGAAGGTGATTTAAGGGGCCTTGTAGAGCGGTATATAAAACCCAGTAGAGAGGAGACTCTAGAGGAAATGTACACCAGATGGTCGAGTGGGCAAAGAGAGGGAGTAGTGATCACACCCAGATCCTTGATTCTCTGGATAACACAAAGACTGCTTCCGTCAATGCAATAGTCATACTCATGCACCACGTCACTACGACTGAAGAACATAACCACACATTTCGAGATGTTGAGTTCCATAGCATTCGACTTACACCATTTGCTAATGTTGTTGAGTGAGTTTTGGAGTTCTTCTTGGTTTTGTGTTGAAGTGATTTTGTTGAAGACCTTGATATCGTCAGCAAACAGAAGGAACCTTGTTGTGATAGAATTGCAGATGTCATTGACGAACAAGTTGAACAGCAGCGGGCCCAGGTGGGAACCTTGAGGTACCCCTGAAGTAACTGAGAAAGGAGTAGACTGCTTTCCATCACATCTAACAATGAGAGTGCGGTCAGATAGATAGCTTTCCATCCAGCGGAGCAATGAGCCACAGATGCCATATCCTTCGAGTTTGGCAATCAACAGTCGATGGTCTATCCTGTCGAAAGCTTTACTAAAATCCAGATAAACGCAATCTAATTGGGAGTGATCAGTGAATGCTGACATTATGGAATTTCAAAAGACAAGGAGATTTGTACATGAGGAGCGATTCTGCGTGAAACCATGTTGCTCAGGAACAATGTGTCTGCCAAGTTGGAAGCTCAAAGAGTCAAGAATAAGACTTTCATAGACCTTGGACAAGGCGGGCTGAATAGCTATTGGCCTGTAATTTCTAACATTGGTTTTGCAGCCAGATTTATATATAGGGACAACAAAACTCTTCTTCAATGATGATGGAAAAATGCCCGCTGACAGTAGTTTAGCAAAGTAAATTTGGAGATGAAGGGCAAGTACAGGGGCACAGTATTTAAGTACAGCAGGTGGAATGTCATCCGGCCCAGCCCCCTTATTTGGATCAAGTGCTTCCAATTTTCTCTGAACGTCCATGGCTGAAAAGGTACAGCTGCTAATTGACTGATTCAATCCAAAGTCATAAGTTGATAGTGGTACATTGCTCACTTTGAAAACAGATGAAAAGAATCTGGAGAAAAGGCGACATTTTCCTTCGGCATCAGTAGCCTCGTCTAAGTCGAAAAACATAGAAGATGGAAAAGTGGTGCTGCTTTTTTGGGAGTTTACATACGACCAGAAAGATTTTATATTCAAAGGAATGCTCTCCTCAATCTTGCTCAAATATTCAGAGTGGCATTGACTGGTAAGTAAACTGCAGATTCTTCTCGTATTTTGGAAGTTGATATAATCTTGTTGTGACAGTGACGATTTATATTTCTTATGTAAGATCTTCTTTTGAATTACCAATCTTCTAAGATTTTTTGAAAACCAGTGTGGAAAATTGGAGTTGGCAGATTTTCTAATTGGTGTGTTCTGTCTGATAGCAGTTACAAGGTAGTCGCAAAAGTCACCAAATTCTTCTTCAATTTTATGTTGATCAGACGAAGCAGGATAGTTAAGTCGGAACAAACTATCAAGTACAGCCCTCACGTCACAACGTCGAAAGTCATAAAAGTGTCTGGAATTCTGAGAGGTTGGCGAGTCCATAACACTAAGGGAGAAGGACAAAGCAGGGTGGTGTGGATCTTCATGCAATAACAGGTCCTCAGCATTCCTTACCTCGAGACCACGATGAGAGGAGAACACCAAATCAAGGCAAACCCCTCTGTAATTTACAACCCCGCTAACTTGGGTGAGTCCGTGCGATGAGAGGGTATCCGTTATGTAGCGTGAAGACAGAGTTAATCTAAAAGGATCTAGGTCGGTCCAGTTTGTTTCCGGTAGATTAAAATCACCCACAATGAGAGTTGAAGTTGGACTCTTCATCAAGCTCATGATCTCATCAACGACCTCACAAAATGTGGAATAAACAAGAGTGGGCTGGCCTGGGGGTATATAAACATTACCCACGAGAATAAAAATTGAAGAAAATTTACAGAGTACAAACAAACATTCAATCCCATCAACAGTAGGTGTAATTTGTTGAATTGGAATATGGTTTTTGATAGCTATTATTACTCCACCACCACTTGATTTATTACTAGTAGAATCAGTCCTGTCTTTTCTGAAAATAGCACAATCCGTTAATCCAAGCTCATTGTTGTGAATATCTGGTGAAAGGTTGGTTTCGGTGAGAAAAATGATGTCGTAGGGACTGGCTGCCACAGTCTTGGTGAGGGTGATAAGCTTGCTTCTGAGACCGTTGACATTCTGGTAATAGCATGCAAGATACTGGTTGGCCCCGTTGGAATCTAGTCGTTTTTTGAGATTTTAACTATAGATGGGACGTTGTTCTTGAATTTAATTGTCAAGTTCTTTTCACCTTCAAGTTCTCTTTCCTTAAGTTCTTCTTTTAGGAATTTAAGGTACTTCTGTTCCTGCGGTGTCCTGTCTCTGCCAATTGATACTGATGCAAATGTTGTATTAGTTCTAGTTGAAAGATCATGGGGGAACGAGGAAAAGATATCTCGAGTTTCGTGGTCAGAGTTAAGGAACACTTTGAGGGGTCTTGGCTTACCATCTTGTTTCTTCCCAACCCTAGAGGTTTTTATGCCTTGGCCGCTGAATGAAGGAACAAATGATTTGAAAAAATCAGAAATGAGATCAGAGTCATGGGTCTTTCTAATATCAACATTTGTGCTCGAAGACTCAGGAAGGTTATACACCATGACATTCGATGAGCGGCGTGAGCGATCATTCATCTCAGCCATAATCATTTCGGGATTTGGAACAGGAGCTTGACTTTTAGCCAAGCTCTCCAAGTTTTTGATACGCTCCTCGTTTGAAGTCACACGATCGTTCAGTGATTCAATATTATTGTTCAGGCGGCTAACATCAGCTATGATCTGATCGACTTTAGTAGGAAGAGAGACGAGGGCGTCAACTTTACTTGAGAGGATGGTAATATTCTTGCATAGTGACGATAGCTGAGCAACTAACATATTCAAAGGTTGATTTGCAACATTTAGACAGTCATCCCGGCCACACGTCCATTTCTTATTTGTATCATTCGCCAACTTTGCGTATTCTGAGTTTGACAGTTTTACGCAAGCTGCATGAAACCATCTTTTGCATGGGCCTTCACATGCCACACCTTTTTCATCATTTGTTACAGTAATAACGCATACTGGACAAACCTCCAACGAAGACATACTGCGGGGATCTAAAGTCCGTATAGTGTGTTTGTTATAGTGCTACTTCAAATATGATGGAGCGCAACAACCAATCAGAAGCTACTCGATCCACCTCAGATTAGTCACTACGAGAAAGGTATACATCCATCAATTAATTCAATCGTATATGAATCGAAGTTGCCGGTATTATAGTACTACTCCACATAGAACGACAATATCCAGAAGGCTGTGGAAATCATAGGTTGTAGTTACCTCTATGTATGACGTATATAGCAGACACGAATGGAACAGGTTGTTGGCTGTTGTGTAATATTTATTCTATTTATTGAGGCCTATTAAGGAGATGATGAATCACAAATTGGTTAGTGGTGACCTGGTGAACATGTACTAGTGACCATTACACATACAATCAGACTTACGGAGCTCAAAATCCAGAAACAATACTAACAAATGGACACACGCTCAAAATACAATATCATCACCAACAAACAGTGGAGCTAAATATCCAGCACAACAGGTCAGTCAGCCATCTTGATCGCAAAAAAAAATTATTGTATTAGCCTAGAAGTATCAATCCACCCTAACTCACTGGGATTAAACTGGATTTAGTTTTATCTGGCCACCTATTCCACTTATATTTTTGTAATCCATTTCAGTAAACTATCACTTGCTTAGATAGCTCTTCTTCCCAGAAACAACAGTACCACTTTAAAGTCTGACTGCTTTAAATCAAATATTGATATTTGGATCAGAAAGAAACAAAGAAGCCCTAGAGCAAGACCCAGATAATGAATGTATTTAATTTTTATTTCCATAGCAAACTACGTTAATCAATTGAAAATGTACATGAATATTGAATCAGTACTAAAATGTACATATTATCTTATACTAATCTTTACAGAAACACTATGCCTTCTACGGCCTAGGTTCGTGCGTGGACAAACATAACATTAATAACTGTAAAAGCCTTTATTTTTACTGGAAATTTTTCTGTTACTACATATCATCTTTTGATGGCAAGATTGCTTTGACTTGAACAGCATAAAATCACAAGTGAAACAGATTATTTTAACTTTAAATTTTAATGAACATTTATTAAAAAAACTATAATGAAATTAAGTATAATGCCTTTGTAAGTTGGAAATATTTGTTGTACAATATTAGTTCAAAGCTTGGTAAACTTCATATTGACTAACTTTACATAAACTTCATGTGGCCAAAAAACACTGACTGAGGAATATACAAGGGCTATCCAGAAAGAAACAGATGTTGTTGAATTGTGCGGCAGTGGGCAGGGCTACAGCCGCCATCTTGGTGTCAAAACAGTCTGGCGTTCAGTACGCATCGAGCTGTAGTCGCACGCGGTCTGTACCTCTTTTGCTTGTCTCACTTTGAATAATCAAAATGTATGCTGTAATTGAAAATCTCGCCACTTGTGAAGTGCGTTCAGTGATAAGGTTTTTGTTGGCAAAAAACCATAAACCAATTGAAATCTATCGCCAACTGTGTGAAATTTATGGAAATGGAATAATGAGTGAAAGCAGAGTAAGGCAGTGGTGTATTGAATTTAAAAATGGCATGTCAATTGTGAAACAAAAATGCAGTCTATGGAATGGGGGCATACCCATTCTCCAAAAAAAACCAAGAAATGTCTCCAAACTCTGTCAGCCAGAAAGATTATGGTAACTGTTTTTGGGATGATAAGGGTGTGATTCTGGTTGATTTCCTTGAATGAGGATCAACAATTCACGCACTATTGTGAAACAATGCAGAAGCTACAGCGAGCGATACAAAAAAAGTAGGGGAAAATTGAGCTCATTGATTTTGTTTTTCCACGACAATGCACATCCCCATACAGCCAATCGTACACGACAAGTCTTGGATGATTTTGATTGGGAAGTGTTTGATTATCCGCCTTATAGCTCAGATCTGGCACCAAGCGACTACTACCTCTTTCCAGCGATGAAGACTTGGCTTGCAACGCAGCGCTTCGATAGTGACGCTGACCTTCACGCTGGCGTTAAGATCTCAGGCGGCAGATTTCTACAAAGCTGGAATCGAAAAACTTGAGTATGATAAATGTCTCAATTTGAACGGAGATTACATTGAAAAATAGCCTAAAAGTGTAGCTTTTAAATGTATATAACGAAATGTTCCTATTTCAGTTGGTTAATTTTTTATTTCTTAACGTCTGTTACTTTCTGGATAGCCCTCGTAACTGAAGGGAGAAAATCAGTGCTAAGAAAAAGTTAGGAAAAAAAATCAAACGATTAAAGAAGGCTGCATTTTAACTTACATGGCAAAATATCATTGCTTGTCCAATTGTGGTAACACCATATATGTTTGATATTGCATCATACTTAGCATCGTGGCTTTTACATTCAACATAATACTGCTTGATGTTATCAAGCGATTCTTCTTCCCTTTTAAGTCTTATTGTCACTGGGTTGGTAACAATTGCTTCAGCAAAATCCATAACGTCTGCATCATAAGTTGCTGAGAAAAACATCATTTGACATTGGTCATCGTCAAGATCTCTGAAACATTAATGGAATGTTACACGTACAATTTTCAAAACCCACTTTTTTAATTAATTCAAATCACCCATGATTATTGTGTTGCTCCATGGATGTACAACCCCCACCACTGCCACCTACCCAGCAATAGTAGAAGGAAGTCATGTCAGTCTCTCTCTCTCTACTCGCCTGAAGAAAGTGCCAGTGGTACTGAAAATTTTTGTGATTATGTGATTCTTTTGTGTATGTCACTAACTACTTTGGTGTTAGTGAACTTGTCTTCTAAGGTAAGTTAGCTGATGTCCTATCTCTGCAATATACTAAAATCTTTTTATTTCAATTAAGAGGAAACGTAATAGTAGTCACCTTGCATGATATTTATCATTCCAGATAAGATGCTTTTGTTCATTTTGATTGCTTGTGTTAATAGGTTTATACTGTTAATTTATTACTTGTAAGTAGTATTATATAAATAAGGAATTAACTAAAGTAAATAATGCATCCTGGGTTCAAGAAATCAGGTCTTGCTGGAATGGATCCCAGGACATAGGGGATTAGAAGGCAACGAGCAGGCCGATGCATTGGCTAGGGAAGGTGCTCTCAAGCCCTTCATTGGTCCTCAGCCGGCCTGCGGCGTTTCGGCTGCAGCTGTCAAAACAGCAATCAAAAACTGGGTCAGCGCCAGACATCTGGAAAGATGGCGGCGGTTCCCAGGGCAAAGACTCAGCAAGGTTCTTGTCAGAAATCCTTCCCAGAAGTTAACAAAGTCACTTCTTGGGTTGAGTAAATTGCACGTCAAGCTGGTGGTGGGACTCATCACCGGTCACGGCAAATTCCGGAGGCATCTAAGAACAGTGGGACTCTTTACGGAGGATCCCATCTGTCGCCTCTGTGGGGAGGACGAAGAGTCGGCAGAACACATTGTCCTGGAGTGTGAGGCTCTTGGTGCCAGGAGAAGAGCACTTTTTGAAGGCTCACCTCTGGGACAGTCGGAAATTACTAATCTAGTGAAGAAGCTCCTTGACCTGGTCAAGGATTGCCAGCTTTACGACGATTAGGCACCGGGATTAGCACTAAAAGCCTCAGGCTTCGTTGCAAGGGTTGGCTGGACCAACTGTATATCCCCAAACTAACTAACTAAAGTAAATAATTACATAAATACAACAACATTCTATAGGAAATAAAAAGGAAGGCTGGATACTCCCGTTTGTGATTTCAAGGCACATGTATGATTTTCACGTTTGACACATATTTGTGTTTGCATGTACAGTACTCTCGGTTATCTGAGGTAGTTGGGACCGGGACCACCTCGGATACGTAAACACTCCCGGATAATACGGATGTTATGGTAAAAATAATGTAAAGCAATGAAAAAAATACAAATTAAGTTTATTACAAGAAAAAAAAGCAAATTAATGTAAATGTAGTTACAGTCCTGTGAAAAAGTAGGAACATCAAGTTATGTCTTTTAAAAGTTGTATTACCGCAGGATGACAAGAAGCTGGGAATAAGTATTCCACTTTAAACAGTCGGTAAAAATACTACAATAATAGAATTTAATAGTAAAAATCTAATGTAATGTCCATAGGTAGGCAGCATTTTGGATGGGCAATTTCTCTAACGTTACATTTGTTGACAATGAAACCTTTTGTATTTATTTCATCTATCTACGGTCCACGGTAGTATTCGTGTCTTGGTTTTAAGTGCAGGGTACTGTTATCCTATTTAATATTTTAAAAATTATCATATTTATCCTGTCGTTTAATGCAATCTGCTTTACTTTCTTAATATTGCAGGGAACCATATAACATTTTAACGGAACAAAATTATCGTATCAATACCACATTCATCATTTCAATTAAAATCATTTGAATAAAATACTGAACGATAACAGTAACAAAAATAAATTACGACAGCATTTCTAATACTGTATTGTAAAATCACGAAAGTCAACATACCAAAACAACCACATTTAGTGTGAGAGTAGTCGACTAAGGTGATGGTATCAGGTGGTGATGTGTCTTGAGTGAATGCATTTGGGTGGAAAAATTATTCCTATAATAAGGTACAATATCATAAATGTCTCGTGACGGTCCTGCAGCGCCTTAACCTAGCACCAACAGCGACACTGATTACTTGTCAAACAATTATACGATGAGTCACGCTATAGTTTTCCTTTTATTGATAGCTTTATGTTTTATCATCTGATGACTAGTCCGGTTTACCCGGAGGCTCAGTTAATTGGGTCTCGGATAACAGAGATTCTACTGAATTACCAATACATAACAATAATCTTTATTGACAACACGCGTTTCAGTTTATTTGCTGTACTTATTTTGTTCTAAATTTTCAGAGTCTCAGCTGGGAAATTTCCTTCTAAATATTTCCTGAAATTTAGGAGGAAATCAATTTTCCTCCTGATCCTATACTGTGCAGAACCTAAAAATCTCTTCCTGTCTACTCCTAGTTATAAAATAATGATATATATTGAAAACTTAAAATTATTTTATCAGTTAGTGTCAATGGGTAAAATGTAAGAAAGGAAATTTAAATTTACTGATCTGATTTCACCTCCAAGAAGGTATTTTTCTATTTTACTTTAGACATACATAAGAAGGGACTCATTATCACTTTACTATGGGTAGGGGGGTTGTTATGGCTCAAGTAATCATATTCTTGAATGGTTAAATGGAAGAGCATTTAAATTAGTTGACTGTTAAATATCTTAATTTATCGTTTGCGTCAAGGAACCTGTGCCGTGAATTTCTATGTCGGTGACGTCACAGGTGCGTACCACTGAATACAGCTGTTCATTTGTTTATCGCCTTCTGCATTTATTGCTACTAATTGTTGATTATGTAAATGTTGTTTGGTTATCATTATGGGTTACATATTTATGTAAATTAATTCAATTCACAGTCACTGGATCTATGCTGTATATATTGTATGTTGTTATAGTGGACCATATTATATCATAAGTTAATATTACAATAATTAAAGTAAACTAGATATTTTTGTGATAGTAGAAATCAAATACTTTGTAATTTTTTACTATAAACAAAATTAAACATTTACAGTAGACAGACGCTCTCTTAACAAGCCTCTACGGGACCAAACCTCCAGCCACATAGCTGTTTGTTCGGTTAATCCAAAGTATGTGGAAATTATAGTAACCACTTCGTTTCTGTGAAGGTTACGTCGCAGAGAGCTCATGAAACCACGGATAATGGTACAGTACCAGTACCTTACCTAAACGAAAGTTTGGAGGCTACGTTTTTAGTAATATAGTACTGTAACTAAAAAATGTCAGGACTAATACTGTAGTTATTTTAAGTGTGTATTACTATTTTGTGTTGTGTGTTGAGTACTACTGTACAACGTATTTTTAAATTTTTAAGGACATTTTACATTGTTGTACAGGTTTTTCATATTTTACTGACTATCTCACCTTTGTCAATTCGTTCTATTGCTTCAAGTTTTTGTTTTACAGTCAAAACATTTTGTTTACATTTTGTGTAATTCATTTTTGTAATATGTACTATACACAGTAGTAACGAAAAAGCACAACACACTGTAATTTATAATGTTCAGTTAACATAAACAACACTATGCACTGTAACACAACAAAACATCAACTACAACGCATAAGTCACCGTGCTCAACTGACAAGATTAAAGTAAACAAACCCAAAATTAGTGAGCATTTTGTGGGACCTTTGTGCCAGCATTTCAATAGCGACCATTAGGTCCGACCGGGTCTACTGTAACAAGTGACAGCATGTATTGAGGATTAAGTTTAAAAAAACAATATTATAAGTATTATGCACGTATACGTTAAATAGGAGTGTGATGTTGTTGTATGCATATTTACCAGATTTAAGTACCTAGAAATCTACTGTAATTTAGTGGTTTCATCGTTAATTTATTCTTTTTATACTGTAAAAATATATAATTTACTTTTCAGTATATTACAATACTATATTGAAACATTTAAAGTATATTTTTATTGATTTAAATACAACGTTACCATAAATTACTGGGCCTAAACTTTAGCTTTTTGTTCTCTCAAAATCTTTAAATGGAATATGATTCATAGCAAATAAAATTAATTGATAATTATAGTAAATTACTAGGAAATCCAAAAGAACGCATTAAATTACAGAAATGTCATTCTATAAAATACAATAATAACAAAATATTTCTTTGCTGGACGACAGTAAACAAACAGGCTAATGATTGACGATGTCCCCGATCTACCCTTCATGACAATTAATTGAACTCTTGTTACAACCACATTGCTACAACATTGTATATTTTGTCTGCGGGTTTTTTGGGTGCAAAACACAGTTACTACTGAAATACGACTACTATGTCTTAAATTTTGTGCATACAGTAAACTCTCGATTATCCGCGGGCGGTTTATCCGCTTTGCGGATTATCCGCGGTGCATTTTGGTAAAAAAAAAATTATTTTTAATAAAGCTACTAAGTACAAAACCGCGATAAAAATCGTAAAAACGGCAAACAGTACACTTAATAATGTACAAAACGTGTACAGTAGTTCAGTATTATTGTACAGTACTGTATGTACAGTATATCGGTATCCACTGTACGTTGTGTGTGCTTGAGCAGTTTGAGGCGCAAGCAGCGGGACTGTAGACCTTGGTTTACTTGGCGCGTAAATGAATCATGTGACCGATGAGTAATCGGCACGCGCGAGGTCATTCGCCCTGTCTGCCACCTGCCACTGTTGACTCCCCTCCCCCTCCCCACAATACGCGCATCACTACAGCATTGTCAGTTCTGATTTCAGTGTAACTCAATCGTTCGAGCTGTTCGCTTCGTTAGTGAAGCGCCAAGTTGTGATTTGTTAAGTTGTGTGTTTTCCAAGTTGTGTGTGTCTGTCTATCTTTTGAGTGTTTTTTTATTTTTTTAAAATGGCAGCTAAAAGGAAGAAAGTGGTTTTGTCAATCCAAGATAAATTAGAACTCATAAAAAGTGTTGAAAATGGTGCGCCTAAAAAACAAATGTGCTTGCGCTACGGAATTGGAGAGAGTACAGTAAGGGACATAATGAAGCAAAAGGACAAGTTGATAGAATTTGCGTCTTCATCAGACAACACATCGACAATGAAAAAGAGAAAAACCATGAAAAATAGCACCTATGAAGAACTAGATTCAGCCTTATTAGAGTGGGTTAGTCAAGTAAGAAGTCAGGGCACTCCAATATCAGGGCCTATTGTTGCAGCGAAAGCAAAAACATTTTTCGAAATGCTTAATTTAGAAGGAAATTTTGATGCATCGTCAGGCTGGTTGACTAGATTTAAGCAACGCCACGGAATAAGAGAAATTGGGCTTCATGGTGAGAAACTGAGTGGCGATGAAGAGGCTGCAAGTGGGTTCCAGTCTTACTTTGAACAACTGATTGAATCTGAGGGTTTAACCTATGAACAGGTTTATAACGCTGACGAGTCAGGCTTATTTTGGAAATGTTTGCCAACAAGAACCTTGGCTTTTGAGACCGAGAAGCAAGCTGCAGGGCATAAGTCAAGCAAAGAGCGGATTACAATTATGCCGTGTAATAATGCGTCTGGATCGCACAAACTAAAACTGTTAGTGATAGGAAAGTCCAAGAGACCAAGATCTTTTAAAGGAACAAGAGCCGAAAACCTTCCAGTTCACTACTATCACCAGGAAAAAGGCTGGATGGATCAAAGAATATTTAAAGACTGGTTTGATACCAAGTTCGTTCCCCAGGTTAGAGAGCACCTTAGGTCAAAAAATCTACCTGAAAAAGCTGTGCTTCTTCTGGATAATGCTCCGTCCCACCCTGGAGAAAGTGTGTTAAAATCGGACGATGGAAATTTCTTTGTGAAGTTTTTGCCCCCAAATGTGACGGCCCTTATTCAACCTATGGACCAAGGTGTCATTGCTTCGATGAAGAAAAAATACAGGACGGCTTTGCTGAAGAAAAGGATTGATGAAGGAGATGATCTAAAGACGTTCTTCAAAGACTACACGGTTCTTGACAGCATTTATGACATCAACAATGCTTGGAAATCCGTCAAGCAGTCTACTCTAATGAAATCCTGGCGGAAGATTTTGCCAGATGTAGAGAACATCCAAGAGGGAGAGGAAGATGAAGACGACATTCCACTGAGTGTCCTAGCTAATTTAGCTAAATCTGTTGCCGGAGGTGTTAACGTGAATGAAGAAAATATCGGTGAGTGGATTGAATGTGATGCCAATGATCCGGGCTTTGAGTACTTCACAGATGAAAGCATTATTGATCAAGTACGAGGGATTGAATCGGTTGAACCGAAAGACAATGAAGATGAAGAGGAAATGCAGAGGACCGTCACTCATGATGAAGCATTAGGCCACATCGATCATATTCTTCAATATCTCGAAGAGCAGGACGACGCAACCCTTTGCGACAAGATGGTATTGAGGAAGCTCAAATCTCAAATAAAGAAAAAGAGTTTTGCTACGAAAAAACAAATGCAAATGACTGATTTTTTTGTTAAACAGTGAAGATTACAGTACAGTACTTTTCAATAACATGGTTGATATTAATACAGGTTTTGTTATCAGGTAGGCCTACGTCTTTGTATTGTATAATAAACTTATTTAAAGCACTTTTGTGTTGTTTTTTAGTGCCTTTAACCTTTGTTTAACCATTACCGGCAATTTTGCGGCTTATCCGCGATATTCGATTATCCGCGGTATTCACGCCAGTCAATACCGCGGATAATCGGGAGTTTACTGTATATTGAAAAATTAGCTGATCAGTGCCGGGAAAGAGTGCACGTTCGAACGAAGTGCCGCCGCCTACTACCAGCTTTGAAACCAAGTTTGTAAGAACCTTTTCTCATAAATACTTTTTGACCTTTTTAAAATTACAGATTTAAAATGTTTTTACTGTAATTTTGTTTGGTTATTTAATTGTGTTGTTCTTAGGCTTCCACTTTTTTTATTACAATTTATTAATTTGCATACTTTAGGCCGCAGGTTACTGATCACTCGTTTTCACATTATATAGATCTATTATTTTGCTACGATTAGTCAAGGGATTTTCGAAACACTAAATTAAGATTATTTATCTACATAAACAGAATTTGTGAAAAAATACAAAATAAGGATAAAAGCTTAATCAACAAACCACTACAAATACAAATCAATTCGCAATTGCCGTATTATCTTAAGTTTATAATAGTAATATATCATAACTACTGGTTTTGTAAGGATAATAACGTGAATGAGCCTGTATACTACTATAAGCCAAGATAGAGTTGAATTTAGGAGAAGTATAACAATTTTGTTTGAAGTAGTATATACTTTTGAAATTAAAGTTAAAAAATAAAACATACAGAAACGTTCTTGTCCACATTGTATTAAACACGTCCAAAAATGGAGTTTTGAGTAATACAAATGTAAAGTTAGTGAGTCTTTTGACATGTTTTATATAAATAGTGTACGAAAACAGTACATCTCATAGAGGTGGCCCACTGTCCACACCACTCAAGTATATTTATATGTTCACAAACTGGAATTTATATTTTGGTGCGTTTACAAGCTGCATGCCTTTACACTTGTTCGCAAACAAAACAACTAGCGAGGGGTACAGTTGCAGTCACACACCAACCAGAACGTATGCTGTCACACTACTATGTCGACCGCTGACAAACTTCAAAGACCAGTGTACAACTTGCTCCAAAAGGCTCCCTGGTTGCTATAAAACCAATGGTTTAGTTTTAAAACTAAAACTGGAAGACTTATCTGGCCTAATATCACTTTTGATATTTTGATACAGGCCTGAATCGTTTCTTATCTAGTAGATTATTAAGTATTTTCTTTTTTGTTGCATGAAATGTGGCCCCCCTGTGAACTAAGTCTATGTGGCCCCGGGGCAATTTGCCCCCTTTGCCCCCCCCCCTCTGGGCGGCCCTGATTGGGATTAAATTGTTTTAGTAGGAATAAATTCAAAACTAAAATCTCTGATTCAAAAGATCTCACTTCCAATGATCAGTTTACTATAAATTATAATAAGCTTAGAGAGAGGCTGAAGAAAGTTGATTGGACACAATTTTATGTACTGGATGACCTTAATTTATGTTACAATAAGTTTAGTGAGATATTAACATCATGTATTGATTCATGTAAGACTCCTATTATACATTCTAAGTTAAGTAAAGCGAAGTCTATTTCACCATGGATGAATGTTAATTTGCTAAATAGGCTAAAAAGAAGAAGAAACCTATATACATTGTATAAAAAACGTCCTTACGATGTAACTTTTAAGCATTATTATAAAACATTTACCGATAAATTAAAAAGTGATATTAACTTAAGGAAACAGGATTATTATAGTAGGAAGCTAAATGGTTGCAACGGCGATTCAGCTCAATGCTGGAAAATTATAAATAATCTGAGTGGAACAGGAAAAAGTAGAACGGTAGACAAAATTGAATTGGACAGCGGAGAAATTGTGTCACATGCTACTCAAGTAGCTGAGGCAATTAATTCTTATCTTATCTCGGCCAAAGGTCAAACCCACCTGCACACTCACACTGACCAACTGCCTCCAGTCCAGCCTAATCCGTATTCCATCTTTATAAATCCTACAAACAATTTAGAAATAATACAAACAATAAAAAAAATTAAAAATAAAAAATCAAGTGGTTTTGATAAATTTTCGGTAGATTTTGTTAAAAATATCTCGAATGAAATAGCTTCCGTATTGACATACATAGTTAACTTAAGTTTTGAGAAAGGAATTTTCCCAGAACAACTTAAATTAAGTACAGTTGTTCCATTATTTAAAAAGGAATCATCCTATAAATTAGATAATCTAAGGCCTATAAGTTTGTTATCTGTTTTTTCAAAAATAATTGAGAAATTAATGAAATGTAGATTAGTAAGTTATTTGGATAGAATGCAATTTTTTAGTCCTTCCCAGTTTGGTTTTTAGAAAAGGAAAATCAACCGAAGAGGCAATATTGGCAATTACTGAAAAAATTATTTTAGTATGAATAGAAAAGAAAAAGCAACTGGTTTATTTGTAGACTTTAAAAAGCTTTCGATTTTGTAGATCATGATATCTTGTTAGAAAAGTTAGAGCACGCAGGAATAAGAGGAAATGCCCTCAGCTGGTTCAGGAGTTTTTTGAGCAACAGAATACAACATGTTAAGATTAATTATAAGTTTAGTAACCCTCTTACAGTTAAGACCGGAGTACCCCAAGGGTCGGTGACCTCATCAATATTATTCTTGGTTTTTATTAACGACTTGTTGCAAGTACCATTTAATGGGGAAATATGTGCATTCGCAGATGACATTGCGTTGTTTTATTCATTCACGGATACCGTCACAGCTGGGCAAAATATTATGGAAGATCTAAATGCTTTAAAAGAAAGAAGGTGTTTGAAAATAAAATGCAAGTAAATGTAAGTAAAACGAAATTCGTAAACTTCAGTCACATAAGTTTTGATTTTCCCTCAGACTTTATATACCATACAGATAATTTTAGTGAAAATCATTTAAAATGTCAAAAAGTAGAAAAGGCTAAATACTTTAAATACCTTGGAATTTTATTGGATAAACATCTAAATTGGATAAAGCATTTGGAAAATCTTCAAAATAAAACAAAAATAATGATAAGACAATTTTACTATTTAAGGAATTTTTGTGACGAAATGACTATGAAAACTCTTTATTTTGCTCTTATACATTCGAGACTCCAGTACGGAATACAGTGTTGGGGAAGTGCTAGCAAGACTCACATTTTAAAAATCAGAAAAACACAAAATCATATAATTAGAATAATTACAAATAAAAATCGCAGAGAGTTCTTTTCCATTATATTATACATTAAACATTTTCCCGATACAACACCTTTTTGTCTATAAAGTTTTAAGATTGTTTTATGTCAAAAGTGGCAATACTGGCACTACAAATTTACTACATAATACGAGGAGTGGGGCAAGTAAAATATTTAAACTCCCTAAAGTCTGAAAAAGTGTTTTTAAACAATCTTTTCTTTATATTGGACCTAAATATTTTAATCAATTACCACATGACATAAAAAGTAGTACAAATTTGAAATTTTTTTCTATGAATTTGAAGAATTGGCTATTTACGAAACAAGATCTAGACTATTTGGATTTTTGTTTAATATAAATACTGACACTTCTTGCAATTAATATGGTTTCTTGTTATTTTAGTCCAGTAATGTATGTTATATAAGAAATTTTAAGTTAAGTAGCAATAAATATAGTGTAAGATGAATTTAAGATAACTTTTAAGTGTTTCATGCGCCATAGAGAGTTTTATTTTTATAATGTAGAAGCTGGACTCATGTTCCATGTTTATAATATGTTTTTATTAAGTTATATTGTGTTTTTTTAGTATTTTGTAAATAATTTTGTACTGGCCACAAATACTTGTAAGTGTGGTCAGTTTTTTCCGAGCCGAATTATTGTTTTTTATATTTGTAAAAATGAATGGAAATAAATCATTATCATCATTATCATCATAAGTATTCCACTTTAAACAGTCGGTAAAAATACTACAATAATAGAATTTAATAGTAAAAATCTAATGTAATGTCCATAGGTAGGCAGCATTTTGGATGGGCTATTTCTAACGTTACATTTGTTGACAATGAAACCTTTTGTATTTATTTCATCCATCTACGGTCCACGGTAGTATTCGTGTCTTGGTTTTAAGTGCAGGGTACCGTTATCCTATTTAATATTAAAAAAATTATCATATTTATCCTGTCGTTTAGTGCAATCTGCTTTACCTTCTTAATAGTGCAGGGAACCATATAACATTTTAAGGGAACAAAATTATCGTATTAATACCACATTCATCATTTCAATTAAAATCATTTGAATAAAATACTGAACGATAACAGTAAAAACAATAAATTACATCATTTCTAATACTGTATTGTAAAATCACCAAAGTCAACATACCAAAACAACCACATTTAGTGTGAGACCAGTCGACTAAGGTGATGGTGTCAGGTGGTGTGATGTGTCTTGAGTGAATGCATTTGGGTGGAAAAATTATTCCTATAATAAGGTACAATAGCATAAATAAGTCTCGTTACGGTCCTGCAGCGCCTTAACCTAGCACCAAAAGCGACACTGATTACTTCTCAAACAATTACACAATGAGTCACGCTATAGTTTCCTTTTATTGATAGCTTTATGTTTTGTCATCTGATGACTAGTCCGGTTTTAGGAGGCTCGGTTAATTGGGTCTCGGATAACAGAGATTCTACTGTATTATCAATATATAACAATAATCTTTATTGACAACATGCATTTCAGTTTATTTGCTGTACTTATTTTGTTCTAAATTTTCAGTCAGCTGGGAAATTTCCTTCTAAATATTTCCTGAAATTTAGGAGGAATTCAATATTCCTCCTGATCCTGTACTGTGCAGAACCTAAAAATCTCTTCCTGTCTACTTCTAGTTATAAAATAATGCTATATATTGAAAACTTAAAATTATTTTATTAGTTAGTGTCAATGGGTAAAATGTAAGAAAGGAAATTTTACTGATCTGATTTCACCTCCAAGAAGGTATTTTTCTATTTTACTTTAGATATACATAAGAAGGGACTCATTATCACTTTACTATGGGTAGGGGGGTTGTTATGGCTCAAGTAATCATATTCTTGAATGGTTAAATGGAAGAGCATTTAAATTAGTTGACTGTTAAATATCTTAATTTATCGTTTGCGTCAAGGAACCTGTGCCGTGAATTTCTATGCCAATGACGTAACAGGTGCGTACCACTGAATACAGCTGTTCATTTGTTTATCGCCTTCTGCATTTATTGCTACTAATTGTTGATTATGTAAATGTTGTTTGGTTATCATTATGGGTTACATATTTATTATTTATGTAAATTAATTCACAGTCACTGGATCTATGCTGTATGTATTGTATGTTGTTATAGTGGACCATATTATATCATAAGTTAATATTACAATAATTAAAGTAAACTAGATATTTTTGCGATATTAGAAATCAAATACTTTACTTTATTTTTTACTATAAACAAAATTAAACATTTACAGTAGACAGACGCTCTCTTAACAGGCCTCTACGGGACCAGCCAGTTAGCTGTTTGGTCGGTTAATCAAAAGTATGTGGAAATTATAGTAACCACTTCGTTTCTGTGAAGGTTACGTCGCAGAGAGCTCGTGAAACCACGGATAATGGTACAGTACCAGTACCTTACCTAAACGAAAGTTTGGAGGCTACGTTTTTAGAGATATAGTACTGTAACTAAAAAATGTCAGGACTAATACTGTAGTTATTTTAAGTGTGTATTACTATTTTGTGTTGTGTGTTGAGTACTACTGTACTACGTATTTTTAAATTTTAAGGACATTTTACATTGTTGTACAGGTTTTTCATATTTTACTGACTATCTCACCTTTGTCAATTCGTTCTATTGCTTCAAGTTTATGTTTTACTGTCAAAACATTTTGTTTACATTTTGTGTAATTCATTTTTGTACTATGTACTATACACAGTAGTAACGAAAAAGCACAACACACTGTAATTTATAATGTTCAGTTAACATAAACAACACTATGCACTGTAACACAACAAAACATCGACTACAAAGCATAAGTCACCCCGCTCAACTGACAAGATCGAAGTTAACAAACCCAAAATAGCTGAGCATGTGGCGACCTGTCGGTGACTCATCGTTTCTAATTAGCGACCAGTAGGTCGGAGTCCGGTTAAGAGAGCGTCTACTGTAACAAGTGACAGCAGTGAACTGTGGAGGAATTAAGTTTAAAAAACAATATTATATAAGGTATTATGACACGTACTACGTTAATAAGAGAAGTTGTGCCCATTTCTAGTAAATAGTGCATTGGCACCAGTAGATGCGGGATTGTAAATGGAGTAGAGTGGGAAGATGAGCGTAAGCTCTACCTTGTATTCTAGCTTCCCTAACTTACATTATCTGGACGGATGGATGGATAGCCATGTGTCATGTTTGTATGGTGATTGATTAAGTTCTGACATGTAATGTCTTACATGCTCTGGTTGTAATATGTGTTTCAATACTGAATTGTAAAGCTCTCTTGTTTTAATCTCAAATAACTTAATTTTTAACAATGAATTGAAGTTAACAGTAAAAATAGCTTTACTCCTATTGCACACACCTGATATTTAAATATATTTCAGAATAAATTCATTTTACTAGCAGTATTTACAGCTAAGAATACAAATCACTTAGATTAGATATAATTTTAAAATAAAACTTACTTCCGAATTCGTAAACTCTGATCCTGATGACCTTGAGTTGCTATCATTACATCTGCTTCATCTAATACAAAAACGCGTATTTTTTTCAGGTCAAAGAATTTAAACTTTAATGCCCAATCAACAACTTTTCCAGGAGTCCCAATGATGATCTGTTCTTCCAAGATTGATCCTCGAGGCACTGAAATCATTTGGTATATTACTGGTTTTGATAGTATGAATTGATAAAAACAAGTATGTTAACATTTAATAATAAATAAATCAAAATATATAGTTTAGAACATTTATGATTTATTATAAAAGACGGTTAACACATGGCATAAATAATATAATTACCCATGATGACTTTGCCCACCATATGGATCATGATGAACAAGACGATTACATATAAGGACTTTTGAAATGATAATTTTTCTTATAATTCTTGCCTTAATACAATGTTGTACAAATTGTTATCGTAAAATAGTCTAATATGGCTATTTTATCCTTCATGGACTCTAATCATATAACTATTCAAAATATAATTTTTCTAAATTCAATATACAAACTATAATCAGAAAAATGTTACTATTAGTTGTAATATCTTATGCAATTCATTTTATCACCAAACTGTCCATTCCCAAACCATTGACTGGTTTGGGCAAAGTAATTGCTCTCTCTTCTCTGACTGGCCAATAGGCGGCACGCTTATCAGTAGCTGATGCTTGTGTTTTGCAGTTGAACATTACTTCACTTGAAAACGTTTCAAGCAACCATTTTTCAATATATATTGTAAATTTTTATATGTTTTTATGGATTAAGTGACTTGTGTCTCTTAAGATTATATTTTTTCACTTGGTTTGGCTTATTGTAAAGAAAAATATATTGGATTAAAACAATAGTTATTTATATTTTAAAAATAAATCAAGAAATAAAATTAAAATCTGATATAAGGAGGCCCTAGACAACTGAATTCTACTTTTAAAAAGGTCAAGGTAAAAATTGTACATTTACAAATAGCTTTAAATTATTTTTTACATTAACATTGGTCTTATGAAGAATCAAATCCAATATGGCGGCAGGTGTAGCAAACTCTCAAGGGGGTTGTTTCCCTTCACGAACGCCAAAAACACAGGTTACATTCTTGACAATTTTAAATCAACAAACATAATATCAACTTGTGGTCTAGTAGATTGAAACTTGGTAATCTTATAGTGTCGCAAAGAGGGTTGCCTCCAGGTGGGTCGCTGGTAAGCACCAGGAGACCTTAGAGGCAACAATGCCAGGCAACAGACAAGCAAAGGAGGGCCTCCAACGCAGTTGAAGCTTGCAAGGGTGGTTGGTTTTATAAACGGACACTGGACACTTTGGGCACACATGAATAAGATAGGGGTTCCAACCTCCATTCTCTTATGTAGGAAATGTGGGGAGAAGGAGGAGTCTGGACTGTTTCCTCTTTCACTGCAAAGAAGTTGCTCTCACCTTGACGGTATATCAGAACGTGGCCAAGGTGCAGGACAGGAAAACCTCATCAAGGCAATATCGAGGTTCTCTAAGGATCTTTGATTGGATGAGGTTTAAAGTCCTGTAAAGGAGGGCACACAATAAGCTTTTAGGCTGAGGGCTGTACGGAACTCCCGATAATACAAAAAAATCCTACTATAACTCTCTATAATGATAAACATGAACTATACAGTTTAAACAGTAAAGCATTTTTTGTTCCGCTGACAGTAAGATTGGACTGCTAATATTGGGCTGTCGACTTCCCAGCGGTGACTTAGCAGTTTGGGAAACGGCCACCTCAAAGGTAAAAACCCAAATCGCATGTACAGAGAATAATTACAAATTTCACTTTAATCTTTAATAAGAGAATACATACAACAAAGCAGTAAAAAACTGCAGCTAACCAAACTAACAGCTTGTTCAAGTTAAGTATTTTTTTAAAAGGGATTTGTACTAACAGTATCACAATATGTAACAAATAAACAAAATAAACTCAAACTGGTAACAAAATCACCATCATGATAAAATAATGAATACTGCAGTTGTTTACATTGAAACCAAAGTACACAAAACTGTCAAAAGAATTTTTTAGATATTGAGATACTGTTCCAAAATCATATAACATTTTAATGGCTATAGATTATGGCTATATTAGGCGAATATTGCTATAATGGATCTTAATCATTAAATAAAGCAAAACTTTAAAATAAAATAAATTTGAAAAAAAATCTATTTCTTGTTAATGTAGGTTTGTATTTTTAATTGAATTACAGAAAATGACACAGTACATGCAACATGGAAACATGTAAAAAGTAAAGATTTTTGCTAACAGTTCTGAATAATTACAAAAAGTAAAATATGAAAATAAAAAAAAATAAAAAACAGAATCATACAAAATCGTTTTTAGCAACTTGAAAATAATTTAATCATACTTAAAATACAACACATATTTCCTTAATCAGAAAGAAGTGTAATAAAACAAAGTTATATCTGAATGTGCTTCATAAACTTGTTATATTTGAATGACATACCTTCTTCACCCCTTATTGCAAATCTTATTTTTATTTCGGGACAAAATTGTCCCATTTTCATGGCCACATCTCCAATCTGAATAGCTAGTTCATATGTAGGGGATAAACATAAAACCTGAAATCATAAATAAAAGATTAACAGACTTAAAAATAAAATATTATATAACAACAAAATTTAACCAGCAACAGCTTTTTGCACATTATGCTAAACTGGTTCCATGACCCGTTTTTGATTTTATTTCTTTATTACAAAAGTTCTAGAATTTATCCAAGTCACTTTTTGGTTCGATAGTAAAATTGGATATGTTTCTTTATTAATTGATAAAAAGAACGCAACTGTTCCTTTGTAGGTCCTCATTGTCCAAATTTAACATGCCACACAATATTGGAAATGCTTTTATCTGTAATCACACGCTACTGAAATCGGAGGAATCGAGACAATTTGCACATGGCATGCAACAGCGCTGTGTTAGAGCTGAGGGACAAAATGATCCAACCAGCGTGTGGCAAATAATGCAAGCAGTTACCTAATAGATTCTCCGCAAAGCAACATATAAAAAAATTAAATGAGCATTACCTGTGGATGAGTTTTCTTTGGATCGACTCTTGATAACATGGCTAAAACAAAGGCTGCAGTCTTGCCGGTTCCTGACTGACTTTGTGCAATCATATTCTGAGGCCTATAATCATAAACACCATTAATTTTGTTTTAAAGCAGGAAAGCTTAACAATTAATACGCTCATAATTTAATTGTCATAACTTTCATTCAATCTTTTGTTACGGAATTTAACAAATATATGTTGTGAAGGGGTTTAAAGACTAACCTCAGTCCTTTAAGGAGTAATCAGATTATCTTTTATCACTTATTGAGTCAAATAAAATAGGTTTCTTAATTCAAGTGATTTTAAAATCCATGTCTTTCTCCAACAAATGAATTTCTCAGTTAACCTATTGGCGACATAATTAATTAAAAACAAAAAATATCATAAGAGCAAGTACTTGAATAAGAAGCTAAAAATGAGCAAAACTGTTACGGTGACTTTTGTTGTTACAACACAGTCATCATTACATTAGAAACATCGTAACGCTATTCTGTCATGTCGCAAAACCATTCTGTAACATACGAACCTGAGGCTCGTCGGGCCATGTAGGAATGTGGAAGGACGGTTCCAATGCAATTGCACCAGTCACTTTTAGCGCCTCAACTGGGATTCAATCCCAGGCCCCTTCCACTGTCTACCTGGCCACAGGAGACGACGGCTTTATCCACTAAGCAACTGAGGAGTGACATGGCATAGGCCAAAACCAGTTCAAAACAGGTAGTATATGGTTTTGTAGTATATGGCAGTAGTTCATTTTGCAGCCAGTAGTTTTGCTCATAACAGATAATGCTCTCTGGTGAAAATATTGTCTCTCTAAAATGTTACTGATAGTTTGGTGCGTTTTTTCACTGTTTAAACAATGTTAAACACAAAACAAACACTGCCTGTGAGTCGATGCCAATGGGTTCAAACACATGTCAAGTTAAAAAACAGTAAGAAAAACTGAATTTAGTGTTGTCAGGCATTACCTAAAAGTGTGCTAATAAACAGCTTTTAATGAGCATAAAAAATTAAAATAAACCATTTGTTCAGGAATATAAAAATTAATGGAATATCAACATATAAGTCAAATACAAGATGATCAGAAAAGCTGTTTCTATAATTTAGAATACTATTTTACACATAAAAATGGACAAAAAAGTTCATATAAAGATATGATCTTCAAGAAACCACAGCTCCTGATGTATTATTTGTAGATAAGGAAAAAGAGTGCCAAACACATCCCCTGCAAGACTACACTTCTGCAGACACCAGTTCATCAAACTCGGAGGATCTTCCGGCTGCAGTACCAGAACAGAGTGATGGAGATCAAGTTTTGGTGATTCCTGGTGACCTCTCTTTTAGTGAGGCACTAAAGCAGAGCAGTGGTGATAGTGTTTGTGCGTCTGCCAAAGAGAGTGATGTGACACAGTCGCCTGGTTTGAATTTAAACTTTCCTGTTTCCACAACAAATCCAAAAACATAGGCCAACACAAACGTTTCATAACAATTTTTCACCAAAATATACAACACCTTCCATCTAGATTAAATGCATTGGAAATCATTTTAGAGGAAATAAAACCAAATATAATTATACTAACTGAACATGATACAAAAGAAGAGGAAATTGAACGAATCAATATAGAAAATTACATAATAAAAACTAGTTTTTGAAGGAAAAATAACTCCAAAGGGGGAGTAATGATATTATCACAGGAAGGTTTTGATATCAGACAGGTGACTGTGCCTACCTCTCTAGATGTTAGATTAAGAGAGGAGTTGCAATTTGAGTACTGTGCATGTATTTATACAACAGCAACATTTAAAATGGTTGTTATTGGAGTTTATAGATCCCCAAATTCAGATTGCAACATATTTTTGGATAGGTTAAGTCATCTTATAGAATATTTCAGTAAAAGCTTTGATAAAATAATAGTAGGGGGCGACTTCAACATTGATGTCTTAAAGAATGATGGTAAACATAGAACATTAAAAGAATCACTTAGGGGTCAAAATATGAAATACTTGGTTAATTTTCCTACCAGAGTAACTGAACACTCAAAAACTGCAATAGATAACTTTTTAATAAAAAATACTGACTCTAGTTTTATTAGGGTAGAGGGTCTAATAACTTGCTTATCGGATCATGATGGCCAATTGTTGAAAATAAAATCAAAAGATTCAATCAAAAAAGAAAGTTTACCTTTAAAACAAGAACTACGAAAGTTTTCGCAAGAAAATTTAAAATACTTTTCACAATTGCTATCAAAAGAAACGTGGGATGAGGTATATTTTGCCCCAGTAGGAAAAAAATATGATAATTTTCACAATCTGTTCTCTTACTACTTTAACCTGGCATTTCCTAAAACTCTCATAACAAAAAAGAAAAAAATGAGTAATTGGATTACAGAAGAACTTAAATCAGAAAAACGAAACATTATTCACCTAATCAATGATTATAGAAAATATAAAAGTAGAGATTTGAAAATTAAACTGAATCAGGCAAAGAAGGACTATAAGTATAAAATAAATCAAGCTAAATCAAAATATTTCCAAAAGAAAGTTAACAATTCAAGTAATGTCCAAAAAACTGTATGGGGGCTAATTAACTCAGAAGTTGGAGCAAAAAAAGAAAAGGAAAAATATAAAACTATTGCTCTGAAAATGGGGACAGAAATTATTACAAACCCTGAGAAAATAGCAAATGTATTTAACAATCATTTTATAAATGTTGTAAAAGATGTAGGTATAAGTCAAAATGTAAATTTTTCCTTAGATGAAAATGTTCATGGAGACCAGTTGATAAAGCAAAAATTTTATTTAAGAGCTATAGACAAAAGAGAGGTGGAAAGAATTATAGAATCATTAAAAAATAAAAAACTCCAGTGGTAAAGATGAAGTTCCAGCCTCAGTAATTAAGGCTGTGAAAACTAATCTTAGTTCAATTTTATGCCATTTAATAAATTCTTCTTTTGTTTCAAGTATATTTCCAGTTCAACTAAAACTAGCAAAAATAATACCCATACACAAAAAAGATGATAAAAATAATATTCTCAACTATCGACCAGTATCTGTATTACCTGTTATTTCAAAAATTTATGAAAAAGCAGTGCATTCACAATTTTTAGAATTCTTAGAACAATATAATTTACTGGATAAAGAGCAGCATGGTTTTAGATCAGGGAGATCAGTAACGAGTGCTGCTATATCATTTGTCGAATCGATTATTGATTCAGTTGACAAAGGAAACCATACAATTGGCTTATTTATGGATATATCCAAAGCATTTGATAGTGTTAAACATGATAGGCTAATAGAAAAGTTACAATTTCTTGGAGTGGCAGAAAACGCCCTTAATTGGTTCTGATCCTATATCTCTGACAGACCACAATATGTAGAAATAACTTTTTTGTCAAAATACAATAAAATTATCAAAATCTCATCGCAGATTCAAAATTTAAAATTTGGTGTACCCCAAGGGTCTATTTTAGGGCCTCTTCTCTTCCTCTGTTACTTGGTGGGTATGGGTAACACACTATTGCATAAAACAAAAAGTAACCTCTGTTTATATGCCGATGATGCAAATCTGGTGGTATCAACAAAGACCCTAGAGGAAACTGAAATTTGTGCCAGTGGCGAAATAAAAAACATCGGATCTTTTCTTAAATTACACAATTTAGTCTTAAACACTAATAAAACAAATATGATGAATTTTAAAACTGCACAAAGCAGGAGACCGAATGAGCTTACTGTAACTTATGAATCAAATCACATTGAAATGAAAAGTACTGTAAATTTTCTAGGATTAACTATAGATTAACATTTAAATTGGGATGAACATATACATAGACTGTTAAGTAAATTAAATTCTGGAATCTATGCGTTAAGAAGAATGAGTTATATTTGCGATTTAAAGACATTAAAAAATATTATTTTGCTCATGTTCATTCTCACATTTCATTCTGTATTGCACTTTATGGGTCAACAAAAAAAATTAATTTAGAAAGTATTATAAAACAACAACAAAAAGCTATACGTATTATGTTAAAACTTAAAATTGACGAGTCGGTGAAGGACCACTTTAAAAATCTAAAAATCTTTACGGTATACAGTCAATATATTTTTGAAACCATTCTCACCGCAAAATTCCAAAACTCGAACCTCAATAATAGATAGCCCACTCACGCCTACGGTACCAGAGGAAGGAATGAGTTTTTCCAAGACCACAGATTAAAATTCTTCGAAAAGAAACCTACATACATTGGTAACATATTTTTGAAATCCATTCCAAAAAATATTAAAGATGAAAAAGATCTCAGGTTTAAAAATAAACTAAAAGATTATTTAATAAATAGAGCACTTTATTCCACAGAAGAACTTTCCACCCCTCTCTAGATTTTACATTCTTAATTAAGTTTATTTTCTGTTATTACTAAGGGTAATATAACGTTGTTTTATATTGTATATTGTGTTATATACTGTACATATGAACAACTATGACACTATTCATTGTACACCCTGTGCATAATATGAATACAGATTTTTGACTATTGACTATTCTAAAACCTTCAGTTTTCCTTCTATCTGTCTGTAAGTGTTTTTCACCTAAACATTTATAACTTGAGAACCACTTAAGGCTGTTATTAAACTTAAGGATTGGATTGCTTTTTGGTACATCTTTTTTAAAATAAAATATTAAAAAATCATCTTAATCTGTTTCGAAATGGGGAATGTCAAATTATTCAAACTGAAACATCTCAAAGACTGATTTTACAACAACAACAAAAATCAGAAAATGTTTAAATTACATATTTAACAATGTTTGTTTCAACAAAATAAGATAAAAAAGAACTGAGCAATTTCATAAGGTATAAAAAACATCATGGTGTTTTGAGATATTTCGGTTCGAAAATTTGAACGTCCGCCATTTTGAAATGAATAAAGATAATTTGTAATATTTTATTAAAAAAAGGTGTACTAAAAAGTAATCCAATCCTCAATTTAAACTTAAGCTATACAAGGAGTAAATTAACAATAGCTTTCAATTTTTTCAGACTCTTACGTAAAAGTATAATTATTTTTGGAATGAAACTTACGGATCTGCAAGAAGGGTTGGTAATGCAGTTTCTTGGATCTTTGAAGGAGCATTAAAGCCCATTTCATAAACTCCTTTTAGTAGATTAGGTTTTCTAGAAAAAAATGACAAATTTAGTTTCGAATATATACAAAATGATTCTAAACTAAATTCTTTACAACTATTTTTTTATTCAGAGAATCTTCTAGTTGGTTGTTTAGAGAGGTCATGTAGCATCTGTTTTAGTGATTACAGCTGTTTAGGGTGCTGAAAGTGGGATGGAGAAGGTGTGACGCAGAGAGATTGGAAAAAGTTTATCACAATGCCAATTTCTCATATGGAAAATAAAAGTGAATGCAAACATTAGAGAGATTATGTCTCTGATTTGCTAAAGAAGAAAATTATATGTGAGGATTCTGGAAAAAAGGATTCAAGATAGAATAGGAGAATTCAGGGAAGATCAGCACTGATTAAGGGCTGGGCAGTCAACAATGGATATGTTATTTGGAAAACTCTGGAGAAGAACAGAGTTGAGAGGAGCATAATAGCCAAAATTAAAGATATCTACAAGAATAGCGAGAACTGTGTGAGAGTGAGTGAAAAAAGATCTAGACAGCGCAGACAGATTCAAGCATTACAGTGCACTGTCATCACTATTATTTATAATAGTGCTAGGTGAGCACTATTATAAATAGGAGGAGGTGGCAAGTAGGATTGATGTAGAAAACATGAAAGTGTCAGCGTTTACAGATGACCTGATGGTTGGGATAACAAGGAAGAAGAGGTGCAGGTGAGCTAGGCACATGGGTGGAGGTGATGAAACCATGTGGGATGAGGTTTAAGGGTGTTCATCCAGGTGCCAGTTGAGTGCTCCAAGGAATTTAGTTCTAGATTTCAAGCAAATGTCGCTATGATTAGCAAAGCGTCTGCTTCACTGCCCAGCCCCAAAAACTGTACAAAAGTATGTCATTTTGTAATAAAATCCAGCAATGAAGTTTTTTATAATACTAATCTACACTTCCAGCTAAAGATAGATATAAAAATTTTGACTCAAATAAAGTTGTCATTTACAGAAAAACAATTGTTTACATTTACAAAACTGTTTGTTCTAGGTTAGTTGGTAAATTTTGTTCACTATACTCTAAAAATTGTAATAAAATATATTGCACAGTTTCTTAATGACATATGTACCTAGAAATGAATAAGACACTTTAGCTAGTCCATTAAGATATATTTTTAATTTTTTTCCCTAGTAAGAAGATACTTTCAATTAAAAAGTTCAAAAATAATTAACAAATAGCCTTAATGAAAACAAGAGCAAATTTGATGATCATAACACAAACAGTGGGAAGAGAGAGGGGCTGATGTTGGAAAAGAGAGAAATAAACAAGGTAAAGTTTTAAAAATCTCAATATTGTGTTGTAAGATATTGTTAAGATTTGCAAAAAATTAACAAACAAGAAAGGCTTACACGGGGTGTCTGAGGATAGCTAGAAATCATCAGAAGAACATCAGACGAATTTTCGACTTGAGACGATCGTACCCATATACAGAGCTCTTCTTACAAAGTTGTATCCTTACTGTCTTTTCTATCTATATTCAATCCGTTCTTTCAAATAACCTTTAAAAACCTAAAATCCTTTACTAAATCAAAAAATCAAACCAGATCCAAAAAACTTCTATTTACCCTATTCATAAAACTTCAAAATTCTAAACGGGAGCACTCTAAATGGAAGGGAGGCTATTAAACCATCTGCCAATAGAAATAAAACATTGTGACTGCTTTAAACAATTTAAACAAAAACTCAAAACGTAAAACACGCTTTCTATTCTGTAAAAGAGTACTTAGAACTCTGAACTAGATTAATCTTAGCTATGAGATTTTTATGCAGCTCTTTAACAATTAGTTGATTTTCTAGAAAAACAGTTGTTGAATTTCTTGAGAACAATAATAAATTTGATGATGAGCAGCACGGATTCCAATCTGGTAGGTCTGTTATTACTGCTGGCATTGAGTTTGTTGAGTCAACATTGAATGCTATCGATAGAGGAGACCATGCTGTTAGTATCTTCATGGATCTTAGTAAAGCATTCGATAGAGTCTGCCATAGCAGTCTTATCAGTGTTTTAAACAGCTTAGGATATCAGGAGTTATATTAGATTGGTTTATCTCATATCTAAAAGATAGAAAACAGTATGTTGAGCTATCTTATATTGATGAGGACAACCAAATTAGCATTGTAAAATCACAAGTTAAAACTATCAAATATGGAGTGCCTCAAGGTTCTATTTTTGGGCCAACACTATTCCTATGCTACTGCTAATGGTCTGCCAAAATCTGTATCTAACATTAACAGTAGGATGTTTCTGTATGTTGATAATTCCAATCTTCTTGTTTCTCATAAATCTTTAAACGAAATTCAAAATGTATCCAACCTCTACTTAATATCAATACTTTATTATTTTAGTAGTAAAAATCTATTGTTAAATCCTGATAAAACTAATTTTATTCCTTTCAGAACTAGGCATAACAGAAATGATGCAGTACCTTCAATAAAACGCACGAATAAAACAAGTAGATCAGACTAAGTTCCTAGGGTTATTTGTGGATAAGAACTTAACATGGGATATTCATATACAGCACAGTGAAAAGAAAATATCCTCGGGTTTATTTGTTTTATATACTCTCTCAAAATACTGCAAACTTGATACCTTGAAAATGGTATATTATTCTCATATACAATCACACATTTCCTTTGGCGTTGTGCTTTAAAATGGAGCAACAAGTGATAAAAACTTGCACAAAATTTTGATACTAAAAAAAGCCAAACGGATTATGTTCAAACTACGCCACCAAGAATCAGTAAAACATTTATTTTCTAATCTAGGCATTTTAATAATTTATGGACTTTATATATTAGAAACGGTACTAGTAGTAAAAAAAAGACACATTACCAAAATTGGGGCTTCGCACAATTATTTAACTAGGAATCGTTATCAGCTTGCAGCACCACAAGTAAATCTAAAAAACCCCTAAAAAAACCAGAAGTAGCAGGTATCAAGTTTTACCAGTCTTACCAGAACACATTTTAAAAATTGATAGTTTTATACTTTTTTAAAAAACAGTAAAACAATATTTTATGACTAAAACTTTGTATTCTTTTAATGAGTTTTTTATAAACTAATAGGTGGTTGTGAACTTGCGATGTTAAAATAAGGTAATTTAATTATGTTTATCTATCATGTAAATAGTACTATAGCTGTCACCATTTGATGTTTGTATGTGTATGTACTATATATGTACAAATTATGAATAAAGACATTTTGACTTTGCTCTATTAGATTAAGTTAGTATTAGTATTTGATAATACATCATATTTGTAACAAGGTTTTACAATGAACAACTTTTGAATACAAATGAATATATATACATATAAAAAAAGAAAGAAGCCCCATAAGGAATAAGAATGTTCTCCTGAGATGTAAGAGGATTTTGTACCTACCTATATTGATGGAGTGGAGACATGGGCAATGGGTCAGGGGGATAGGAGTGGGTCAGGGGGATAGGAGAGGAATACAGGCCTTGTCCACCCTAAGCGTATTATAACTCTTAAATAAAATATATAGGCAATTGGTGTCTATGATATCTGATAAGTCTGTTATATTGATATAGACTGTGTCTACCTATAAATTCTTCCTCAGAACTGTTACAACGCATTCTTATATCAGCCAAGTCTGAGAAAAGTAAATTGTTTATGTCCGAAGCTGTATCTTAATGATTACTTTTAAAACAACCATAAACAATATAATTTTAAGTTTATCCACAAGAAAGCTTTTAAAAAATGTATAGATTGCAAAGATAATGATTATATCGGATTGGTCATTATATTAATGCAGAGAAACAAAATAGAATTTCTTTGAAAATGCTTTATAGCTTTAGGAAGTGCTCCAAGTTCCCAACGTTAAATAAGTTAGAAATTAGTACATATTTCTATATATAAATACTTTAAAGATATAATAACTAGATTGAAAATTGAATTTTTTATGTCCTCTTCCATCAGCTAATCTTAAGGCTTTCATTATCCAAAACTAACATAGATAGAATGTGTAGGAATGTTCATTTACTTTCTGGATGCTGTGTTGTTAGTTTAGTGACATAGTATGCCAGCAGACAAAAGCATGTCTTTGCTTAGTTGCATTCTGTCATGTGCTCACATATATATTCAGTAATGTAGAGTAATACAGGAAGCACAAATTTTTGCCACCTAGTGGTAAACGTCTGGTTATTGTTTACAAATTTTCTTATAAAACATCGGCCATAATATGAGAATATTTCTTTTTTTATTAATACCAGCTTTATAAGACAACTAGCGAAAAGCCCTTGCTTCGCTTCTGGGTGGGTCTCTATGATTGCTTACCCTTTCCTCCTCCAAGGTTCTCACTAAACCATCAAATCAATACTGAAGCTCAACCTGCTGCCGTTCTCATAGATAACAAAGTTCTATAGTCTAGAAAATCCTATTAGTCTACTTTAGGAGGATACAAAGTAATGAAATGATGACCAAGTTAAATGACCTTACTCATTTCACAATGAAAATTAAACTACCAA
The DNA here is from genome assembly GCA_035578905.1 of Stictocephala bisonia. Lineage (NCBI taxonomy): Eukaryota > Metazoa > Arthropoda > Insecta > Hemiptera > Membracidae > Stictocephala > Stictocephala bisonia. The sequence goes on along the minus strand of JAQJVL010000018.1, from coordinate 2,135,527 downwards.
GCTGTCATATGTTTATGTTTGTAGCACAAGCTGTTAAAAATAAGTTATTAAATTAATGATAATGTTATTCTTATGGCAAAAATTAAACTTTGATGGGTTATTTCTATCCCTTAGGAATGGAATTTTGAGAAGTTCTTTCTTTGATGGTCTCTATGATATGAAAGTTAACTTCCACTCCAAATTTTATTCCAATCTGTTCAGTGGTTCCGGAGATTTTGTAATGAGTGAGTACACTGTTTTTGGATTACATATAACAAAATATAACTTTCATTAATTATATTATTTGTTTTATTAAATTAAGCACTAAATTTTATTTTATGATTTCTTATTTAGCATGCAAAGGTATTATACTATTACTACTTAGTTAATGTAATGTATGATAAATAATTAAGTTGAACAAATCATTTTTAAATAATTCAATTTAACGCCAAATATTCTAGAGACAATTTTTTTTTTATTTCATATGGAAATAGAAACAGTACAGTATCATTAGAAATCCTAGGGTAAATATAAACTTTACTTACCCCATTAAGTTTAAATCTTTTATCCGTTAATTCTGATTTAAATAGCATAGCCATATTAGATATATTACTGTTAATATACAAATGAAAAATTAAGAAAACTATCTTACAGATGCAGAGCTTCAAATGTTTTCACAGAATATAATGGCGACGTAGGATCTTTTCGTTGGACTTCAATGTCATGTTTTGATTCAATTAATCCTTTTCTAACCACTTTCTGTAACAAAGAAGCTTCAGCTTTTGATAAACTTTCATCCTCTGAACCGGCTTTCTTTCCACTATTGGTAGTAGTATCTGTTTTTGGCTTTGGTATCTGAGTATGCGCATTTTCAGCTGGCTTACTAGACTGATGTACCGTTACTGGTTGATTAGAAAATCTCAAATTATCTACCTGAAAATAAATAACGACAAATTAATATAGTGATCGTATTTATTTAAAACAGTAACATATAAAGAAATTGATTTTCTTATCTTGCTAATATTGAGAGAAAAGGTTTACTGAGATTGAATGCAGTTAATGCCAACATCTTGATGCCTATATAGGATCCTTTTCTACAGATGTTTATGAAACTTGAGAAACAAAACACATTAAACAACCAGCTCTTCCATAATGGCAAATGGAACCTTATTAATTAAAATATTTTATGGATTTAAACTCTTTAAAAGTTCTCAATCAAAACAGTTAAAGAGACATCCTTCTTTATTTGAACACTGAAAATTGAATATTTAATATTGAATAAAGTGTAGCTAATAATTATCTAAGAAATTGTTCGACTAACAATTTAAAATATTAGGATAATTTAAAATCTAGATCAAAGATTCTCTATCTTTTAATGTATAGACATTGTGACTTGGTATTTTATGTATTGGAAGTTTCTATCTTGCCACCATAATGTCCTAAGGAGAAGGCTTAAGAAGGCATCTACATAAAAATTAAAAACTACTTCACATACAATATATTTATTTATTTTTTTTTATTTTTATCTATTCATAAGACGCCGATCGTCAAGATATGGGCGAATATGGATTTCGAATGAGTGTAGATTGTAGTCATTGTTACAAACTAAGGCAGACTATTCCTTAGAAAGTGTCATTAATTAATAGCCCAATGACAAATGAACAGCCGGTGATTATCAGCTGATCTTTCTCAAAATGCATTGACCCTGATTGGGTTCGAACTGAGAATCTTTAGCACATGAAGCTGGGATTGAACCAACTACGCTACCGACCAATTTTATAATTATATAAGAAAGAGGATACAGATTTTAAATTGTAATAGTAGTTTAATTAGATGTATAAAAATTATAATTCATAAATAATGAAATAAAATGTTTTTATTAAATTTGAATGTTTTTAACACATTTTACATAGCTATAATTATTTAAAAGTTATTGGGATAGATATCAAAGTACTAACCATGTTACATTTTTAAAGACTAGGAGCCTATTTATAGAGGGTATTTGGTAGTTAGCGTAAACATTTTAACTGGTGACAAATCATATAAAGTTCGATAAAATGGTAGAAATTTAGCGTTCATCACTTTAAACCATCTTGGTGCAGCAGTCATTTTTAGATTGTTTCAAAAATCTGTTTATAATTTTGTTATGTTGAATTTACTCAAACAAAACATAACAATGTCAATGTAATGACATTTTCAAAATGTACACGAAATCTACAATTAGGATAACAACTTTTAAACCTGCTAAAATTAAAATAAACTGTGATAAAACTAAGTTAAATTTAATATAAAAGTCGAGAAAAATGTAAAATTTAAAAAACGCTACAAACCATACTGTAAAGTATGGTTTGTAGGGTTTTGAATGCTATCAAAAACTTGCCGAAATAACAGGCTTTTCATCTATACTGAAGAACCTCGATTATGTATCACTCTTATGAGACATACAATATCTTAAATGCTAAAAAATACGGTAGGATGTCTTATATAGTAATTATTGCATTAATTGATTATTACCATGAACATTGTCAATACTATCAATAAAATTTTCATAGAATTTAATAAGGTGGCAACATTTGTAATTCCAAATTCCTTAAATGAAAGTTTCTAGCATTTTTTTAGGAAACTAATTAGGCCCTTCACTATATTTTGATATAATTTCTGTAATAGTATTTTGGGTCTCTATTACTATTAGACATATTTCTGGACTGTTTTGCTTGAAAAATAGGTCTAATAAGAAAATATTGCCAAATCATTAAGGAAGACAGTTTCAGAATAATGATTATTTCACAATAAAATAAAGTGTTTAAAGCTTAAACTTCAGTATTTAGGGACAAAAATAGTTTTGATTTGTGTGTTATTGCTTTGAATAGGCTACTCTAAAGCACACACCAAGAAAAAGTCCATGGAAGACCTAGCCAGCCACACAACAGACTCACCCCGACCAATTCACGTTGGGTAGTAGTTAAGCAATCCTACACTTAATTTGTGTAGTGAAGCAAAAAAATAGTTTGTATTGGAATATAAGTATAATGGTGAAACATTGTGGTATATCTTTGATTGTCATCAACTTCCTCTAACAGAGCAGTGTTGAAGCACTCTAAGTGTGCTATTGAAAGTCTAAATATCTCTTGACAGTCAATGGTTTTTTCCAAATATGTATGTATGATCGTATCGATTGGTTTCCCAGTATATACCTTGTTTTATGTTTGTCCAATTCTGCACCAGCTGAAACTTGAAACTGTCCTAAATTGCCCTGGCGGGCAAAATTGGGTAAAGAGCTGACCTTTTTAAAAATGTTTTTACCTTATTTTGCTAATGAATAATTACCAATGAGAAAAAAAAATCAATTTACAATAATGGTTCAACTGAAAAATGTAGATTGTAGAATTTAATTTCTTGTTTACTGACTTTTAAAAATGGACAAACTGAAACATAAAATCTTGTCCAATAGTGTCCCAGTCTCCCCTATATTCGAACGATGAATTAAAATCAGTAAATTAAATTGATTTAACGACCCAATAATACACCTAACAGGAAATTCTACGGCAAGTAGAAAGAAAGTGAAAAATGCTGGCAAAGACTATGTCATCGGGTGATGATGCATGGATGGGGGATGGCATTTGGCCGTCAACATTTTACTCAATCTAAAAAAAAAAAATAAATAAAAAAAAAAAAAACAATTCTAGGGCTTTTTTGAAAATACCTGCTATTCTTGCAATTTTCATGTCCCCACATAAATACATGTGGATATATACAGCCATTATTATACTAGTTGTCTTCTCAATATAGAGACTATAGAAAGCAGATAGTTAAGACTGGAGAAACTTAACAATCATGTCAAACAATATTCAAACAAATACTCTTCATTTCTCTTTTAAGTAAACTCTATGTTTTTTTGCTACAAACACCATTTCATTCAGTAAATAAATTCTTTTCCAGAGCCACTCAGGGTTTGATTCTTGGACCCAAATTCTGGAACGTGTTGCTACAAAAACCATTTCATTCAGTCAATGAGTTCTTTTACAGAGCCCCTCAGGATTCGATTCTTGGACCCAAACTCTGGAACGTACCATACATCATGCTGAGATGACAGATGAGACCTGCTTGATTGGGTATGCTGATGACATTGCCAAGTTGATTTCACAGAGGACAGTATATCAGCCCAACTCAAACTGAATATGGTCATGACATCAGTGAACAGCTGGATAGAAAATCACAGACTGACTCTCTCTCTCTAATTTGTTTTTGAAAGTGGAATTAAATTCATTTATTCATTTACTCTCAGCAAGATTTTACTGTATTTACCAAGAAGCAAATCAACACAATCTTCCCTATGCAGGTAAAAGAATGGAAGTGGAGACTAAGCCATTTGCGAAATATCTTGGCATCATGGTCGACTCCAATATGAGCTTGAGTGAGAAAATAGCATGTACTGCCGACTACTGCTCTAAGCAGACTCATAACAACGTCGGAGAGCTAAAATCAAGTCTGCTTTCTGATGTCTATAAGGTCCAGTATATGCTTCTGTATGGAGATCTTGGACCACGTTTTCAAGAATAAGTAATTCTGGAATCGGCTTTCCAAAGTTCAGCTCCAAAGGAGCTCTTCAGATTGCATCAACGTATCATGTACACTCTTCAAGCTGGCCATTGTGGTGATCGTCAGTGTCATTACAATGGGTTTTCTCCCTAAGGAATGACAGGTAATTTACCAAAGGTGGTTGGGGGCCTTATGTATGTATATGGGTGGGCGGTTGGGCCATTACCATTGTACATATATGAGTGGTGGGTGGGTGAGTCATTACCACTAAACATGTAAGGGTTGGTCGATTCATTACCACTGTGCGTGTATAGGTTGCTTCATTACCACATTACGTGTGAGTGGGTGGGTCATAACTATCGTATGTGAAGACTGTGGGTGGGTGGTTCGGTCATTACTACTACACAACATTTTTGACATCCAACATTACCTGTTAACATCAGGAGCGTGTCACAGGAATTCAGATAGGTTAAGAGAGCCGTTTAGCTTGAAACAAAACCCTAAACACTTGGGTTTCTATTTCAAGGAATTGATCCATAATAGGCCTAATAATCATAACGCAACACCTGACATTTGATAGATGAAGATTTGTTATAGTAGATCATAAGCACGTAAAAGACAATTGTGAATTTTTGTACGGTCAGATGTGAAACATTAAATGCCATTAACTCTTGTACCGGCATAGTGTGGTTTACCGATGTTAAATTGTGCTGCCTTGTGCATAGTGTGGTTTACCGGCCTTAAATGTAGCGGCACCAATAATCATTTATTATAGTATGAGTTTTTACATTTCGCGATTTATTCCAATGCCACTTAACGTTAAATGAGTAGCAGATTGCAGTAGTGTACGACACACTGAACGTTGTATGAATAACATATGATTGAATAAGATGATGTAAAGTTACGACAGCTCATTTCGCTGTTTGTACACAGACGCAGCGTTTTTCCGCTTGTGAATTCGAAGGTATAATAATTGTGTATACTATCAAAATACATGTTATATACTGTTTTTATGTTGTAATAATTATCATTTTATGTAGTTGGTGATTAGTACATAGTGATGAGTTATTTATAATGAAACATACGTGTTGTTTATAATGAAACTGAAGTTTAGGCTAACAAAAGTAGAATTCAAGGGTTATGTTAGGTTCTTATTTATAGCTAACTTATTCATAATAAGCTCACACCTATAGACACCAAGATAAACATACAAAAGGTTATTTACTTTGTAGAGCATGTTTTTATCTAAGTTTTAGCGGGCCTATTTGTTACAACTCTGTAGTGTTTTATACATTTCTAGTCATTTTTTTTTATTACAACTGTTTCCATAGTAACAAATTTATATAGGTGTCATCCATTATGTGTATATTTTCTAAATCTACAAAAAATTTAGAATATCCTGGCTATCTTCAATTTTTTGTTTTATCATTGTTTCTAGGATTTACCCCCCTCATTTTAATTCACATTACCAGGGGGAAAATATATAATTGTTTTTATTCATTTTATGTATATTCTATAATAGCATATTATTTTGTGATCACAATGATACCAAAAATTATTAATAGGTTTACACTGTATAGTTATTTTATTAATTTAAGAAAATTAGTCTGCAAATTGACTGAGAATAGCCTGCTGGTTAGGCAAAAAATAACTGCCGGCTCAAGAGTTAATGACAGTCAAATTATGGACCACTAGGGCTTATTATTAACTTATTAAAGCATAATTTAGCCCACTGACAGTACCTCATAATATTGGACTACTGGATGTGGAGGCTTGTCAGTTTCGGAAATGGTCACAGAATAAATTTATTGGCAATTTTATATTATTAAATTTTTTCAAATGGATTGAAACAGTAATGCAAGTGTGACAATATTCACATATAAATCAAAAAGAAAATGTGTCTAAACTATCAGCTTTATGGGTTGAATAAGTCAAGGACAAAACAAAACAGGACAGGATCATGTAGGCCTAACCTATCATGATATAAGGAAAATATAATTTGTACTTGACTTGGTATCAGTTGACACTGCCTAAATCTGAGGTATGGAAACTTTGATATAACGAACTGTATGAACATAACAGACACGAAACATAATTTAAACGTATTAAACTTACTCCTGTGATTAATTTCTCTTGTTGTGTTGCAACTTCTGACCAACTACTCATGCCTGTCATTGTGATTTTTAGGCTTTTAAATTGTTTTCAAACAATACCTATTTTCAATTACACAATTCTTCCGAGTAACTATCACAACCCACAAACAGAATTTCAGAGATATTTTGAGCTTTCCCTGTCATACGAGGCACAACACCATGAAGCTGATATTATTGAAATATAAGTAAGAAATATTAAACTGAAAAATGAACAATCAAATCAAAACCACAAGATGATATGAAGTCAATTCAGTATTGCCAGTGTTGTTTCTAATACTACCCGAAAACAACGAAATTACCCTAAGGAAACTCCCTGAGGAAACTTGATTTTTTGTTAGCATATCTATGCCAGTGATATATTTATTCAACACCCATTGTAAGAACAATAGTCCAAACGCTTTTAGATAATTACTTTAAGTGGACCTCCCAGAATATAAAATACCAACCAGAAACCATCTACAATTATAGATGCAGAATTGCTGACCGACCAATAGGAAATCAAGAAGCCTTAAATGTTATCTATTTCTCGTCTGGCTAGTAATCCATCTGTACCTGAACCTTTGATTAAAAGTTAATTAAACGAGTGGTTGATAGGAATGCGTATTTCAAGGTCATTTTTGACCTCTTGCCCACAATTGTTCGACAGAAATACAAATATTGACTCTTTCAGTGCATTTTAAGATTCTGATAGATTTCCCGTCGATAAAGCAACAGTTCGTCCATTTCAACATGCAAGAACCTCTCTCTTCAACTACGACGTTAATTCCTTTTACGTATACGGGACTGCCCAAAGGGGAAAAGAAATGGATTTCCCCGGACCACAAAAATTCGGCCCAGAGAGAGGCCGCATTTCAAGCAACAAAAAATAAAATACGAGTACTTAATAATCTACTAAATAAAAATGAACTAGGTCCATATTAAAGTATTATTAAGAAGATTGAAATTAGGACTGATAAGTATTCCAGTTTTAGTTTTGAAACTGTAAACTTTTAAAACTATTTAAACCTAACTACTATTGATAATTAATTATAGCAATCAGGGAGCCTTTCAGTGCAAGTTGAACACTGATCTTTAAAGATTGTTAGAGATTAGAGGTAGCGTGGCATTATCTCTTCCAGGATCATCATCTGCAGGATAAGTTTCTTTTGCTAGAAAATTAAAAAAGTTAATTAGCCAATAGAGTATTCAAATTTATTACTTCTTCAGATTGGTAATCCACTATTTATTCATATTTTTATCGATATTAGTATATATAATTAAACTATATGATATTTTGTTCATCGTCTTTCTACGCCAGAGGCATTTTTTACTTATTATTACAAAGTTATTATATGACAACGGCCCAAACCCATCAAGCTAAAGTTAGTTGATCCTCCCGGTATCTGAACCCGTGAATCCTGCATTGAGAGAGATATAGAATGAGTCATTATTCATTTCTAAGACTCCGATCGTAGAGATATGGGCGAATATGAGGGGTAATTGAGTGTGATGAGTGTAGATGAGCGAGTGTAGTCTTTGTTACTATCTGAGTTCGACTTAGCTAGAAGTGCTAACTATTAGGCAAGCAAGAGGCTTATGGAGGTAGGCTTATTATTATACATAGAACCTGATAGGAACTGGACTATGGCTGATGTAGGAATACATGTGTCCCATAATTCCTGTAGGCTATAAAAGGAGGTTGGAGTAGAAACTGTTTGAGACATTTTTTTGAATATGGTGTTATGTTTTGAATTTCCTAAGTATCATTTTAAATCCTATATAAATCAGGGGTTTCTCAAATGTGGTTAGTCTATGGAATTATGCAAAGAGATTTTTGTGTCTGGTGTTGTAAATATGATTGTTAATGTTGTTTTGGCCCATCCACCTGCCCATACACTACATCAGTTGTATTGACCCCCCCTGCCCATACAAGTACAGTTTTATTGGCCCAACCGCCCATAAATGTACAGTGGTATTGAAGTACATGTACAGGCCCATTCATGAAGTACATGTACAGTGAGTGGTACATGTATAGGTTCATGTAAAATATGGGAATACCTACCTGCAATGTATAAACTTGATATACTCATCAGTTTATGACTTCATTTTTATGATTTTGTTTTAAAAATTTCTACAGTTACCACTGAATCAGGCACAACCAAACACACTCAACTGGAGAAAGAAGACATCTGCATACCCACATCGCTCACCTGATAAGAATTACTCTACCCACACTCATAAAATACAACAGTTTTTTATATTATCAGTTTTCTAAATTAATTTTATACAGATTTTAAATAAAATATAGTAAATTATATAACATTGAAAATAGGAAAATATCAACAATAAAAAATTAAGAAAAAATAAAATAGCAACAATATAGTACCTATAAACATAATGATATTTTAGAAACTGCAATAAATAAGGCACCAAAAGGTAAAATAAACTGTTTATAGTAAGGTCACATATAGAAGAAGTGCCACGGTGGCACAAAGCATAGCTGCAACAATAGGATATGCAACTAAATAAATGTTCATTTAAAATTGAAACTCTATCTGTAGCTCTTCTCTCCTAGACTTAAAAAATAGCAGCATTGAAAACTTTGAGCACGAAGAAAGAAGTGAAGCAGTCACAACGCTAAGAATGTTGCTACACACTGACAGCCGTGGTTATTAGGCATGGTATTTTGACAAAAATAACAGCCTTATGATGCAGATGGTTTTGTAAGATGTGGAGGAAGAGCAACTTATGTTTTTAACTATAAGAACATTGATGGAGAGAATTTGAAAAATAATTATTTTTTGATGGCTTCTCACAGCACCAATGATGTTTCTATTAATCATCATGTACATTCCTCAAGGCTCTTAGAGAACACTAAACGTCCTAGTGTGTGTGTCTTGCAGCTAAATGTTCCTCAATGCTCTTAGAGAACACTAAACGTCCTAGTGAATGTGTCTTGCAGCTAAATGTTCCTCAATGCTCTTAGAGAACACTAAACGTCCTAGTGTATGTGTCTTGCAGCTAAATGTTCCTCAATGCTCTTAGAGAACACTAAACGTCCTAGTGTATGTGTCTTGCAGCTAAATGTTCCTCAATGCTCTTAGGGAACACTAAACTTCCTATTGTATGTGTCTTGCAGCTAAATGTTCCTCAAGGCTCTTAGAGAACACTAAACGTCCAAGTGAATGTGTCTTGTAGCTAAATGTTCCTCAATGCTCTTAGAGAACACTAAACGTCCTAGTGAATGTGTCTTGCAGCTAAATGTTCCTCAAGGCTCTTAGAGAACAGTAAACGTCCTAGTGTATGTGTCTTGCAACTAAATGTTCCTCAAGGCTCTTAGAGAACAATAAACAAAAAACAACTAGTCCTAGTGTATGTGTCTTGTAGCTAAATGTTCCTCAAGGCTCTTAGAGAACACTAATCGTCCTAGTGTATGTGTCTTGCAGCTAAATGTTCCTCAAGGCTCTTAAAGAACACTAAACGTCCTAGTGTATGTCTTGCAGCTAAATGTTCCTCAATGCTCTTAGAGAACACTAAACTTCCTAGTGTATGTGTCTTGCAGCTAAATGTTCCTCAAGGCTCTTAGAGAACACTAAACGCCCTAGTGTATGTGTCTTGCAGCTAAATGTTCCTCAAGGCTCTTAGAGAACAATAAACAAAAAACAACTAGTCCTAGTGAATGTGTCTTGTAGCTAAATGTTCCTCAATGCTCTTAGAGAACACTAAACGCCCTAGTGTATGTGTCTTGCAGCTAAATGTTCCTCAAGGCTCTTAGAGAACAATAAACAGAAAACAACTAGTCCTAGTGTATGTGTCTTGCAGCTAAATGTTCCTCAATGCTCTTAGAGAACACTAAACTTCCTAGTGTATGTGTCTTGCAGCTAAATGTTCCTCAAGGCTCTTAGAGAACACTAAACGTCCTAGTGTATGTGTCTTGCAGCTAAATGTTCCTCAAGGCTCTTAGAGAACAATAAACAAAAAACAACTAGTCCTAGTGTATGTGTCTTGTAGCTAAATGTTCCTCAAGGCTCTTAGAGAACAATAAACAAAAAACAACTAGTCCTAGTGTATGTGTCTTGCAGCTAAATGTTCAATCAGCTAAAAATAAATTAAATTTGTTAGATGTTATATCAGATGAAGACAATTGCAGTATCATTATTATTAATAAGCATTGGTTGCACAAAATGCAAGTCTCATTGTATATTCTAGTAGGGTTTAACGTAGTTTAGATATTTGCTTGTAATTTATTTGCTCACATCTGCCTGTTGATTCTTATAATTTGGTCTTATTATTTAACCCTCTACATTTGATTTTCTTAATATGCCTTAATTTTTATTGGTTAAATATTAATTTAAAAGGTCATTATATGCATTTTTTTCTTATATGTCCTGTTATTTTAATGTCAAGTTTTATATCTGGAAAAAAGTGTCCTCCTCCTCTTACAATAGGTAAAAAGTATCTCAACAGGTGTTGTTCCGTGCAACTTTAATAGAAACTCTAATCCTATCAACTTCCACCCCCCATGCCATACTGTTTATTTAACATTGGCCCTACACCACAATGCCACAGACCAGTGCCTCTACACAGTTGCACAGTAAAAAGTACCACCCCGAGCTGGATTCAAACTGACAATCCTCAGTGCTGTATCTGGTCTCAGTACAGCACCTTAGACAGCTCATTTGTTCCATCCTCAATGGTGACTCACTATTTTGCACTAATTGTAAGTATGTCAAAACAAGTCAAAGGATTAAATGAACTAATAAGCTATCAAGCGTAAAACAAATTAATAAACTATATATAGTTTATTAATTTCTTATGTATATCAGTTTTGTAGAAAAGTTGTAATTCCTAGGGGTGCTATGTATAATAAAGTTATAATATAAAATAACAATTGAGCACCCTTAAACATTTTATTAAATCATCACCAACCGGTTTCAGCAATTATGTCATCTTCATAGGTGTTTACTTTTCAAAACTGTTACAAAACAAATAAAATGAAATAAATAATTATCATAAAGAAAACATATGTTAAATTGGTAATATATGTGATTTGGTTGTTAGTTGCTATTGTGTGTGTTGTTTCTTATATGTATAATTGTTTCGAATATTGGGTTTCTTTTTTGTATTAACATGGTGTTGATTAAATTGTTGGGATTTTCTTGGTTGTGTTTATAAATTTCAAGTTCTTGAGAATCTAGTTTTTTGCTTTTTGAACCGAATTTTAGAATTTTCATGTTAGTTTTCATATTTGAGTAATTGTGATAATTGTTTAGTAAGTGTTCAGCAAAAGAAAATTTCATTGAAGTTCTGTTGTTTGATTTTAGAGCTTGTATGTGTTCATTAAATCTACGTTTAAATGATCGTCCTGTTTATCCAATATAATAGTTTGGGCAGTCTGAACATTCAATTTTGTAAATTCCTGATTTGTCCAATATTTCTTGAGTTTTATGTAATTTTGAGGTGGATTTCTTTTGTATTAAGTTAAATGCGTTGTTATTTCTTTTAAAACCAATTTAGAATTTTTTTTTTTTAAGGTTTTTCTAATGGCTTAGTAAGTATTGTGTTGTGGGGAACACAGATGCTCTATTTTCCGGTTCTTCTTGACAAATGTTTGTATTTTTATTTTATGTAATATTTTGTCGATTGTGGAATCTTTGTAACCATTAACCATTGCTATTTGTTTGATTATTTTGAATTCTTCATTGAAATCATGTTTGTCCATCGATACTTCTACTAGTCTTAATAACAGATCGAAATGAAGCCATTTTATGACACCATGGGTGATTCTTTCTGTAAATTTTAAATTTATGTTTTGATGAATAAAATGTTTAAGGGTGCTCAATTGTTATTTTATATTATAACTTTATTATATCAGTTTTGCTATATATATGTGCGCTCAATGGTTGTCATCGACGTGGACACTACTGGAGACGTCTGGGGTGTCCATGTTGGATGGTAGTCAAGGTTGGGATGTTGCGTAGGGAAGAGAACTGAGTGTCAGACTTGTCAGTTAACTGAAAATCACACCAACACCCTGACAGCTTGGTGGTTCGGATTCCACGTAAAACTGTAGGTCCCATGGTACCCTGGCTGTTGGGATATTAATAAATTGCCCTTTCTGAGGCACAGTTGAACTTAGTTAGTAACCAGACTACACTCACATCATCATTCATATTCACTTTAAAATATGCGCAACATTGTGTGGGCGTTTCATATGTAAGAATATATATAGCATATGGTTTTTTGTCATCTAGCATTTTTTTAATTTTAAAATTAGATAAAAGCTGTGTTTAACTTGGAAAACTTCAAAAGTCACTAGATATTAATATAAATAAAAATATAGAGTGATCTTCTGTCACAGAGCTACATTCAATCTATCAAGCCATTTAAGACCTGCCTCACTGATTCTATTTATGCTAGCTAATCCCTCCGTAAAACAGCGCAAGGGGCACTCTGAGACTATATGATCCATTGTTTGGATAGACTCTCCACAATCACACGACTGATCTACTGTCAATCCCCATTTGTATTTCCCATTTGTCAATCCCCATAGTATACACGTTTATTAAAATTGGAGCAAGTACGGACCCCTGTGGCAGAACATCCTTCAGCTATGTAAAAGAGCTTTCTTCACGACCGAGATAAACTTTATTAGCCTGGCACTAAGCATCTACTTGAGAAGTCGCAAAAGAAAGGGTCAGGGAAGGAGGCTGTAGAACTTTATAACTAACCTTTGCTCTATACTGTGTCATAAGCCGTATGTTATATCAACAAAAGCTGCAGATAATTTTAACTGCTTTTCAGGATCTGGTCACTACAACTTCGGCCAGGGCGAAAACCAGCCTGCTCAACTGGAACATTAGAATCAAGAATGAGTGATATTCTGTTGTATAACAACCTTTCCAGCAACTTATAACAAATGCTAAGAAGTGATAATGGGGGGATGAAGTTGTTCGTATTCACAGCAAACCTTTAAAGCTGTATGTATCCCCTGGGTAGTTCTAAACGAGCAACAAACCTGGTAGCTGGACCGTCACAAATTTGTGATCTCCCAGCTATGGCAGCTACAGAAAAAAAAAAAAAAAAAAAAAAAAAAAAAAAAAAAAAAAAACTAAAAACCTTTAAGAAATGTTGCAATTGGCCCCAAACTTGGATAAAATCTAGTGGATTAGATATACGTACATGTTACTGCCATAAGTATTACATAATACTATTGATTTTACTATATCAATCAATAGTGTAGTAAAATCAATGGTAAAGCTAATAAATTATTTATTCATTTAAATTCTGCAAGCACTGGCTATACAAATCCTGCATGACATGGCGTCAGGCTCTTCGATCCACCTGTTGTCAGTTACAAATCCCTATATGTAAACTCCGCAGTCTAACTAACCACCCTAACATTAAAATCGTGTACTTTACTTCTATATTTTGGCTAAACATGAGAATGCAATGAAGGCTCGTATTTTAACAAGTTGGCTTAGTAAGAGAACACATAGGGTCCTTTTCTTATCTGCCAGTCTCTTTACTTTTACATTTTTTAAACTTGCTAGTTCACATGGGCCTGCAGGCCTGTACGTAAACTTTATCTAACATGTGAAGTACTGACCATTATCTCAGTCTGGGATTGAAACCTTTGACATTGCCCTCCTCAGTCCACTGAGCCACTCTGCTCCAGTGGGGTAGGATAGTTTATTAACACTGTACTTGATTTCTTTATGATTTGTGAAAAAGATTCCTACAGCTACTAAATTCAAACTAAATTCGTGTAAAAAACATTTTACATCTTTGTAGTTGATGTTTAGTATGTTTCAGATTTTAATTGATTAGAACATGAAGATAGTCAGTTATGGATTCAAGCTAGCACTCACTGAGTTTTGATGCGACAATCATTTGAAGATTAACTGTGTTAGACAAGAACATCCTGATAAAAAATCAAAAGGATTGATAAAGTAAGCACAGACATGGAGATTTAGATAGTGTGCTGTTAAAGTGGAGAAATAACTTTTGGAACCAGCCAATCATAAATGATTAAGTCAAGAAAAACTCAAACAATTTTGCCAGTTACCAAAAAGAATTTAAAACCAAAAGTATATGAGAATATCGAAGAGAAGCTCAAAGCATAACAAGACAAGTACAAAAGATGTCATATTTTAAACATATTAATATATTTAAACAAATAGTTTAGTCCTTTAATGTAAACAAAAAGGTTCTCTAAAAAATATTACTGGTTTAAATTTTTTAAAAGTTACAATGAGTGTCCTGTTCTAGATGGTTTAATATTGGTTTCTTAGCTCAAGTTGGGAAAGTTACACTTTGTAAATGTCTACTGGACTGAGGAAATAGTTTTTTATTGCGTTAAACTCTTCACATCCCATGGAAGATGGTCCAGAAGGAGTTCAACAAAAATATCATCACTATTCATGGTTAACTTCACTTTGAAAGTCATACAAAAAATAAAAAAAAGGAAATCTATGGTAAACGTTAAGCAGTGTATTTCTGCGGTTAACAGTCTCTGATAGAAACGACTATACCTAATGACACACAAGCCAACAATATGTATAATATAATATAATAAATGCGGGCAACATTCTCTGATAGAAACGACTATACCTAATGACACACAAGCCAAATTCTGCAGTAGTTAACATACAAACATTATGTATTGTTTGGTTTGTCATGTAGGTGGATTGTCAGATTAGACTGTAGACTGTCAGAATAGACAGTCAGGTAAACTATAGACAAGAGGGTGAGTTAACATTTGACCGATGTAAGGTAAATAAATACTTCTTTCATTCTTCAAGCGTTTTTCCAAAATTACAGAAAATTGATCTTGGCTATTCCCTGAATATTCATCCATTCAACATTTGCCATTTCCTCTAAGAATATTTCTTTTATTTACAAACAAAGAGGTGCTCCTTTTACCAAAAAGTTGTACAGACTAAAAAAAATCACACCTGTAACTTGAACCATTGAGTGAGCACAGAGAAAAGAGAAACAAGTGTAGATTACAACTAATGTACATCTTTATACATCTGTAGTAATAATTACTATATTTATTCTTGAGGAATAAGAGGGAATAAGGGAGAGACTGACAATGTGCTGGTCTGGCCAACACATGGCAAACTGGAAAACTAACTGCTCGACACATTTAGCACACCATTGGATGCATCCTCTGTTCCTTTCTTCTGTGTGATGAGAGAGAACTTTCGAAGGATACTTTCATAATGTTCGGATACTAAAATATACATAGAAAAAAATACCATCCAAATGTTAGCTCTTCTTTATACAACAAATGTTTTCCATTACAAGGGGAAAAATTTAATAACATGCTAACTTATTACTACTTTCTCATTCAAAGGGTACAAAAATCCATTCTCTTATTATTGGTAAGCATTGCTTATAAATTTGTTTCATAGAATAATGTGAAATGGGAACAGTTTTTTCTAGTTTTGATCTTACTACTCACAAGTGTATTAAGAAGTCAATAATAACTGTATTGTAATAAGTATTTGGTGACTGCATGGTTGTACTCAGTGGCTCCTGGTAAAAAGCCCGGGCACTACGTCACAGTGTCCACTTTCGCCCGGGTGCCTCTTTTGGGGAGAGACTCCCCCCAGGGGTAGAGTACGTTCACCCTGGGGGATGGATAACCCTTTAAAATAATATTGATAACCCACCTGTAATTGAGATGTCTTCTTTCTTCTTATCTTCGTTCTTGGCACGAACTTTAAACTGTTAACTATTAACTAGTATCTATCTTCTTAAAAAAGATTCGTCTTGAAAGAAGCCCTGGAAAAATGCACAAAACATTTTACTCTGAGAGAGATTTACAGAAACATATTCCACCCAGGGGGGAGGAAAATGACTGTACCAAATCAGCACTCAGGTAAACCAAAACAAATTACATATCAAATTTCACACCTGATGAACCTGGATATATTTTATCCTCGGGGAAAAAATATACCCTGATTCTTTTATAAAACTCTGAAACAGCTAATTTTATTTTCAATTTTCTATTCTAAATATAATAAAGTTCTTTTTGAACATTTGGGCAGGTTTATGAATTGATTAGCTATAAAAAATTCATTTATCAAACAATATTTTCATCCATTTTGAACTTCATTAATGCAAAATTAAATAAATTGCTTGAAAATGAATATATTTTAGCATTTAAGGGCTCTTCACAAACGTTTGATGTTAAATGACTCTAGAGACATTTTAGCTTTAAATAAGAGTAATTTTTTTTAACTTAGAAGTAATATTAATATTTTATTGATATGTTATGGAATGCTAGGCAGCTAATATATGATATACCCTGGGCCTGGTAGTATCATAATTATAAATATACTTAATTTTAATTCTTAACTATTTCTTAACTATAATTTACTTACATTAAATTACTTTTCTATCGGAATGTCAAACCATACTTACCAACAATCACATTATACTTAAAGTGAGATGTTATTCCCCAAATTATTATAATAAAAAAAATAAAAATTATGTAAATGTTCATTGAATTTATGATCTAGGATTAAATGTTTGGCATATCAAATTTTTCTTAATTTTGAAGAGAAATCAATACAATTTAAATTTTAAATTCCACCTTCTTTATTTATATTTTGCCGTTACAGTATTCTTAATTGTAAATATGAATGTTAAATATACTATGTTCAAACTAAAATACATTAAACCCTCGAGGAGTGAAGTCCTAGTACTTTTCAAGTTTGTTTGTCTAATGTAAGTCCAACTGTGTTAATTAAAGTGAATATATTTTAAAGTAAATTAACTTCATATACTTTAACTTTTGTATACTGTCATGTGTAAAACTTATAGAATTTGAAAGATATAATAATCTATAGAAATGTTTACATCGTTTACTCCTGTTTACAAATTTGTTAACGAGACGGTCAATAACTAATTACCGAATATACAGTAATTAAATGGAGAATTTAACAACTTTAAAGAATAAATGTATTCTAGCAAAATATTGTTCAACATCTTTCATCGATTATTATTTTATCTAAAAATGAATTAATTTTCTCTATAACATAATTAATATTACTTTTCTAGATTAATTAAGACATAATTTGAATCATCTTAATTGGTAATTATCTGGAATTCAGGAGATTTGGATCTACAGGCCAAACAGGGATACGTGTAAAATATTATTTATTTTTATTTTTTTATTTATTTATTTATTTAAAAAATATAATAATATTTTAAAAAATCTTTAAAAAAAAAAATAAAATATTATTCCATTTAAGGTCAGATTACTATTTTAGGATAAATAACCATTTTGGTTATTTACTAACTGCTAACTTCTAGTCATCTAAGAACTAGGTATGCAATATTAAGCGTTTAGAATTTACCTGATTATAAAAATTAAGTGTTAACAATAATTTAATGAAATACAAAGAGAGTACTCATTCCCATTGGCTGGTGGAGTGGGGTATTTTGGGATACTTGTTTTCTTCAAAGGAATTTCAGACCTCCCAATAACAAACAGAGACTGAAAGCTGGGCAAATTACCTATCTTACCTAAAATGTCTCAACCAATTAAAACACCATCACAAAACAATGTAATTAAAAACAAACAAACAAAAGGGTACTACACAACCTCAACACTTCCTAAGACAATATTATGAAAACAAAGAAAAACCAACTGAGGCAGCATGACTGACAGCAAATGAAAAATAAACATTCCAATAAAAAATTCATACCCTACCAGATAAACTGATCAAACTTAAACAGCTGTGACAATCCAACAACCAGCAGACCAAAGAAAGCTGAGACAGTTCGCGAATAAACAAGCTAAAACCAGCCTTGCCAATCTAATCAAAAAGTAAACCAAAAATCAAGAGACAATTCAACTATAATACCAAATCGTCAAACATCCATTTAAAAGCAGAGAATCAGCTACCAACAGAACCAGCTAATCAACACAACAGTATGACAATTAAATGCTACAAACACTACAATAAAAAACCACAAAGAAATGAAAACAATCTCCCCAACCCCAGGCAACCACTCAGCCAATGAATCAATAAGCAAACAATTATCTCAGTATCTTATTGGAGTAAATGTGTTACGAATAATTCAATAATCACATATTAGGTTAACATTTTTAATTCAATATCTCTAACAGAAGGATAAGGATTATATTATTTACATCTTTCCTAACTGGAGGGTTAACTTCTTTTAAAGTTAAATTCTTTTTATGGCAATTTCATCTATAAAATGACAGAAAATCAAGTTACTAATAGTGTATTAATGAATAAACTATTCAAGTTATACAAATTCAAAAACCATGTTTTTTATTTAAACTTTTGGAATTTTTTAAAGGGAAAACTAATATACCACATAAAAATATTGAAGCCCTTGCCTACTTTAAAATCATACTACTGCTCATAGTTTTAGGTGTTAGTTATTATTTTAACTGTAGCTGTACTACTTTTATAATGGTAGAATAGCAATAAAAGTACCCTATCCCTAGGCTGCACTGTTTGGGTAATACACTACTTTAATTTTTTTCTGTGACACATCAGCTAAGTTGAAGGTTTTTGATTTATGAGAATGTGACTTAGTGTTACTAGGCTCTCATATTTAACATGTTTATTAACTTTATTATATTTGTATTTTTTCCATTTAGGTATATTTAATGTTATATTATTGTAATGATAAACTATTTGTTTATATAATTGCATATTTTTAATATGTGTTATAGTTTGCTTTGTATGAGTTATGTACAATGTTGGTTGTTATCTATTTTATATTGTATATCTTGTTAATTATCCTATGTATTCAAGTGTAGAGTCTAAATAACTTTGGCTAAACCATTTGTAAAAATGGTGTTGTAAATTAAATGAAATGAAAAATAGCTATTTTAAGTTTTAATATATTTTATATTAATGCTAAGAAGAGGGAAAATTCTGTATTCTATCAAAATATGTAAGTTTTCATTAAATATTTTGTTCTCTGAATAAATTTGACTCTACATGTCCTCGTTTTAGTTGATGATTGTTTTGAATTGCAATTTTCTTCAAAATTAATATATTTAAGAAAAAGAATGTATAAAATGAAAAAAATTGATGGCCAAAATATTTAATCCTTTTACAGTATGTAATATGGAAGGCCCAGGATAAACCACTAAAAGAGCTGGTCAAGTTATTTGTAAATTCTACATTTTACATCTACATTTTAAAGATCTGAAACATAATGTATTGTACACATTTTGTACGTGAGAAAAACATTGTTCTTACCTTTGTTTACTTTGCAACATAAAAATAAAGTTTTCTAGAGTCATTTAAGTAGTCAAACATATTAACTAACAAAACTATGACATTACAATGGTACTCACATTGTAACGAATAGATGTATATAGCAACTATAAAATAGTTTTATTTACCTGACAAAGGACCATATATATGTGTTTCAGAGTTGGCAGGTGCAATAAAGTCTACCCCCTCCCTCGGGGGAGAGGCCCACTGTCTTACCATACTACTTACATATCTTCTTAGTCTTCTTGGTTATCTTTTCTGTCTTCACATAACAGTCAACTACCTGCCTAACTCGCTAGTTTACGCAAACAATCAAAAATCTGTACCACAGTAATGAAACGTTTGACTCACTCGAGTACGGCACCTACAGTCTAGAAGTCTTCAGCAGCTTGCAGGAGGAGAAGAGCGAGAGAAGGGCGTCCTGGAATGAAAAACAGTTTTTATGTCAGATTTCACATATGTCCACAATGGTATGACATTTGTGTACATTTATATGGAAGAATACAATTTTAGCGAGTCACAGTACTCTATACAGGTTAAGCCCAAAAATTTTCTTAGTGAAAAACAATTTAGGTTAGGTTAGAGGGCAATAGGCTGGGAATTAGTATATTAGGATAGTTAGGACATTGGCAAACTTATCTAAGAAGCCAAATCCACTAACGCCTTACAGTTGTAAACAAATATAGAAACAACACATGTTCAGGTGAGGAGCGACTGTAGACCTCTGTAGACTTGACATCTTAGGCAAGTTTACTGATGTCCTAACTATCCTAATATACTTATTGAAATAAAAGAACTGGATACTATGTACTATAAAATATATTTCATTAGCATAAGAAAACTTTGAATTTATTTACAGGATTATTTATTCAATTATGAGGGCAAACTTGTTGCAGAAATGATTTTTGAGATAATAAGTGTCTTTGTAGAACTTTGTCTGACGTGTAGTAAAACAAAGTTGGTAATAGAGGTTCAAAGCCATAGAGGTTCAAAGGCGATTTCATGGTTGTTATTGTATTAGAAGTTTTCTAAAACAAATCTAGACTGCATCACAGAGAAGAAAATAAACAAATGTCACTTCCTTATGGCTGCATTGAACGCCTCGATAAAAACTATAAATAGAGTAATCTAATATACATCTGTAGAAATAATTACTAAGTTTATCCTTAAGGATTTGGGGGAGTTAAGGGAGGGACTGATAGGGTGCTGGTCCTGCCACTGCATGGTAAACTTGATAAATGATTACTCGACACACGCACAATTGGATCCAACCTCTGTTTCTTTCTTCTCTGTGACTGAACGAAGAGTAAAATAATAAATGAAACAATAATATTGAAAATTAATTATTAGCAATAATTTATTACTTTGGGCTATTATATTTAAAACCAATGGGAAAGATATTTCTACTCGTTTTTGTCTAATATCCTCAATTAGATCAGAATTCATGTGATAGTTTGTTCAAGTAAACTTTGGTACAAAGAACTGTTTTTAATAAGATGTATTGTTATGATATATACTAAAACTCATCATTACACTCTAATAACTGATCTTATCAGGTTAAGTAGAAGAAGGGACTTTCTAGTCCCAACTTCGCCTGGTTAAATAAAGACGTATTTCATTTCATTTCATTATGCTATCATGCCAAAATTGTACATGAATCCTTCATGTAGAAAATAGAAACCCGTCGGTTAGGACAAAATAGTAAGCAAAGTTTGTCCAAAATGTCCCTTTATTGTAATATCTAAGCATGTTTATAGGTTTTACACAGTGTTTTAACCTTTCTTATAAACCAATTCGGAAATAAATTTTAGTAAAATATTCTTTCCAAATATTTTAACAAAACTTCAACAAAATTAAAATTTTGTTAAATGCTTAGCTGCATATGGAAAATGTAACTATAACTGGATAGTAAGCAAGCTTCGTGTTATATTTAGCACATATAAGGGTTGTAGAGGAGAACTGCTCCACTGCTGAGCTGCTTTACTTCACGGGAGTGACTAACTTCCGCCTTATTGTTATTATTAATAGTTATTTCAATTTTAAATAATGATTCAATTTAATTGTTCTAAGCTCGATTCATTAGTAGTAATTAAATCAATCAATGCTAATTGCTGCTAATGACGAAGTGGCCAGGGCTTTTTACTGTGCTTCCAGTCCACAGACAACCTTTTAGTTGCCATGACAACATTAAATTGAATAACATAGTGGGGTAAGAGTAGTTCTATCTCTCACTTCTACCTTCCAGTCCATCTCTCTCGCACAGGTGCATTCAGTAGGTTACTTTTCAAGTGGCCTATCATAGTTTACAACTTAGTTTGCACATTTTGGAAGACCGATGGTTACTCAAAAGCATTTTAGTTAGTGTCTGTTTTAAGTTTGGAAGTCAGTATTAAATCAGATTAGAGATGGTTGCAAAATTTATGTTACCATATTATTGACTTTGCCTTTCCCACCCCTTAAAACACAATATGAAGAGGCCACCCTTTTACAAAAACCAGTGGGCTTTATATATTCAAAAAAGATTATGAGGGCGAGCCCTCAAGAGGGGAGTGAGTGGTCAGCCAGCTTGAATATATTTTCTTTGAGACAACTTTTAAACGGATAAGGCAATACTTAATATTACAGTAACACAAAACAACTATTTAGTGCAATTATCCATTAACTGCAGAAAGAAATTCCGTTTATTTAAGTGCTAGTCATCAAGTAACTTGAAAGATCACAATGAATTTCAACCAAATTATGATTGTATTAAGTATACTTTATAGATATAGCTAAAATCTAATATTTCCCAACACCTTTTTTAAGTCAAAACATGTTTCTAATAATAACATGAAACTTATTTTCCTAATTTAGTCATAACAAGACAGAAATGTTCAATATGTAACTCTTCACTGTGAATGTTACATGTCTTCATTTCCTTTTATTTAGTGTAGTCTGTGTTATTGAGTTGGTTGATATTAATTTTAAATTGAATATATCAGCATGAAAAAAAAAACTGACTGTGTAATAATATTGCACACGTTTTATCAAACAGCTCTAATTTAGGATTTTACTAAAAAAAATTTTTTAATCCTCAATGATGCTGTAAAAAATTAAAATATATGCCTAATTAGTAAAGGAACTGTTTCAAAGGAATACATTTAAAAATACACTTATTCTCACTACTAGATAACAAGTATATGAAGAAAAGCTCAAGCTTTTAACTTACCTTTATGCACAAAATTGAGTATTAACTGCAGAAGCCAAGTTGAAGTATCTGAAATTCAAAGTAGGATTAGATAATTGCTAAATATTCAATGTTTGGATATGGAATATATTATGAAGTAGTTGAAGCCATCATTATTAAGTGGAACAAGTACTGCAGAGACAAAGACACTATCTGGAGAACAATAAAATAATGTAATATAATAGAACTTCAATACTCCAACTGGCGACAGCTGCATTCATCAATGAGCTACAAAATTAGTAGTTTTGTTACATTTGGTATATTTAATGTAGCAACATTATTGTAGACTTCCTTCACTTAGTCATGTTTATATATTTGTTTAATTGCTTTTATTTAGTATATAGAAACATTTACCTAAAGTATATTGTACTTAATCAGATATGAATTTTTCAAATGTCAGTTCACCACACTTGTAGAGTTCCCTCCCACCCCACTATTAACACTGAACTTAGTGGTAATCCCAACCACCCGCAACATGTTTATATATTTGTTGATTTCTATTTATACACTTATTTATCTAATATATACTTACTAGGTAAAGTTCATCAAATGTCAGTACACCTCACCTGTGGAGTCCCCCCCACCCCATTGTAAAACACCACACTTGGTGGTGGTCCCACCCACCCACAATATGTTTATATATTTGTTGATTTATTTTTCATACAACTTATTAATCTTCTATATGCTTACTAGAAATAAGTTCTTACAATACACTTGTGGCGTTCCCTCCAACCACACTTGGTGGTGGTCCCACCCACCCACAACATATTTATATATTTCTTAATTTATTTTTCATACAACTTATTAATCTTCTATGTGTTTACGAGTTATAAGTTCTTGCAATACAATTATGCAATTACCTCCCACCCCACTGTTAACACCACACTTGGTAGTGGTCCCACCCACCCACAACAAGTTTATATATTTGTTGATTTCTTTTTTATACAACTTATTTATCTAAGATATATTTGCTAGATATGAGTTCTGACATTACTTTTGTAGAGTTTCTTCCCACCCCACTGTTAACACCACACTTGGTGATGGTCCCAACGACCCACAACATGTTTATATATTTGTTGATTTCTCTTTAAACAACTTATTATTATATAATATACTTACTACATATGAGTTCTCATAACACACTTATGCAGTTCCCTCCCATCCCACTGTTAACACCACACTTGGTGATGGTCCCACCCACCCACAACATGTTTATATATTTGTTGATTTCTCTTTAAACAACTTATTAATATATAATATACTTACTACATATGAGTTCTCATAACACACTTAGTTCCCTCCCACTCCACTGTTAACACCACACTTGGTGGTGGTCCCACCCACCCACAACATGTTTATATATTTGTTGATTTCTCTTTAAACAACTTATTAATATATAATATACTTACTACATATGAGTTCTTATAACACACTTATGCAGTTCCCTCCCACTCCACTGTTAACACCACACTTGGTGGTGGTCCCACCCACCCACAACCAATTTATATATTTGTTAATTTCTCTTTAAACAACTTATTAATATATAATATACTTACTACATATGAGTTCTTGCATCACATTTGTGGAGTTCCCTCCCATCCCACTGTTAACACCATATTTGTTGGTGGTCCCACCGACCCACAACATGTTTGTATATTTGTTGATTTCTTTTTAAACAACTTATTAATATATAATATACTTACTACATATGAGTTCTTGCATCACATTTGTGGAGTTCCCTCCCATCCCACTGTTAACACCATATTTGTTGGTGGTCCCACCCACCCACATTTTTTTGTAGAATTCTGTTCTCTACAACATATTTACTATATATGAATTCTTAAATTTCGTATTATTACTCAATAATTGTTGGGTCCGCTCATATCCTTTTCTCATATTTTTTCATTTCATAAAAGAAAATTATGTATACTGGTACCTAAACCTACTGCAAGTGCCGTATTTACAATCAGATATTTACCTTGAAAATATGCCATCTTGTAGCAGTAATTTTGACATCTCACGAACCCCCTGATAGTCGGTAATTCACATGTTGAGTAGAGTTCACTCACAAGCCTGTAGGCTCGTGTGGACTGGGCAGTGAAGATAAAAAAAAATATTCATATCTGAAATTATAAGAAAAAAAACACCCTGAAATGCTCCTAATAATTACAAGTAGGATGTTATAAATTCATTTTGAGACATGGATACATAAACGTGTATCTACATCAGTGCATATATGTTAATTAAATGGCACAGATTTAAGATTAATACCGGCGCGGCAGCTAAGAGAAGCTTAATCTAACATGCAACAAGAGGAAAATATAACATGCGCACAATACCTTTGAAGATCTAGAAGGTCTACGAAGATCATTCCTGAAATTCCCTATCTATGTCTGACCTAATCTAACCATAAATTTGCAATTTTAAAAATATTGTCTGATATAATTTTAATTTTATGTATCTTCTTTGAAAAATTATTTTTGAAAATGCTTCTTAAATACTTTTTTTAAATAAAAATGTTAGTAAAATAAAAAACACAATTTAAATTAATAGTAAAATCTTATGTGTTTCAAATGATTTGAAATCTAATTTCATCTAATCTATCCTAATCTAGAGTATCTGAAGAGCTGGCCTTGTTACCTCTGAAAATACAACAAGAACAAATATTCATACAAAGCAAAGACTCCATACTTTGTGAAGCGAGGGCCTGCAGTAATTATTCTTTATGAGTGTTTATTTTATTATTTGTACCTATTTTCAAATAATTCGAGACATAAATTAAATTTACATAAATTAGTTCAAGTAGATATTTAACTAATAAATTATAAAATCCATGTTTATGAAATTAAGATCTTTAATAGCTGAAGGTAGTTCAACACTCATAAAGATAAAGGACAAAACAAGACAACCAGACGATATCAACCAAAGTTCGATATAATTAAAAATATAGGAGAGTTGAATAAATGTGTATCGCGTGGATGAGCCACTGTGAGGGTACTCGGCCGCCACACTACCTCTCCGCTCCTGAGTCAGGGCTGTGACACTCTGTGGCTGAGCCGGCCCCTCACAGCACCCACTGGTCTCGTCTGAGTTGCCTTGTTTTACACAGTCTCTAGTCGACTGTGTACAAATTTTACTTTGAAAATAAAAAAATAAAGAAATAAAATGAAACTTTCTTCAAAGGGCCTACAACTAAAGTCCAGACAAGGACATATTAACCCCAGATCTGGAGTTTAAGGCATGAACATGATATGCACGTGTGAGCATGAATTCCATGAATCCATGCCTAAACGTACAACCAAGTACAAGCCTGGAAACTAGAGATCTAGAATTGAGTCTGGACCAATACACAATTTTATCAATATACAAAAAAATTAAAATAAAAAATTAAATAAAAATATCAACTTTTGACTATTGAAATAAAAAAAAAAAAAAAAAATCAAGAGGGCACCACAAACAACACGAGCCGAATCCCGCCAAAATGTATAACGCTTTTGGAAAAAAGATATAACTCACGTATGATGCCCTCGCCCGCACGTTTTCGCCGACTGCATCTGCAACAAAAATAAAATATTCAGATTAGAGATATCAAAAAAATAAACATGGGGTATTCTAAAAGTTACTGGAATCTTTTATAAAAATTGTGTAAAGACTAACAAATTTTCTACAGTGGTAGTTGTTGGTATAAGTATATTGATTGGTCGGTAGCGTAGTTGGTTAAAGCCAGACAGCTTCAAATTTTGAAAAAGATCAGATGATAACCACCAGCTGTTCATTTGTCATTGGGCTTTTAATTAGTGACACTTTCTAAGGAATAGTTTGCCTAATTAATGTAGGAATATTATGTAACAAAGACTACATTCACTCATCTACACTCATCACACTTATTGTAAATCCATACTCGTCCATATCTTGACAATTGGGTGTAAGAATAATAAATACATAATGAATTTATATGGCACATTTAGTTCACACGTTCACGCTATGTCAGAGTGATAACCAGTATATGACGGGTTTTCCTAAAAATATATTACAGTTTTCGTTTCAACTATAAGGAATTTTTATTATATGTGTACATTCTAGTAGATGTCATATACAATAGAAAATAACTAAGACTCAAATAAATAAATACAACAATATAATATATTATAACACAGACACAAACAGGTTTTTAGTGAGTATATTAAGCAGAAATATATTATAACCATAATAATAGTAATAAAATAAGAATTTGTCTTATTACAATCCACTTTTTTTAAATGTTTATCTTTCTTCATTGAATAACGTGTATAAAATATACAGGGTGGGTTTAAGTCAACTACACCCTAACTTGTTTCCACAGTTTATAAAATATTTCATTTTCAAATATGCCATTAAAATAATATTTACCTATACAACATTTAGAGTGTTTCACTGTTATTTGGAATTCCTTTAGTTCCAAGATCTTGGAGTTATCTTCAAATTTTTAAATAGGAATATGGTCATGTGATACGTCATTTAACATCACAGTTTCAAACTGAGAATGATAGTGCAATCAAAATTCAAAAAAGAAGTTCTTTAGTTATTAATTATGTTGTTATTTTATTTAATTGGTTATTGCATGTGTATTTTCACAATGAAAACTGATTTTCATGGTAAAAAGAAAAATAATTTTACTGATTTTAGGTTGTATAGGCGACAGATCAGGTTTAATTATGAAAAAACATAAGTGATACCAATTAAATTCAATAACAAAGCCAGTGGCCTTGACCGGAGGGTTCCGACGTTATTGCAAGATAACGGAGTCAAGCAACATCGAGCGTGGCTGTCCCTTGGATGGGTGACCGTCGTCTGACCGATCCCGTCCTTGCACGCAGCCCGCCTGCCCGGTCACTGGTAGTGGTTCGGAAGTCACCCTTAAGCCGTTGGTCCCCAGGTTAAGTGTTAGAGAGGGCTTCTTAGCCTTTACTTCACCTGGTAAAATAAGACGATCTTTAACTTTTTAACTTTTAACAAACTAATTAATAACTAAAGAACGACTGACCCTGTTTAAATTCTGATTGTGCTATCATTTTTAGCTTGAAGTGGCGGTGTTAAATGACATATAACATGATCATATTCCTATTTAACATTTAAAGATGACTTCAAGATCTTCGACCAAAGTGCAGACCCAATAACATAGAAACACTCTAAATGTTTTAATTTAATGGCATATTCAAAAATCAAGTCTTTTATAAATTGTGGAAACAAGTCAGTGAGAAACTATAAAAACTCACCCTGTATACTGAACAATATATACTGTACAAAAGATGGTTCCAAAATAATGAACTTTAATTTTGAAATAATGAACAAATGTTCATTTGGATGAATATATTTGATATAGGTTATAATATCAATTATTGAAAACACACCTCCAGGCTGTGCTGTTACATAAATTTATTTCAGCACCTTTGCCGAAATGGGTTCTCTATTGTCTGCCTGCTAGAAGTTTCAGGACGTTTTGCTTTCTTCAGAACGTGAGGTGCTGTGCCCAAATGAATCAAGAAAACAAACTCTATTAGAAGATGAATCCATGAGGGATGTTCTTCGTATTTAATGTCTTTACCTCCGATAGATGTGCGGGTTCGATGCGGCCAGTCCCATAAGACACATATCGATATAACGCCATATGGGGTTTAATAAACCCACCTGCTTTTTGGCTCCAGGTTGGATGGGGGTGGGTTCACCCGCCTCTTTATGTTCAGGTTGAGAAAATAATACTAGAACGTCGAGTTTATTCTCCGTCATCCACTCTAATGGAACTGTATGTCAATAATAACATCAAGAAAATGAAATTATATGACTCAGTTCGCTGTAGTGTAATGGTGAGTAGGAAACTCACATATTTACACCTGATGAGACGAAAACAACGTCGAAACAGCACATATGGAGACCATCTGGTCCACGCACCAACATCCTTTCGGTGTGGCCTAATGCATAGCAACCTACTGTTGTCAGTTGGCACCTTAGCAGTACCTAGAAAGTTTACTTTTGTCAACGCAGAGTAACCCGTAGACCTCTGTCATGCGGAAAACTGCAATCATGTGTAATAATTGGTGTCTTAGCGACCATTGGTTAGAGGTTCTTCTCTCCTGGTAGCGAGTAACATGCTCGTGAGTCCAAAAACCATTCTAACCAGGTCAGTACGGTTAAAGCGCTGCAATGTTGAATGTATGAAGCATTTATTTTAGTATGAATGGAGTGTGAGTGTGGCACGGCTGTAACCACCTCATGTCGTTAGGTGGAAAGGGGTCAGATGACCCGATTCATCAATTATTTGCGTTTCGAGATGTCTGTCTCTCGTCAGTTGCGCGAAGTAGCGCAAGACGCTTTCGATCATAGGCGGATCGCCTATGTTTGAATCGAGATGGACTGGTTGTTAGTCCGAAGATCTTAGTAGTGGAGTAAGTTTAGTAAGTACTAACAACCAGTCCATCTCGATTCAATAATACTAGAGTTGTACATGAAAAGTTATGAAGGCTTCCCTAGCCTCTGTCATTTCAACAAGTCAAGTATACAGCCCTATTACAGTAAGGGTGTCTTTGACCAGTGCAAGTTGTCGTTATTAACCTACTACTATTTACCATTCATCATAGAGATATGAGCGAATATGAGTGGTGAATAAGTGTTATGATTGTGGATGAACGAGTGTAGTCATTGTTACTAGCTAAGGTCGACTGTTCCTTAGGAAGAACTGTTTATTTATTAACAGCCAGGCAACGAAGGGACCTACAGTTTTGCGTGGAATCTGAACCACGTAGTATTGATCTGATTTTCGGCTAATGACAATCCTTATACTCAGTTATCTTCCCTACACAACACCCACCTACACAACACCCAGACACTGACAAACACCCAACACGGACACACCAGACTTCTCAAGTAGTGTCCACGCCGATAGCAAACACTTAGTATGGCAAGGCCGACCCGCCATCAAATACACATACTGTGGCATTGACCCACCTGCCCTCCCACCCTACACGTACTGTGACATTCATCCACCCACCTAACCATACACGTAATGTGGTATTGACCCGCTTACCCACCCTGCACGTACTGTAACATTGACCCACTCACCCACCTATACACGTACTGTAGCATTGATCCACCCATCCAACCTGCACGTACTGTGACCAATGTTGTGTACACATTGGTGTACACGTACTGTGATCCACCGTACACCAATACACGCACTGTGGCATTGACCCACCCACCCTACATGCAATGTTGCATTGACGCATCCTACACGTATTGTGACATTGATCCAACCACTCTACACGTACTGTGACGTTGATTCACCGTACACCCATACACGCACTGTGGCATTGACCCACCGCACACTCATACACGTTCGGTGGCATTAACCCACCCACCCTACACGTACTGTGACATTGATCCATCGTACACCCATACACTTACTGTAGCATTCATATTAAATAGTCTTGTTGTGAAGACTACCAGCCCCTTACTGCCCTCTCCCTCTAAGGAGAGTCCCAGAGACGATTCAATTTATTGAAAATAGACACTTATTAAAACACATAAATATTTTAATTTTTTTGCAAAATTTCAATTATTTTGGTACCAAATTTTATGTTAATGAGCCGATGTTTCCTAATTACAGGGTTGTCCAGTTAGTAGAAGATGTAAACACATTTTCTACAAAATAATAATTAATAACCTAACGTAACTTAACCATAACTGCCGCGGTGCGTTGGGAGATATAAGGGCAGCCTTGGTGTAAAGTAATGTATTAATAATGATACTTACTATGTTTGTGACGCCTAATTTTTACTATCGTTGTTATTTAACGTCCCAAAAATTTATTATACAATTATGAAAAGATTTGAGATTGTAAATAATACTAGAGATTTGCCGGTATTGTATTTATTACGTTTGTTCTATTGAATATACATGAAAATGTATGCTGCAACAGTTCATTTTTATTTCATTAATGTAAATAATTAATTTTAGAAAAGAACAAGCATTTCTTGCCATATTCGTGCCTGCAGCCCTAACAAGTCAATACGTGTTACTTGACCTATCGACTTTTCTAACTCAGATATTCCAAACCAACCCAATGCGTAAAGAAATATACTTAAGATTTAATTTAAAGAATATTAATATAATATAATTGCTATATCTGACTTGAAAAAGCGTTTCTTGTGTTGGCAGATTAATCTACGAGTACTATTTATATAACAATCAAAGCACACAATAAATAATGAAATAAATTTAAAAATAAAACAATTGTTTTTATCATTAACAAGCGAAACAGATAAGGGCAACTTTTTTTACAATATCGTCATTATAAACACCAAATATCAACAGTAAAAAACGAATAAGCATAATACCATTTTCACTGGAGGGACGGCCGACAGGCATTCGAGTTTTTGTGAAGGATGTGTTAATTTTGGTTAGGTTTGAGAAAAGTGTTATCGTGGGTGAAAATAACAGTTTTATCGCAAAACCAATAACATATTCAATTCAAGTGTGCAATATACATTAACAATTATAAAAATAAGGATAACAAAATATTTGGTAACCATGCACTTTCTAGACACATGAAACTACAATTTCTTTTTTAATAAGTGTTGAAATCAGTTATTTTGATCTTAATTTTAGCCGAGGAAAACTCGGTTTTTAACTGGAAAATCGAAAAACTAGTTTATAATTTAATAGTGAAAAACTAAAAATTACATTAAAAAGAAAACAACCACGAAAAATAACGGAGATAAATAAGAACAACATTTTCAAAAATTTAGAATTTCTTTTATAAAGCGCTATTTCCACGGAACAGATGGTGTTTTCTCAGAAAATATAAACATTATTCTACCCACTGGTAACAAAGAGTCAAGATTGGCGAGACGTCTAGAAACTGCATAAATATAAATTTTCTAGTAAACACTAGTTTTCTGATATTCCGGCGAAAAACAAGTTTTCCAAGTGATTAAGTTATCTCCTCTGATAATCTAACTCAATTTTAACCTCTTTGCAACAGTAAATTTTAGTTTTTTTATGTGAGTAGAAACGAGTAGATTACGATTTTCACCCGTGAAAACACGTTTCTCAGCCCTAACCTAACACTACCAAACTTAACATAACACTCACAACAAATTGAGAGTTGAGTTAAATTCGCTGAAATCGACGTCTGAGAAATATAGTTCCTTTATTGTCACCATCACCATCTCTCTCTATCATAAATTGTTAGTACTGTATAAGTTCATTAATAAACCAAAATAATATTAAAATAAATAATTTATTAGTTTTATTGATATGAGTTGTTCATTATTGAACTTGAACCAATATTCAAATTCTTTATTTGCATCATAGATGTAAAAATTCATTTCGATGTACGTCAAAAGAATACAATAATATAATTTATTGAATTTGACATCATTTATCAGTTAAAACATCAATCTCAATATTCATTACACTAAACAACTGGTGATATTACGTTATGATTATTAAACAGTTTGGCAAATTATTGTAATTAAATAATAAGCTAGTACTATAAAATGGATAATGAATGAAAATATTTTAAAGGTGTATATCGTGTTAAAGCTCAGACAATAGAGAGACTATAGAGAACTCTTAATTAATAAATAACGTCTTAATTTTCTTTTGAAATTCTGTAGATTCACTTGAAACTTATTAAATAGATGAACACCTCGGTAAAAAATTGAATTCTTATAAATTTCTAGATTAAAGTTGTTTGTCATTAAAATGGATTTATTTCTAGTATTAATGTTATGACACAATTTTTTTGAAAGATGACTGATTTTGGAAAATGTAAATAGATGAAAAGTTAATTACTAAGGATTGTACAATTACGACTTTATGCAGCTCTCAGCCTGACCATGTCCCCAACAATCCTTAGCACCTTCTTCTGCAATTTGAACACTCTTTCTAAATTATGCTTACTTGTGAATAAATAAATGAAAATAAAAAAATGCTATAGGTAGATAGCGACAATGCAAGAACTACTAATGTCTGAACATGTTGGCTTTCCGCCATTTTCTAGAAGCTATGACGTAATTTTGCTAAATACATTTTAAACAAATCTTTATACAATCTTAGCAAAGCACTAAGTTTTTGTGAATAATTTTAATTGTGATCTAGCATATCACACTAAACACAAGATTCCACCCTAAAAAGTTATAGATATTTGAATATTAAAAGAAAATATACTATCAGCTACCATTATCAGATAGCCAGACAATTCAGAAATAGAAATTACTATTCTAGAGAAATAAAACATTAGTTACCGTTTCAGTAGAAAACGTAGACTAATTTACGCAGGAGCACATACTAACTTCACTTTATACGATTAAAATGTATTCCGGATGTTAAATAGTAAAAATTACCGAAAGTATACGGACCGATTTATAACGAGTAACGACCTTCTCCTTAAGAAGGTAAAACTAGAAAGAAGGCAAGCAGCTACTACGATAAAGAAGAAGAAGTAAGGGCTCTTCAGTCTACTTGATATCTTACACTCACCATGTTAACAATAAACTATTACTTACCGGTGACTTATTGGCTGTATCATCATACAACATTTAGATTTATAATTTTTATAAAATGACAAGGGAAGTATGTGTAATATGATGAAGATAATATTAATAAAAGTTATATTTTATTGAAATACTGTTATTAAATTAGAACTTAAATTGGCATAATCATAAAACTAAAATAAAGGTTAGTTGCTTATATTAAGGCGTTCAATGTTATATATTTATGTATGGCATATGATATAAACTGTGGATAATATTATGATAAGAATTTTACTTATGAAGAGATTTTTTTATAAACAAATAGATTTATCCACAATCTGTGGTCAGTTAAATGTGTTGGAAATTAAAGAATTGTTGGATAAATGTGCGGTTAGATATCTTATCGTTTTTTAAAGGGTTGGGATATGAAACAGCGCCTATTAGGGCATCCTACAGTTGAATAACTATTTTATTCTAATTAGCTAAACTTAAGTTAACATAATCAAGTAATCGCTGAAACAAGACAAGCCATCAGGGATGGATTTAAACCTTACCAGTCGATAGGCATACAGAAGATAACGGAAAATATCAGGCTCAAATTAAATAATAGACGTCCTTGACTTTTGAACGAATTAAAAATATAGGTTTGAACGTTACACTATTACCTATATAAACACGAACATATACAAGCTGTCTAAAAAATATATACTTTTTTGAACGGATATATTTATTCGAAGAAAACGAGTACAATATATATGGCTGTACAATATATATGGTCTAATATAAACTTATCACGGTTTAAAATTATTACCGTTAGTTGAAATATACATCAACCAAATAGTGCTATATACACGTCTTTGAACTAATATGTTCTCGAAGGAAACAAAGATTGAAAACCTATCTCAGCTGAAAATTTTGAACACATATATCAGCTAACGATTTAATAAAACATGTATGTCAGCTGATTTTAAAACAGCTGTGTCAACTGATAATTTAAAATAGCTTTTTTTAGCATTACATTAATATGGTTGATGTTTAACAACAATTAGTTTGCCAATCTGTATTAGCAATTTGTGGTATATGTACTGGTAACACATTATTTGTAATATAAATAAAAGTAAAACACGTTATACCTAAACGTGTTCCTTGAATAAATATTGTATTGATAATACATTTTTGGGACGTTAAATAACAATGTTTAGTAAAAATTAGGCGTCGCAAATATTGAGTTAGTATCATTGGTTTACACGGAGGCTGCCCTCCTAAATGTAACAACCTGTATGTAACACCAATCAGCTGATTATATTTATCTTTTGTTTCTCTGTGAACTTTTTTGGTAATTAATTAAGCGTTCGTTGCAACATACGTTATATTGCAATAAATCACATCTTTGCTGTTAGGTTATGTTAGATTATGACATCATATTATAACTGAGTAAGATAAACATTTTATCTACAGGTATACTTGATTAAGAACGGTCGTCTTGATTTATTTTGAAATATAAGCTTTGTTTAGTTCGTTAATTTATAGTATTAATTTTATGTTACATTATTGATGTAACTATTGCAGTTTTGTTTTAGAACACTACAACATTACCGTGTTTCCAAACTTGTTAAAACTGCCATAATTATCTTGTTGGTTAACTGTGCTTTATAACCTAAATTTGCTGCTAGCCCATTTGGCTCATAGTGAATCCTTCTCAAGCAGGATTTTATGCTATGCCTCATTCCAAGTTTTGGATAATAATTGTGATATATTTTGAACAAGATACTTCCTTCCACGTCTTTCCAAAGGATACCTTATGTCGGAATATAAATTATGTGTACCCTAGTAAGAAGGTCATTTACTAAGAAACTAAAGAGTCCTACTTTTTTTGTTCCAACTAGAATAACAATTATTAAAACTTGTAATAAAATTGTAAAATGCATATGTCATAACGTACTACTAAACGAGGAAACTAAACAACCTTCAAACTTGAGTACACATAATTTCTGCGCAGATAGTGCGTAGTCATTTTTCATTCTGGCTGTAGTTCCCTAAGCTTATAACGTTATATTTATGGATTATATAAATAATAGACGATAGATTATCTGTTAACAATCGAGTATATTATTTAATAATACATAATATATAATACATAATAATACAATTATGAACTATTATTTTCCTAATACAGTATTGGCGTTTATAAAATATCGGCTGTATGTAGATATTCATTTTAATTCAACGTATTTTTTACTAATACAATTATTAATTATACAAGCATTATTAATAAATAGACTATTATTTTTAAATTATCCTCCAAGGTCATGGGAAGGTCATCCCATGACTCCAAACGGTACACAGACGCCCGACACCTATCGCATGACTTTCCATCAAACTCCGGGTGACCTTCCATATGACTAAATAATTAAGCCGACCCCCTGGAAGATTTTCCAGATGACTCCAAACTGATATCCGGCTGACCTCACATCCTTCAAACTCTGGGCGACCTTCTACAAGATCCCCTGGCAGACTCCCTTGGAAGATCTTCCAGATGAATCCAAACGGTAGAAAACAGGAACGTTGTGTCGGTGTCTCATAAGTAAGAATGTGACATCCTACGTGGTTCGAAGTAGTACAAAACCCCTACGATCATCCGGGTGACTCCAAACAATAAACATAATATTGGACGATCCTGTACATGACTCCAACCCGTAAACATAATATTAGGAAATCCTACTCGTGATTCCAAACTATAGACATGCCCAGAGACGACCCTCTACCAGACTCCAAGCGGTAGATATACTCCTGAGCGGCCTTTCACGTTACCTGTATATATATCAATATCTATTCATAATATAAGCATGTTTTATGATTAGATATTGACGTAAATATATGTGTAGGCTATAGTATAAATATTTTTTACGGGTTTTAAGTGTAGTGAATTTTCATATAACGTAATTGATTTATAGACAGTTTGTTTTTAATTGCATTAGTTGAGCTAGAGTCATTTAACAAATATTTTATGTTTTAGTATGTACTGAATAAAAGCTTTTAGTTCATATCCTGTTCTTCAGCCTGACGTAGCGATTATTTTTAAGAGAAAAATAGTGCATTTTAATCATTTTGCTGTAAAATAAAATAATATAACTCTCCGTGTCCATCATATAATAATAATAATCATATGAACATTATTGATGTTTCAATCGAACTAACCTCCATTACACCACAGTATAAAACACCGTGATTACACTGTCAATGCAAGCTGATTCATAATTAAAGATTATTCGTAATGAAGTTTTATTTTGTCAGTAGGAAAAATGATGGGTGACGTCTAATTAACAAGTGTATTTAGTTAAATATAGAACACATTCCATGATTAAAAATGACCAAAATGTAACTATTCACACTTTTTTTACATAACCTACTGGACAAGCGAAATTGTCATGATAAATAAAACATATATAACCAGAAATTAGAGAATTAGTTACACAAAACCAGCACGTTCACACTCAATTACGTTCACACTTAATTACGCTCACACTCAAGTACGTTCAAACTTAATTACGTTCACGCTCAAGTACGCGTGCTCTCAAGTACATTCACACTCAAGTACGTTCACACTTAGTTACGCTCACACTCAAGTACGTTCACAATTACGCTCACACTCAAGTACGTTCACATTTAATTACGCTCACACTCAAGTACATTCACACTCAAGTACGTTCACACTTAGTTACGCTCACACTCAAGTACGTTCACATTTAATTACGCTCACACTCAAGTACATTCACACTCAAGTAAGTTCACCCTTAATTACGCTCATACTCCAGTACGTTCACACTTAATTACGTTCACACTTAGTTACGCTCACACTCAAGTACGTTCACACTCAGTTACGCTCACACTCAAGTACGTTCACGCTTAATTACGCTCACACTCAAGTACGTTCACATTTAATTACGCTCACACTCAAGTACATTCACACTCAAGTAAGTTCACCCTTAATTACGCTCATACTCAAGTACGTTCACACTTAATTACGTTCACATTTAGTTACGCTCACACTCAAGTACGTTCACGCTTAATTACGCTCACACTCAAGTACGTTCACATTTAATTACGCTCACACTCAAGTACATTCACACTCAAGTACGTTCACACTTAGTTACGCTCACACTCAAGTACGTTCACATTTAATTACGCTCACACTCAAGTACATTCACACTCAAGTAAGTTCACCCTTAATTACGCTCATACTCCAGTACGTTCACACTTAATTACATTCACACTTAGTTACGCTCACACTCAAGTACGTTCACACTTAATTACGTTCACACTTAGTTACGCTCACACTCAAGTACGTTCACACTTAATTACGTTCACACTTAGTTACGCTCACACTCAAGTACGTTCACACTTAATTACGCTCATGCTTAGTTACGCTCACACTCAAGTACATTCACACTCAAGTAAGTTCACCCTTAATTACGCTCATACTTAGTTACGCTCACACTCAAGTACGTTCACACTCAAGTACGTTCACACTTAATTACGTTCACACTTAGTTACGCTCACACTCAAGTACGTTCACACTCAGTTACGCTCACACTCAAGTACGTTCACGCTTAATTACGCTCATACTTAGTTACGCTCACACTCAAGTACATTCACACTCAAGTAAGTTCACCCTTAATTACGCTCATACTTATTTACGCTCACACTCAAGTACATTCACACTCAAGTAAGTTCACCCTTAATTACGCTCATACTTAGTTACGCTCACACTCAAGTACATTCACACTCAAGTAAGTTCACCCTTAATTACGCTCATACTTAGTTACGCTCACACTCAAGTACATTCACACTCAAGTAAGTTCACCCTTAATTACGTTCACACTTAGTTACGCTCACACTCAAGTACGTTCACACTCAGTTACGCTCACACTCAAGTACGTTCACCCTTAATTACGCTCACACTCAAGTACGTTCACACTCAAGTACATTCACACTCAAGTACATTCACACTCAAGTAAGTTCACCCTTAATTACGCTCATACTCAAGTACGTTCACAGTTACGCTCACACTCAAGTACGTTCACACTTAATTACGCTCACACTCAAGTACATTTACACTCAAGTAAGTTCACCCTTAATTACGCTCATACTCAAGTACGTTCACATTTAATTACGCTCACACTCAAGTACATTCACACTCAAGTACATTCACACTCAAGTAAGTTCACCCTTAATTACGCTCATACTCAAGTACGTTCACAGTTACGCTCACATCCAAGTACGCTCACACTTAAGTAGTGTAGTAACCTCTTCGAAAACTTCATACTTTCCTTTTTTCGTAGGTTCATCTGCAATAATATTTTCTAACTGAATGGTGTCTCTTGTTCTTAGATGGTTACGACATGTATCCTAAAGATAAGGGTTGAATTTTCAAAAACATAGATCTCAAAGCTTGAACAATTCCGGCATTGGTTCCCATCCCTAGACCTCCCATGTAAACTTCTGACAGAGTACATAGTTTCAAGTAACACCTATATTCTGATTCAGTCAATCCAGTGCTTTTATTCCGGTGCTTATTTATTTTTAAACATTCGTTGTTTTAATCTATTTCCTTTTCTTTGAAGGAAAGTTCTCTTCATTTCTTAAATTCAATTACTGTTAATTTGGTTATTAATTTAAAATCATGATTAAACTGCTTTCTCACAGTCCTACTTTTATAAATATTTTTAGTTAGGCTCACCTTTATTCATCGATAATGGTGAGTTATTGGCAGAGAGAATTGATGTATAAAAAAACCTTCCTTCCCTTACCACGTAGGCAGTTCCCATACTGAACCCTGCCTCCGTCAATGAATGCTTACTGAAAAAAGAAGTCTTGGTAACCAAAAGAAGTCTTGGTAACCAATAATTGTTCAATGGTATTATTTTGGTTGATAAATTACTGTATGTTTATTTATTTAGTGATACAAATTTAAAAGTTAAATATGCTGCTCGTTAAAATGTAGGAAAGTTCAGCAAAATATTGCAATATCTATTTATGAAATCGTCGTTAATGAGTCATGGCAACTTTGATGTTTCAGTCTCAACATCAGTAGCAACGGAGCAACAAGACAGAGACTGGGAGAGTGATCGGAGCGAGCCCAGCAGTCTGTTGGCGGACGGACCACCTTCAATACACTGCCATATCAGTGGGAGGATGTACAACAGGGAGGCCGTAGAGAGACACGAACAGCTGTGTCTCAAGAGGTAGGTAGCATACGACACTAGAATGTACATGCATAAATGTAAGAGGGACAACAGATGATAATTTACAGACCTTTTGTTAACAAGAGGAGTGTCAGCAAATTGAGGCATTATTGTTAGCTTTCATCATGCACTACGGTGCTCCCGATGAAGAATTCATATCTCTGTGCCCATAGCACTGACGAGTATGAGTAGGTGGCAAGGTTCTTTACTGCTGAACGTATAAGAATGGATAGGAAGGTATAGTAAAGCCTTCTCAAGTATGTTATCGCTGGTCCACCACTGTCCGTGTACGGATGGGTGGGAGGTTCTTGTCACACCCACCCACTTTACGTATTTTACAGCCTTCCTCGCGTATCTCATCACTGATTTTCTCAGAAGTTTTTTAATAATTTTTAGTAGATGTCTAACAAAAAACTAAACTGTGTATAGCTGAGTGATAATTGAGTCGAGTTTCACATTCTAAATGATTGGGATCTTAAGCTATTCAGTTGCCATAAAGGTGTCTCTCGCCCTTCCATTTCTTAATGAGTTATCCAACTAATGACAGTTACTGGGGTACCGTAACTTTGAGTATTTATTTAATAAAATTCCCATTTCACTCTCACTTTTTAATCACTGTTACCCAATCACAATCCACACTTTGACGACCAGTTTTATAAGAAAACAGCATGTAAAGACTGCAACCATAATATGTTATATATGAAATCTGAAACACAGAGAAAAAAGTTACAGAGGACGCTTTCTTATGGCAACACTGAACGCCTCATTAGCATTTACCACTAAAGTAAATCTTTGTAAATTTGTAGTAACAATTACTACGTTTTTCCATCAGGGTTTGGGGGGAATAAGGGGAGTGTTGAAAACGATGCAGGCCCTGCCATACACACAGACGTAGAGTGTCTACGCACAGACAATAGAAATGTAGGTGTACCTAAGTACTCCAAGTTTCTATAGCTCGTCACCCATTCAGCACACTATTGGGTGCTACCTCTGATTAATTCTTCACGTTAGTGTGAAAATTATCGATAGGACAAATGTCTTTCTTTTAAAATCAGACCGACATCTCATTTTTAGTAAGATAGCAGCTGGGCTTAACTTACTTTCACACTTAGAAATCTAGGGTTTACTTGTATATACTATTATGGAGACTCTGTTAACCGCTAACTAGTTCATTTTGAGGACAGTAACAGGTAACTCAGGAAAATTACAATCCGTTTTCCCAAAGGAGAACGGATTGTAATTTGTAATCAAAATGTAGCCGTTTTCAGACACACCCACATTCATCACAGCAGTCAACATTCCAATCATTTTACAACAACTTCGAGTGTTATACTTTCTCCCATATGTGTTAGCATAGAGAAAGTGTTGTGATTGTCCAAAAAACATTTTTTACAACTTGGTCTAAAAATCCATTTTAGGGTCTCGTGAACCCAAAAAAGTGTTTTTTTTTTCGAAAAAATGTTGGTGTCTGCCACTATGTGTGACTGTCTGTGTGTACGTACAGTTCGCTTGAGACCAAATGGATGGATACATTTTTATGAAATTTTGTATGTAGATGTATTTAGCCAATGTATCCAAACCAATTTTTAACTTTAATGAAATGTTATTTTTTTATTTTTATGGCCAAAAAACATACAAAAATAAAATTTTCTCAAAAATGTACTTAACGATTTTAAAATTTCAGGAAAGATTTAATTTGAAATTTAAAATATTTTAGAAAAAACCGCATATCTATAACTTGACTAGTTTTTGGGTTATGGAAAAAAAAAAAAAAAAACATGTTTGGGAATGAAACTGGTAATTTTCAAAGTTTTGATTTTTGTATTGTTTAGTATGTGGGAAAGTTTGTGCCAATTCTTTGGAACCATTTATTTAAGATGGCAGTTGGAACACTCGCAAGACTTGAGTGGGTCCGAGGGCGGCAGCGAGGCCAACTCTCCACCCACCACCCCCTGATGTCGACTTGTCCTCTGCTACCTGTGTGGCAGACAGTTCGGCACAGCGTCCATCGCCATCTACGAGCCCCAGTGCCTGAGGAAGTGGCAGCAGGAGAACGAGCGCCTGCCTCCGGGCCAGCGGCGGCCCGAACCTCCCCAGCCTGAAGCCGTGTATGATTCCGGTAGGCTGAAGTTACGATTTTGTTAACATTTTATAAGATAGCTCTTGTCACGACATCCAAATTTATAAATCTGAACTTCAATACCCTCATTTGCATGGTTTAGTAAGAATTGAGTTTCAATTTACATTCAATTCATGTTAAAACATCCAAATCAAATTGCAAAACTAGGTGAGCTATTGAGGAGATTGCTAAATCAATAAGTAAAGCTGGATTCAGGTTACCTTGATTAGTAACATTGATTTTACTATATAAATGATAATACTTATTGAAGGAATGTTGATAATTGATAATACAGGACATTGTGGGGTAAAATAAAACACACTAATACTGAAGTTGCTTTAAAAGGACTTTTTACTAGGATATATGATACATCTAATTAGACAGTACACAGTCATGTTACAAAATCAGGCAAGAAATAATAAAATAGTGTCAACGATACCTTAAGAATCATTTAAAAATAAATTTAACATTTTCAAGATCAATAAAAAATATTCTTGAGATTTAAAATTGGTAAACTTGTACAAAAATACTTTGGCAAGAAGATAGCTTGGTCCGGTTACACAACATTGCACTCTACTATATACATCAGCACATGTCCACTAGAGTCTATACAATTAACAACAATTTATAAAACTATATATTCGTAATAATGTAGGCATGAATTTCAGTTCTTAATGATTTATGCTTATAACAAAATAAGTATTATAATTTATATACATTATTAATGTAAGTTTTTGTTCGAAATTTAAAATCTGAAGTAGAGTACACATAAAATATTTGTTTAACACTTATAAATAGGTATTCTTAGTTTTGTTTGGCAGTAGTTTTACATTCTATTATTGGCAGCACTGATTGTCCTTGGGTATATTAATATCATTTTTGATTCCACATTTCATTACTAAGCAATTTATTAATCAGTTTTACAAAATTATTGGTGGTGACACCGATGTAGCAGAGGATAGAGGACTGTGGAGGCAACTTGTTGGCGAGGCCAAAAATCACCTTGGATTTGAGTGGCCACAGGAGTAAGAGTAAGTAAATTTACAATTATTGTATATTTTTATCTAGTTTTATAATTTATAAATATATGAGTGATGGTAAATTGTCTATTTGAACTTATGATTTAGTTGGTGTAATTTAGCTATCACCTAAAATAATTAATAGTTTGATGTATTAGCTTATTGTTTACTATACAGCTTTTATAAAAACAGTTCTAAAATAATCTTAGTGTCCCACTTTTTGTATAATAAATAAGGATATCAACTAGTCTCCCTGTATATATATTTATTTGTAAAAATTATGTGTTTCAATTTGTTGGTTTTAAGAGGTTATATGTAAGAAGGGGAATTTTATTGCCCTAATTTCCCCTCAGTAAAGAAGTTATTGATATTTATGTCTCTAGGAGAGCTAATAAATGTTTTTTCACTAAGAACCGGACAAGATGAAACTAGAAATCGTTTTTCTGTTTTAGGTATCAGATTGTTCATTCAACTGCCTATGTATATGCAAGATCTACCAATTCCCAAGTTAAGAACTACTAATAAACCCAATGTATGGGCTAATTGGAAATGTTTAGTGAACAAGGACTTTAATTATAAATATAATCAAGGGTTACACTGATAATTAAGCATTATCACTGTGATATGTTCCTCATGCTGCCAATTTCATAATTTCAATACTTATATATTATCTATTATTGTAATATATGACTTAATTTTACAGTTGACCTTGCCTATGCTCTTATATCATGAGCATTTTTTGTAGAAAACATTTATCTATTCAAAATTCTCTGTTGATTTAGGATTGTAAATTGAAATGTACAGAACATTTGGTTTCTCAGTAGGATGATAATAATAAACAAAATTATTAACTGGACAGATCGTATGGACTATGCTGTTAACATTTATCACCATGTTCGGGTAGGTTGAGAAGAGAAGAATATTATAATGTGAAGTTAGAAAACATCAATGTAAATTTTTTCTCTCTTATTTAGTTACATTCAGTATGGCAAAGTGTTTTATAGATAAAACTACAAAGCAATTTAATCTGATTATTAAATTTACAAGAAAATTTTGAGATTTATTCAGTGTTATGTTATTAGAACAAGTTAATAACAGTGTAATACATTATAGTAAAACAACAAACATAAAATCGAACAAATAAAAAAGTAAAAACCCTTAAATTGGTGGGCAAGATTCTAAAATCAGAGGAATAACAAAAAATACTACATAAAAAACAATACAGTTAAAAAAGAATAAATAAAAAATAACAAAAATTTGAATTAATTTATGTAAGAAGTTATTACAAGGTAGTACATATTCACTGATTTATTTATTTGATAACTTATTATTTCAGTTGTATTTCCATAACTACAC
This sequence comes from Stictocephala bisonia, assembly GCA_035578905.1. NCBI lineage: Eukaryota > Metazoa > Arthropoda > Insecta > Hemiptera > Membracidae > Stictocephala > Stictocephala bisonia. Next base: position 2,091,121 of record JAQJVL010000018.1, on the reverse strand, counting down.
TTACTCACTCAGTTTGATTATTCCTAGCATACGAGAGGATCATGCCACTCATTAGGCACATAATCAACAGTTGCCTGTGTTGGATAATGTAAAGTTATTATTCGTCTAAAATCATACTATGTAGTTCTACTTCTCTTTATTTTGTTAATGTTTTACGGGTTCTCAGTCTGTCTGATATTTTTACTTGAGTAAAAAGTAAACATAGAACATTTAGAAAATAACTGTTATCTGTTAACAAGAACTAGCAAAACCTGAATTCTAATCTTCTACATCAACATTGTGTTGGGTTCAATTATTTGTGATAAGGGGCCATCCCTAAGTTACGTAACACTAAAATCAGCCTTTTTATACCCCCTCCCCCATGTAATGAACTTGTAACGGTTCTACTAAACCCCCTAAAAAATTACGTATCATTGTCACCAACCCCTCCATCTGATTTTTTTCATCCACTGTCATACATATTTTGATTTATGATAGTAATTGTTAAGTCTTTGTTCCGTATGTTTTCTAAGGCGGAGGGGGAAGGGAGAATATATTTAAAACTTTTGAAACAATTTTGTATTTTGGTAAAAAAACAATCAAATTTTGTGAATGAATCCAAACAAATTGTTCAAGTTTAATAGTTGTTTAACACTGTGTAGAACCCCCCCCCATCCCATTTTTTCAGGTTACATGAATGAATCAAGGTTAGGACTAGTTTAAACAAGAGTTATAAGAAATTATTGGACTTGTCGGAAAAGGTAACTGTGGAACAACCATTTGGTTGTTGCTCAGCCCTTCTTTAGAAATGTATTAATGACTAATCCTTGTTGCTTTGTCTTCATTTTGACTTTATTTTTGTAATCTATTTTTTAGTAATTTCTTTGATTTATCATCAGTCTCACTTATTGTTAAGTAAATTTATATTTCTGTAGTTTTTACTTACATTACTACAGTTTCATTAAGTTTTAATGAATATATACATTGTAATATAGATTTAGTATTCAAAAAAAGTTTCGCTTATTTAAGAATTAGATTTTGAATATTAACCAGTTATTAAGGTAGTGATTAGTACCTGACTTACTTATTTCAGTAGGAAAAATAGGAAATCAGCATTTATTCCACCACAATGTCAAATATTCACATCATAGTTTACACTCATTGTGGTATTGACCCCCCCTCCATTCCAATACAAGTTCAGTGGTATTGACTTCAAAAAGTGGTGTTTCTCTTATTTTTAACAGAATTAAATTGAATTTTATTAAAGACTTTGGTAAGAAAAAATCTAACATGTAATGGCTATTTTATTTGTCATTTAAGTATTAAAGAAAAGGAGATTTTGTTTTGTCACTTCTATAAACTAAACTTCTTATTATTGATAACCATTTATTATTGATTAATGTATGGAAACATGTACAAAAAAATGGGAATAGGTTTTTATCCAACCATCATGACAATAATTAACTAAAATGTTTTATCTAATTAAATTAATCAGACAAGAGCCAATGTTTATTAGGGTTGATATTTACAAGAACTTAATTATATTATATAGTACATAATATGTAGTACATAATATTATTATGTACCATAAGTAATCAATAACTGTTAAGTCAGTAATAAAATTTATTAATAAAAGATTGGATTGCAGAGGGTTTTTATCATCTCGATTTTGGAGAGAAATACTTTCTGTCAATTATAATGGGATTGCATAAATTATCAGTGATGTCATGCAAAAGGAAAATCATTTACTGTTTAATAGTGAATGAACAAACTACTGCCTTGTTCTATGATACTTTATATTATAAAACAAACATTGAATTACAATCTGTCGAGCATTTGCACATTTTATAATGGAATTGATTTACTTCAATGATATGATTGTGGTATTTATAAATGGAATGTACAACCTACATTAAATAAACATGATTTATGTACAATACGTTACAGCTATATCATAATATAACAACAAATATCACATAAAACTAGAATGATGCTCAATATGACAGCTGACTCAAGTTTATTGAATGCAAATAAACTTGAGTTAATACTATTTGCCAGTAAATAAGGTTTAGAGAGGATGCATTAAAATTTCACAATTACAAAGTGTTAGGCTAGGATTATACTGTATAGCAAGTTTATAAATCATTTTGTTTTAAAACATTCGGTTCTGTTTTATAAAAGGTTATACAGTTAACTGGGAAAGATCATTTTAGTATATCAGCAAAGTTTCACTATCTCTTTTTGTTTGGGAAATTTAAAGAAACTAAACGTAACAATTAAAGCAGTTTGATTGAACCAAGATAATTTTGTTAAGGACTATGCACAATTTTAAGAGAGTGGACAATTTTAAGGAACTAAGCTAATATTTTCTGATCATGAAGAAAACATCAAAATTCTTAGTATTTGCAACTAATATTTATTACGTCGGCCTTGCCTGATTATATTTTTCTAGAATATTTGTTTGGGCTAATGATTTTCTGTACAGTATTTTGTGAATAAGCTTAATTTATATTTGTTTTATTGATGATCAGTGATTCCTTTGTTCAGATTTGTTCATATAAAAAGTTTGATCAAAGAAATAATAATAATAATAATATAGTCTATTTATTTGTGCCTTTATTAAATACCAATTTTGCAATGTCCTATGTAATGTAGTGATAAAAATTTAGATCTGCAACATATTTTCAGTACATGCACTGTATATAGTGTAATAATATTTTTTTTGTTGCGGCAAAATTCCTGTATTTTGGAAATTAAAAATTAAAATTTTGATAGATAACATATTTTAATTGAATTTTGGCGAAGTAGCATTAATAATTAAGCAAAAATAACCAAAGTAATGAAATATAATAGATTTAATAGTAATTTGCTATATGATATTTGTATACTATATCCGTTTATTTTTGCTTTGTCACGTCCCTTCTACCGCTATTGTGAACAACAGCTGCTCACGTCAGACGCTAAGTCGTGTTTACATTGTGACCTGTGCTATTTACATTGTGTTGTCTTTGAATTTAACTTGCTCATTTGATTGATTATACTGTCTTTGTGTACTTAGTTTATTCTTGAAACAAAGTTTACTTATTTTCTGTATGTTTAACATGACAATACCAACATTGCTTGAAAATTGTGATTTTTGGAGTTTCACTTCAACTTGTCAATAAATGTTAGCTGTTTCTAACTCTGTAAATTTTCTTCTGATTGAAACTTATTCTAGTTGTTTAGAAACATATTTCCTAAAAATATGTAGGTTTACGTCTCAGAATTTTTTAAACATGGGTTTTAGTGGTTTGAAACACTTTTTATTTTCAAATTTACTTTTTAGTTATATCTGATGTTTAATTTTTACCTGCATGCATTTCCAGCTAAGTTTCATATGTGGTAATATGAAAGGCCATTTTATATTCTATGAAATAAAAAAGATTCAATAAAATATGATTTATGGTTATCAAAATATAACCATTTCCCTGAGGTCTGCAAAATCCTTGAAAATGGCTTGGTCTTTTATGTTTTAGACCGGTCTCAAAAGGATTAAAATAATTTAAAGAGACAATTAATGTTTGATCAATGTCATTGAATAATATAATAACTAGAAATACCCAATATATCAGGCCAAAAACACCCATTGTGATTTTCTGGAATGTTTTTATATTTTTTTCTACATAACTTTCTTTGACATAAATATTTTTTTCCATTCCGACTTTCATCATTATTTCCAAACATTTTTAGCTGGTTAATAACCTTGATAAGTTATAAGTTAAAAATGTAACCTTTCACATGTGGTAACGTGAATATATCACCAAACGAAATGAGTATGAAACTTTGCAAGAGGACTATATCGCAATGTTTAATTAGGAGTACATTAGTTAAGAGACCAGTAAAAATAATGTCTAAGAATATTCATGTAGTACGTCTTTGCTGCAAAGTTGTGAGTATTGACTAAGAAGTTATTTACTTTACTACTTTTTCTTCTGCGCTACACTTTAAACAGAATTCTTCAGTCTTGATAATATAAGCAGCACAAGCCCTGCCGGCATGGTGGCTCAGTGGCTAGATTCAAACTGCGGAGGGTAAGTTACCGAGATTCGAATCCCCGACTGTACTAACAGTTGATCACTCGTTGAATTAAGTTCATGCACAAGCCTGCAGGCCCATGTGAACTGGTGATGAAATTTTTTTAACAAAAAGAAAAAGTCAATTTTAGTTTTTTTTTTACAAAATTGTACGGTTTTAAACGATTGCTTGGGTTGACATATTTGATTAGATAAAAAGCACTTTTGTCCAGATAAAAATAAGTTTGTACTTGGTGCAATGAAAATTGCTGTGCTGATTCTAAGGACGGTATATTGTATAATATATAAAAAAAAAAAAAATCAACAGACACCCTCCATTAAAACCCTTGAGTGTTTTGATTTTACCACACTCAAAGTATGGTTGCTTTTAAATTCCAACTCTTTGTCTTCGCATTTCACAATTTTATTGATTTAATTTTAGAAAATAACAAACTTGGTTATTTTTTATTTTCTCCCATATGCGTCAGCATAGAGGAAGCATTGTGCTCGTCCAAAAACTGTTTTTACTAGTTGGTCTAAAAATCCATTTTAAGGTCCTCTGAACCCAAAAAGCGGTTTTTTTGAAAAAAAAAAATTGTTTGTGTCTGTCCATGTGTGTGTGTATATGCACTTTGCTAAAGACCACAGGGATGGATATATTTTTATGAAATTTCGTATGTAGGTGTATTTGGCCAATATATTTAGACAGTTTTTCACTTTTTTGAAATTTTTGTTTTTTATTTTTATGGGCAAAAATAGAATTTTCTCAAAAACAACTCTAAAAGTTTTTATTTAATTTTAAGGAATTATGTGTATTAAAATTTAAAATATTTTAGTAAAAATGGTATGTCTTAAATAGTTTTTGAGTTATACAATTTTTTTTCGGGAAAAAATTTAAAAATATAATTTTTTCAAGCTTTCTTCTAATGATTTAATTAAATGTTCAGTAAATATGCAGATTACAAGTAAAAATATTTTAGTTATCACCTCACTAAGTTGGGGCTGGAGACCGAAGGCCGGAAGCCACAACTCAAGTTGTTGAAGGTAATCTGGCTATGTGATGAATTAATTGAACAGCTGTTTTTGAAGATTATTTTTATCCATACTTTTACTCGAATAAAATAAGTATTTTGTTGTATATTCCTTAGAAACGTAATTAATTGTACATCTGCTTTAATTGTACATTTTAAAAACAATCTTACATAATAAAGGGAAAGGGAGAAAGTTTGTGCCAGTTACCTGGTACCATTTATTGATGTACTGGTACCATGATAGGAAACACAAGAATTTGGCTATGCAGCTATAAGAAGAGTTCTTTTTTTGTACGAGAGGTTAAAGTAGTGTAATGTATCGTGATAAGTGTTAATTTTTTATGACATCACTCAGCGTCAAGTAGTATTATCCTCATAAAAATACTTTATAAACTACAATTAGTAACATTTACTTTGTAGCCGTAGTCCTGTTTATCAGAACTACAGTTGTGAAGTTGATCTGTTTCACTACTAAGTAAGCAGCTCTATATTATGGCGAGTTTTCCATGATTCATTTAAAAAGTTTTAAAGCTCAAAGTTGCAAATCACAACCATTACAGTACTAATATAACTTGTTACAAAGAAGTTATAAGTGATAAAAACATAATTTAAAAAACCATAATTATGGAGGGAGAAATTACACATGCACATGAAACTACTAATGCGTCATCCGCATTTTTCAAACACATTCCCCATCGGCAGTGGACCTGTTTAGAACAATATGTGATTGGTGAAAATCTGTCAATTGATCATGGCATGTAGATTAAGTATATAATAAAGAATTTAAAAACAAAATGTCTTATTCATTGAATTTCTTAAAGAAATAATCAAAAAGTTTAACTTAAACACATTAAGCAGAAATATTATTGAAAATTTTGTTTCAAAATACTTTAATAGAAAACAAAATTTCTTCACCGTGTACAAATTGTCAAACAACTATTTTCTAATATTTACCAAGATCATCAGTTAATTATTGGCATGTTTAATGTAATTATAATTAGGAATAATCCATACAGATTTTGCCCAGTAAAAAGCATACACTTTAAAATTAGCGCCTAATTCCATATCTGCTATTCTCAGGCCAGTGGAAAAACCTAGACTGATTAGGGAGTACATACCCTACGTTTTTTGTATATCTTAATACATTTAATACTTTTGTCAAATATGAGTTTTAAATGTATACAATGGCTATCAGTTTACTGACAATAATGAATCTTGACAATCTGTGAATTCTATACTAATAACAATGTTAAATTGTGTCGTATGATAACCTTCAATGTTAATTATTTGTGCAATGTTCATATATTTTCTAAATACAATATAGACAATTTAAAAATTGAGTATAAAAACATTTTGTAAATCAGATTGTCAGGAACATTATGTTATTGATACAAATGTTGCAGAGCTGTTAAATTAAGAATATACATTTATATTTACCTTACTTCTATATATTTTGGGGGGTAAAGTACAAAAATATTTATTTTCTTAAACAAAATAACAACATTTTTTAAAACAACAATACAATTTCATACAATGTATTTGAAGATAGCCTAAAATAAATGTTATGTTGACCATGAAGAATATTGTTTGATCTTTCTTAAAAGTTCAGTAAAATATAGAAAAGTATTTGGTTTTTACATTTAATATGATGTTACAGAATGTTCTAATTGCTGTCCCATGTTGTTTATGACATTCGTTTATACATAAATATACACATTTTGTGTTTTTTCCTTCGAATTATGTTATTTTATACATTCTTAAGTTTATGTTACAGACTGATGCATGCTGTAGACAGTAAATAAGTGTGTAACAAGAAAACAAGTGGTTGTTAAATGCTAAAAACAGCAAGATGCATTATTGATATGCTGTAGCATACTGAGAGTTTGAAGAAAGGGGCACATTTTAAACATGTATTTGTGAAGATTTTACATTTAAACTGTGAAGGTCCTTAGTAACATGGTTTACTTCCACTACTTAGAAATATTTACAAACTAAATTATACTGATTCTATTCAAACAATATTTTATTTCTGCAAATAATTTTAAATCCTCCAATAAAAAAAAGATTGATTCAACAATTTAAACAGAATGATGTAGAAACAGGCTGGAAACGTAATACTTTAAAGGAAATTATCATATTTAATAAACTTAAAATATTTGGCTAAAATAAGCTGTTATAAAAATATCACTTGATCGAAGGATGAGAGTGTACATATTACACACACCAGATATATCCTACAATTTGATTACTGTTTTTCGACTAGAATTATAAAGCGTATTGACACATAAAGATTACGTTTTTGCACTTTCTTCTTTGTCATGAGTTTTCCGTGACCTAAATGTGGAGACTAGTGAAGACATCCAGTGCTGTCCTCGAGAGTTATTTTGAGGATTTCTTCCTTCACCTTCCCCCTGTTGGTTGTGGCTTATACTGGCTTGATTTCTATTGTTATTCTGTACAGCCAATTTGTCTTCTAAAACATCATCTGAAAATAAATACCAAAGGAATATGAAATGCACAGTGCTATTAAACAAATTATACAAAGTGAAAATTGGCCAATAGCATAGATCAGCTGTTCTCAAACTATGGTACACATAACCTTGAGGGTGCATGAAACTTTTAGTGAGTACTCCAAAATAAAAACGGTTTTAGAATTTTGTTCAGTATATAAGTATAAATTATTGTAATTTAGTTATTCCAAGGTTTAATTTTTATTAAATGCCAGTCTTGTAAATCAAACACACACGCACACACACACGCTCGAGAGAGAGAGAGAGAGAGAGAGAGAGAGAGAGAGAGAGAGAGAGAGAGAGAGAGAGAGAGAGAGAGAGAGAGAGAGAGAGAGAGAGAGAGAGAGAGAGAGAGAGAGAGAGAGAGAGAGAGAGAGAGAGAGAGAGAGAGAGAGAGAGAGAGAGAGAGAGAGATAGAGAGAGAGTCTGAGATAGTTGAACCTTCAAATATAAATCACTCATAGAATCTGGACATCAAGTGATCAAATTCTGCAACCCCATTGGTTTAAAAATACAGACACTGCTCCCCTCATGGTTGAAGGTGTGCTAGGAGTCAGTTGTCTTCTCTCTCAGTCTCAATGGACACAATGTCTTAAGTTTTCATATAAAAATCCGCCACACTTTGTGGTTTTTATGGGTCTCCTGTAATTTTTTCAATATACTAGTTTGTCTCATTTTACTCCAATTAACTTTATCTAAGTATAAATTTTCTTTATTTCAAACCCCTCTAAACCAGATCTTCTAGCACTTACTTGGACACTTCATTGATGGTTCATCCCGGCTTCCAAGCTCAATAGACTTGGACATCTGCTTGTCTAACCGCAGAAGTGACTTATGATTGATTTTGTGTGATTTTGTGTTTCTTTTGTGTATGTTACTACTACTGTGGTGTTAGTGAACTTGTCTTCTAAGGTAAGTTTGCTGATGTCCTATCTCTCCAATATACTAATTCCTGGTCTAGTGCCCTTTAACCTAACCTATAATTACTATTAATTTCACCAGAAACTTAATTTAAAAATTATAATTTGTAATATTTTGAATTATACAAAACTAACCATGATACTGAACAGTAACATAGATAATGTTTCTATATTCATATCTAATGAAATCTCCTTGTTGTTGTGGACAATATAGATGCATAACAAACATTACATTAAACTGAAATACAATAAGCTTATACGTTTTATTTGTTAGATAATTAAAAAGTAGTGATGTATTATATAGTAACCAAACTATATATTGTCATTAAAATGTTCCATTAAACTGTAATATTTTTTATTAATGAGATGTGCCTTGTGATTTTTGTTTAAGTAAAATGTTCTATTTTTAATACTGTCGGCAGTTCGTTAAATAATATAATAGGTGAATAATAAACCTGTTTTTTTAAATGAGTAGGTGAATGTCCCGGAATAGGACTGTGTGCTTCTAAGCTTATGGTTAGTTGGTTGGTTGGTGAATGTACAGAAAAAGTTTGGAAATTTTCTTTAAAAATATTAATGACTCATAAATATTCATGCTAGAAAAGAGATCGTTCCTTCAAAAGATGCCAGCAAGTTGATGAATTTCTTATTCCCAGAATGAACTTTTTGCTTTTTCTTTAAGAACAAACAATTTCTTGTTGTAACCATTGCATAATAAGGTGGAGGAAAGGTAAATAAAGGTGGAATCATTGGAATTTGAAATAGACAGGTTATACACCCTGAATTGAACTAAAATTTGTTTTATTGTTTAAAATAACTTTTTTTAAATTTATGAACAAGGATTGAACATACATATCTTTGGATAAACCACATTTTATGTCCCTTCAATTAACAGTTTACTTTTGAACAAGGGTATTTATTTATAAAAAAGATTTATGTTCAAGCTAAATTATGGAATGACTGGCTTCAACTGTTACAAATCTAAAGATATGTCTGGTCTAATCCAGAGATTTTAGCATTGTAAATCTTTGTACTTTCCTATATAAATAACTAGTAAAGCTGCAATCAAACAAAGTTACAAACCTACTGATTCTTCAGGAGGTGTGAGCCCGTTTGCAACCCTCTCAGAAGTATTGGTACCTTCAGTAAAAGTACCTTCTGTCTGATCTACCAAAGTTTTAGGTCTCAATAGTATTTTCCAGCCTTTCTCTTTCTTCAACTGTGCTTTTTTGCGAGAAGCTTTTGGTAACGTCATGGCACGCCTCTCTGAATCCACTGAGGAAGAAGCAATCACCTTATGGGATTTTAAGGAAGCAGGGGAGGCAGGTATTGTAATGCTATGGTCGGAAGATCCCCTTGGTGAGCCCAAATCTATTGTGGTACTTCTTGAAAACCTTTCACCAAGAGTTTTTAATCTTCTTAATATACTAGAAGGAGACTTTCTTGGTACCTTATCTTCAAACGAAGGCTCAACAGGTTTTTTTTCATCAGTTGACTCGTTCTTCACTATTTGTGATTCTTCAACACTTTCGATTATAATATTTTCTGAATTTGTTTTTCCTCCATTGACAATAATCAAAATCTCATCTTTTGGATCCTCAATATCATCATTATCGTGAATACATCCTTCCTTAATTATTCCTAGATAACCTGATTTTGACGAGAACTCTATCTCTTTGCCATCAGAACTTTCTTCAAAACTCCCGACATCACGACTTGTGTCATCACAATCTCTTGGACTTAAAGGTGATGCTCTTCTGTTACTACTATCTTTTATATCTTTCCCACGGAACTCACGTAATCCCTCTGGGCTTCCAGCTGAAGTAGACCTGACTTTCTTAGAATATTGAACTGTCATGAAGTCTCGCCTCCAATCATGATCTGCTAAAGAGTAACTTCTAGTCTCTTTCATATCCCCCAAGCCACATCGGCCACAACGCCGTTCTTCACTTCCTTGGTCTCCTGAAGACCAACTTCGTTTATCTCCACTATCACTGCTTCTTATAGATCTTTCTTGATCTCGTAATATCCGAGCTAGCTCATGTTCTGGGAGTTGGTGTGTTCTCTCACGACTTCCCTTACGGCTTCCAGGATAGCTCTTGCGGCCAGAACTGCTGAAAAACAATTATAACTAGTTATTTCACTTTTGAATAAACTGATTTTAACAGAACTCATTTTAATTTATCTGAAAAAGGCAAACAAAAAGTAAAAATAAATCTATTAAGTAAGCATATCTATATTTTATAAAGTATGATAAATATTTTATAATTCCTATAATATAAACATTAAGGGGAAAATAAAAATAGTGATAAAATGTATTACATTTTTATTTGCCATGGCAAAATGATTGAACTTATTATAAAATCTGGAAGAATAATGAAAGAATCAACAAACCACAAATGTCAGAATATTGCAATAAAATCCTGATCACAATAACTCAACTTAATAGGTTATAACATAACTTCTTTCAGCAGTGAATCTATAATTAATTGTTATCCACATTATTGTGGCTAAATAAGGTCAACAGTAGCTTACAGTAAAATATTTCCAGAGTAAAGACCAAAGCTCAGGGTAAAATTAATATTTTCTAAATTGTATTTAACCCTTCTCTCACCTAGAGTATGAATGCAGTAAGGGAATTTACAGCATTATTGAGTTTTCAGTATTTTTAAATTACCTGAATTAGTCCTCACATTCTATTAAGTGCCCTTTATGTAACCCCAGAGGAAACAAGCAAAAAGACGACACAATACGACTTGTAAAATGGCCATAATTGCTAATTGAAAGAGGATTGGACCTGATGTCATAATCAAACTTTTACCGTACATGATGCCATGACCTATGTATTATATTTAGCACATTTAGAGATTCCAGCAGCAGAGAGTAATCGTTCCATCACTGAAGCTGCCTTTCTTCACAGGCGTCACTATGAAGAAGGCGTAACTTCAAGTGCTCAACTTCCGCAACATTGTTTTGTTGAAAAAAATTACCGTAATTAACTGTACAAATTTGTTTAATTGTTATTTATTGTTTAAATTATTATTCATTGTATTATTGCTATTATTATTAATCGTTATTATTAATTATTATTAATCGCTATTATTATTAATCGTTCTTTGAATACTAAATAATGATTTAATTTAATCCTTCTAAGCTTGATTTGTTGGTACTTGTTAAACCAACCAACGGTCACTGCTGCTAATGAAATAGTGAGTGGGGCTTGCTATTGGGCCATCAGTCTGTCATACTGGTTGCCATGAAAATTTTTACGTGGAATTACACAGTGGGGAAGAGTAGTTCTCTGTCTCACTTTCACCACACAATGCATCTTACTCCCACAAGTATGTTCAGTGGGTTGTTTTTTAAGCTGCCTGTCTATAATAGTATAAACAATAGCTATAATGTATAGTTTATACATTATAGCTATTGTTGTTTCAGACATTTCTGTTGCCAGATGGAATGATAGTAGTCACAGCTTTTATAAGAGTTTTAATTCAACAATACTTTCTATACGATTGCCAAACCCATAAATTTTATGTTCTGTAGCCTCCAAAGGATATTGTCTCTTGAACTATTTTCTAGAACTTAAACATGTATGCAAGAACATTTAAATTATTTTCAGAGATGTCTTTACAAAAACACATGTACTAAACTTTGCATAGACCACCAACATTACAATGCCATATTTTCAGGTAAGAAAATAATTTTCCCAGCTTTTACTGACACTGAGAAGGAGCTACATTTTTTGGTGGCAGTTGATATATCTGCAAGACCATACAAGTAACAGTCCAGCTATCAAAGCTGTTCTTCATTTAGTAATACCTATGGAGTCTGTACAGCTTAAGTATTACTGCAGGTACAAACACCATCGTCTTTAAAAGATAAAAAATTGTAATGAAATTCTTCTACGCTCAAATTAATTGTGTTCAAGAATTGTTAAAATGGCAGCTGTTTGTGGCTTTTCCCTTTTAGAACCAACTGGAAACCAACTGAAGTTAGGGTGAATGACTTATTCACATTAATTATTTTGAAGAAACATCATTACCAATTCTCTTTGGGAAGTACAGAAAAGAAATACCAAGTTGTCAAAAAAAGAGAGGATAATTATTTTTATTTTTGATACAAACTGGGTCAGTTTGTATCAAAGATTGATTTGGGGCATGAGTTAAGGTCGAAGGATTTCATGTAAGCATGAATATATTTGTTAATATCACAAAATTATTAAAATACTCAGTCATTGTGATGTCTTTATGTCAGTAAAACAACATGAAATGAACATTACTAATGGAAAGTATGTTAATTGTTGAAATGTTTCAAATTGGTTTAAAAACACTTTAGTTTTGCATGTAAATTAAAAAAAAATTGTATTGCTGGTATTCAACTTCCACGAAGCAACTGTAATACATTTCAGTATGTGCTAAATTTATCAGGAAGATAAGCAGAGTTATCAATACATTACTTTTCTAAGAGTAAATCGATAACTATAAATGAGGCCACACAGATCATCCATTTTCTTCTCTGTCCTACTAAAAATATTAATTAATTCTTATTTGACTGACAAGACCAAATTTTTACCTTGAACTTTCAGTAGATATTTTAAACTTTAAAGTTTTTTCACTTATAGCCACTTCAGTAACAGTCTCTTCCTCTTCAGAATCCTCACTTAGCTCAGGCAGCATATCTTCACTACCCAGGATATCCTCTGTGTCTTCATTACACTGTTTGCAACATAAATATTAATGAAAAACAGTCATATGATACCGAAGTAGATATTGCAATAAATAAATACACTTTACTTTTTGTGGTATGAGCGGTACAGTACGGTACTCTTATAACCCTCTCCATCCTAACAACCGGTTTTCCGGACGTTCAAAAAACGTTCCAAAAATCCCAGCATCTGATTTTCTGGATGCTTGAAAAATGTCCCAAAACACCCAGTGTCCGGTTTTCCGGATGTTTAGAAATAAATTTAAAAAAAATATTTAATAACTCGAAATATTTATAGTAATGATATAGAAATGTTGGGAATAACATTTTCTATTATAAAAACACTGATTTGTTACGATAGAATGCTTTATTACGGTATCACAACTTGTATTATTTTGTTGCCTTTGTTTTGCATTAACAGCTGTGATGATTTTCGTCAGATGTGATCGTCAGCTGAGGATAATTGTTGTTTCTTGACTGATGTGATTGTTTGTGTAGTATGTGAGGTAAAAATAAGTAAAATAAAATGTAGTAGGTTGCCAACAAGTGATAATAAAATCACTAACTGCATGTATGATGAGAGTGATGAATCACACCACATATACGGCTTAGTTACTCGTGTATATATATATATATATATATATATATAAATACAAAAAAAGTTGTAAATCTTGTTAAGTTCTTTTTTATTTTATTTTATATCACAGATAATATCTTTAGGACTCTAATGAAACTCAAAATAATACATTTGCTTCATAAATAGAATTTTTATAAGTTTTTTTAATAAAGTACAACAAAATCAACAAAAAGAGCCGGGGATTTTTGACATAACTTTTTCAAAATGTCTGGGATGGAGGGGGTTAAATAATTTGTTGGTTACAATACTATATGTTGGTATAAATTTAAAACAGTTAAAATGTCATATAATACAAGTTTATTATGAAAGAAAAGACAAGAATATTTATGAAAAAGGTTGTGGTGATTTATTTATGTGAGTAGAGGAGTTACAAAGTGTTCCTTTATGAATCACTCCAGTCTGAGTATAGAAAACATGGTTTACTGAACTTGATCACTTAATAATATTTGTACCTTTGTGTACTTATACTGAATTAAACTTGTTTGATTTTGTTGTTGTTTGAATGTGTAGGGTCGTTAAAGGGTAAAAACAATTGTAACGCAATTTTTGAGTTTTTGACTGCAGTGTCTAGTGCCGTGGATGGGTCGCAGCACACTGTTGGTGCCTTTTGTGACCTGTCCAAGGCATTCGACTGTGTGGACCACAACGTCCTGATTGGGAAACTGTGGTCTTACGGCATAAAAGGAGTGGCACTTGATTTGATTACTTCTTACTTGCACAATCGTCGACAAAAAGTTGTGATTGATTCAGAAGCTGAGAGTGAATTTCAAGTAAAGAATTCAGGAGTGCCTCAGGGCTCAATATTGGGTCCTATACTCTTCCTCATTTACGCGAATGATCTCCCTAAGGTCACTTCTAGTGGGGAGATGGTTTTCTATGTTGACGACACCTCTTTCATTGTTTCATACAAAAACAGAAATATCCTTTCAAAACAACTATCGGAACAATTAATTCTATTAAATAACTGGTTCAATGCAAATGGACTTCATTTAAATCCAAACAAGTCATATTTTATAAACTTTCAAATCAACCGGATTAACTGTACTTTAAATAATACATCCTTTCTGTCACATCCACGAGATTTCTTGGTTTGGAAGTGGATTCTAGCCTAACTTGGTGTCAGCATTGCTCCAAAAGCTTAGCAAAGCTTTTTACGCTTTTTAACTCTCTCCACTATTGTAGATCTAAACACCCTAAAACAAGTTTATTTTGCATATGTTCATTCCCTGATTACATATGGACTGTTATTTTGGGGAAGTTCTTCTGAATCATCTAAGGTTTTTCTAAAACAAAAGAAAATAATTAGACTTATGACAGGTTCTCTTCACAATGACTCTTGCAGGAAACATTTCCAAAATTTAGGGATTCTTCCTCTACCATCAGCTTACTTGTTCCAGTCTTTGCTTTTTGTAAAGTCAATTTATGAAAGATTTTGTAACATGAATTACTCACACTGCTATAATACTAGAAACATTTCCATTTTGCAGCATCGAACAACTTTTCTTGAAAAGTCTCCTTTTTACTCCTGTGTAAGACTATACAATCATCTACATGTATAAATTAGTTCACATTATTAGACTATCTGAAGATGGCCTAAGAGCCGAAACTAGTCATATATTTTTATAAAAAATGAATAAAAGGGTACTTTATTATATTTATCTTTGATTTTAATAACAATCATCTACCATTTGAGTTAAAGGCCTGGATGATTATAAGATGTTTAAGAAGAGACTCTTTAAATATCTAATCTCAAACTGTTTTTACAGTGTTTCAGACTACCTGGATTCCACGTCGGGACGGGTGGTTTACCAGTAGCGAAAACTCTTATTTGGTGTATATATTTTTAGCTGCTCATCTTTGTTACATATTTATTTTGTTTTATATTGTTTTATATCACTGTTCTAATTTGACAAGTCATCTGCCTAGCTATATTTTAGCGTATAAGGTGTCTTTGACTATTATACATAAATAAATAAATAAATGTAATAAAATAATACCCCTACTAAAGATCTAGAGAATCTAAGAAACGCTTTTTGGTCTTTGGTGCTATCAAGGAGAATAACTAACCACAACCTCCCGATAGTAGAGAGGAGGCAATTAAAATAAAACGGCTAACTAGTGGAGGGACCAAGAAACTCTCGGTATAAGAGCCTTCAGAACTGCCAATGCCAAGCTGAAAGAAGAGTACTCCATTGTCCTGAAAGTTGTTGCTGTTTCCAAAGGCGGAGAATGCTTCATAAGGCAAAGATATAGGATGCAAACAGGAACCTCAACATTAGTGATCCACATTAAAAGAGAAGTTGTATCAGACCACTGCGAAAAAAAGAAACAGTTTTTTTTCTGAAGGAGAAGCCAATTCTCCTTCTTAACCCTACTCTGCCCATTCCCCATATGACTATTGATCTGTGTAGAGAACTTATCCACACAGAGTAAGGGGGCGAACCAGTACAGTAGAAGATGAATATTACTTATAAATCTTCCAGTTTAGGCCGTATTCGAACCAGCGCTATCTCTAACCCAGGCACAAGGTTCTGACGACTTAGACCGCTTGTCCACCGGCTCACCCACCCAGCTGCTTTCTTATGGGTGCAGCAAAAGCGTCATTGGCAGTTAGAAATAAATGATAACTAATGTACATCTTTGTAAATATCTAGCAATAACTGCTACATTTATTCTAGAGGATTTGGAGGATAATAAAGGAAGGAACTGACAACAATGCTGGTCATGCCATCCACACAGTAAACTGGAAAACTAACTACTAGACACTCATTTAGCGCAAGCACTAATGGATACAAGCTTTGTTTCTTTCTTCTCTGTGGTCAGGCCTAGCAAGGCAGCATTGAATTGTTAAATTGCTTTTAAAACTTCAAGTAAACATTGGGAGGACAGCTAAATTTATGGACATGACATGAAATATGATAATGTTTTATTAGGCAATGTACATGTCTGTAATGTACTTCAGTAATAACTAAGACAAATGTAATGTACAATTTGCTTTATTGTATATTCCACAAACGGTATTTAAATACAGATAAGGGATAATATGAAGAAAAGGAACACTTTAAGGTCATAATTGTTGTGGGAGATCTTAATGCAAAAGTTGGTAGAAATGAAAGGGAATATAAAGATTTTTTTGGGATCATTTGGACATGGATGTAGGAATGAAAAGGGAGGAGACACTATTCGATTTATATGGAAGAATTGAAATTGTTACAGATTATAGTAAGGTAAAGAAAAGAGAATGCCACATGTTAACAAGATATAGTTAGGATGGAAACTAAAATTGTAATTTATTTTATGATAGTAGATAGGAAATGGGAAGAGAAACAAAAATATGTGAAAGTATTACCAAGTGTGAGTATGGGCAAGGAGAACCAAATGTTACTAGCTGCTGTAAATAAAAATGTAACATCGTATGACAAATAGACTAAGAGATTATACAAGCTTAGTACCTGAGACAAACAAATTGATGCTTTCCTCATACTTGCTCCACTATGGGATTTGACAATGTCACTTCGGGTGGGGGAGCTGGGCACCGACACACTTGCATTGTTTTCTATATTTGAAAAATCCGCTTGGATTATACTTTTACGATGCATTCGTTGTTCATCTTTAGCTGCTTCATTGAGTCTTCGGTAATATTCTAATGCGTCTCTGACAGGTTCAACAATCATTGGCTGAAAATTTGAAAGTGCATTATTATTAGAAAGAGGAGGACTTTATATATGTACTGAAGATAATAAAGTATTTAAGAGTTGTTTGAAATAAAAATACTGTAGAATTTTTTCCACAAAATAATGTATACAAATACTGGATAGTAACTGTTGTTCTATGGCTAAGAATTCTACTTGTTGTGTGATTAAATTGATTTAAACACATTGTTCATAAATATTAAGTGCCTCTGAATTAAAAAATAGAAATTTATTTATTTATTCTTAAGATGTAGATTGTCAAGATATGGGCGATCTAATATCTTATATATTTATATGTATTTAGAATGTGAGTGTTATGAGGGTAAATGAGAGAATTTAGTAATTGTTACGAACTAAGGTAGACTATTCCTTGGAAAGTGTCATAAATTAATAGTCCAATGGCAAATGAACAGCCGGTGGTTATCAGCTAATCCCTTTCAAAATTTGTTATGACTGATAAGAATCAAATTGAGAACCATGAACTTATGAAGCTGGGCTCCAAACAATTATTCTACTGACCAATTTTTGTTCTATCCAAGACTGAAAATGTAGTAAGTTTAAAACAACACAGACAAATTTTAAGTATGACTAGTTTAACCTTTTTTCTTACATGGCGTAATTTTTCATCAATGGTGAGGTCATCAATTCTCCATATTAAAATATGAAATCTTAGTTATAGTTGTATATGCTTGATATGTTTCTTATGTAGTTGAGTTGTTTTTGCAGCATAACACTGATAACACTATTAGGAGGAAAACAATTTGGCGTTGTCTCGCTAATATACATATCATTAAAATCAAGTGAAGGGATAGTCAAGCATAATTAAGAACGTATTGGGCTACATCTCTGGATATCAGCTCGAGGAGACTTGTACAAGTGATTGCCAATCAGAGCACAGCAGTAGCAAAGACAGCTAACTGAGGCAGAGTTGTCAGATCTACACCACACGTTGACGGATTTATGTCATGCTAACTAGCAACCACAAACCTCCGACATACCAAGGTTGTGTGTGATGCCTGTGACAGCGACTAGTGATGTGACAGGATTTAAGTATTTGATACTCAAATCAAAAAGTATCTGCTACTGGAGTACTTATGATTATTTTCGATACTAATACTAGACCTCACAACTTATCCTGTCCCTGTATGATTCCTAGTCTTGTTATCTGAGTCCTGTATTCATACTGACTAAAAGAAGACAGTATCTGATACTAGAGATTGGGTTATCTGCTTAGGTTTATATATAGAACACTGTGTGATAGTTAAATTAGTTTAGTTATAAAAACAAATTGTCTTTTTTAGAAATAAATATAAATAATTTAAATATGAAAACCACGACGAAATTAAAATAATTTCCATGTCATTAAAAATATAATAAATGACTCTTGGTGATACTGAGCACAAAGTAATCCATAATATGCATACTAATTGTCCGTAGTACTCAAAGCATTCATGAGTACCAGTATCAGAAGTAATCAGTAATCAAAATTAATCATTTAGCCCATCTCTAAAGTAACCGACTGCACAAATAGGCAACACTGGAGCCAAACTGTATAGGTCAACCTGACTCGCCAATACGTTTCTGTTTTTAATTGTACTTTAATTATTGACATGTTGTTTTACAAAATAAACTTACCTGCAACTCAACAAATAAATCTCCTAAAGCTTCGAAAAGAGGAAGAAGAACAAAACCAATAAAGCTGCATTGTGAAGAAGGCTTTGTGATTTTTTGAGGATCCATAAACGGAGTCACTGGGAGGCCCTCTTGTTTCTCTGCATTACTTTGGGCAAAGAATTCCTGTAACACTAAGGAAAATTACTGAAGTATTAAGGTTTGCATTTTTATTTATTCTCAGGATGGATATTATCAAAATTTAAGTGAATATGGGTTCTGAATAAAGGAATATGGACTCATGGTCGAGGATAGTTGTAGGAAACTGGATTGGACCTTGAATTTCGATACAGCCATAAAATATTAATTTTCAAGATTGTAATAAACAAATTAGTATATTGGAGGGACAGGACATCAGCAAACTTACCTTAGAAGACTAACACCAGAGTAGTAGTAACATACAAAAATATGTATATATTAACTGAAATATATATACTAACTGAAATACTACATCTATACCTGAGTGTTGATCTATGGATGTACAACCCCCACCACTAAACACCCCCACCATAGCCACCTAACCAGCATTAGTGGAAGCCATGTCAGTCTCTCTCTCTCTACTCACCTGAAGAAAATGCAAGTGGCATTGCAAATTTGTGAGATTATATGTTTATTTTGTGTATGTTACTACTACCCTAGTGTTAGTAAACTTGTCTTCTAAGGTAAGTTTGCTGATGTCCTATCTCTCCAATATACTAATTCCTGGCCTAGTGCCCTTTAACCTAACCTATAATAACCAAATTAGTACTCATAATGTTTCTTGATTTTTTCATGGTACTTTCACAACTGTCAGTCATATACTCTTTGGATTTGAGTATGAAAACGCTATGCACCATAAACTATATATATACAAAAAGGTGTAGATACCATGCCCACAGTGGGAGGGAACTGTGGCAGATCAAAGGATTTGTTGGGAAAAAAGGAAATATCAAAAGAATTAGTCTGATAGTAAAATGTAGTCTGATTTCACTTTTTTCAACTTTTATAGTTTTTACGATTAAAATTACTGTTTTTATTACAATGCTCAATAAAACTGTTCATATACGAGTGAACTGACAATACAATTTATAGATTAGATTTTAACCTCCAATCTATTTATTTATTAATAGTACAATAAATTGTTTTTTAAACTTAACCTTCAAGTTGATTTTTAACTCAGAACCTCTTATTGTTTACTTTTTCTTTAATTACAAAATATTGGTGATCTGGCCATAAGCTCAAATCGTCAATCTATCAAAGATTTTATTATTATTGTCAAAGATGGTCTTTTTGAAAGGAGTTTAATTGTGACGTCATATTACTTATCCTATTGCTTTCACAATAAAAAAATACTGAGTTTTTTATCTATTGTCTATTGATTATTTTATCTTTGTTATCATATAAATTTGTATTGCTTATAAAATGCTTATAATAATATTTGATAATTTAAGAATTAATATTTCACAGTTTTTTGGACAGACCCAATAAAACATGAAATTTATTTTTAATTTGTTTTTGGAAGAGTTGACAGGAAAAGACAATTTACCTCTTGTATAAGTTCACTTCTAAAATAGAAAAAAGAATACAATTGGGGATGAACATTTCATAATCATTAATCACTGTATCAATATTTGAAGTAAGATTTCTAGCTACATTAATTACAGAGTAGGTAATTGACATAGTTAAAACTTTTAATTCAAATGATGACTAAGTGACTAATGATCATACACATTTCATACCTAATTATGTTATTTTTGTGTATATTTTAGAAAAGGACTTAAAAATGAGGTAAGCTTGATTTTCTTGCCAAACATCATAACAACTCTGGCATTTTCTTGCTTAGCATTGCTTTCTTTTTTATTTGCAAATTTTAAAAGCGTTTGTTAGTTTTATTAGACTCTAACCTGCAGCAGCCTGTCCAGCCACGGCTCAGCTACTTCCATGGGCCTGGCTTCATTGGATATATCAGCCACTTTAATTAGCACCATTGTCAGCTGCGAAAGTAAACAAAACAATAAAAAAATAACCATTTCAAACAGTTGATGACTATATGACATCAAGTTAGTAAGAACAATAATCCAATCCAATTACAAAAATACCGATTTTAATAATATAATAACAATGAGACCACTTAAATTAATCCCAAATCGAAGCTTTGTTATTGTCGGTACTGGTGGCGCAGTACTGTAACCCAGCTACATGGGGACAAAGTGTTTGGGAGATTGTAGGCGATAGGTTGGATGCTCGGTCCTCTTAATACCGACATGGTGTCCGCTTGATGGTTGCTATCGGCGTGGACACTACTAGAGAAGTCTGGGGTGTCCAGGTTGGGTGGTGATCATTGTGCGGATGTTGTGTGGGGGAGATAACTGAGTATCAGGCTTGTCAATTAGCTGAAAATCAGACCAGCACTACGTGGTTCGGATTCCACGTAAAGCTGTAGGTTCCTTAGTTACCCTGGCTGTTGGGCTATTAATAAATTGCCCTTATTGAGGAACATTTGAACTCAGTTAGTAACCAGACTACACTCATCCATACTCATCCTACACTCATATAGCCATTCATATTCGCCTTAAAATACCAACAACGTTGTGTCGGCGTCTCATATGTAAGAATGTAATAAGACATAGGGTCTTTAGTGAATTAACAGGGAATAAGGTACACTTAATAGGTAAATGGTTACAAAGCTACACTAGATACTTGAGAATTTTGTAATTAAATTCCACTATATGCGAGTATACTCTAAAAATAGAAAAAAAACTTCCAATATTGGTAGGATATGTTTAAGTAAAGGAGTGGCTGATCTCATTTTCACCCTTACTCTGCCTATCCCCTATAGACTAATGGTCTGTGCTGGATACTTATTCAGACAGAGTTAGGTGAATATTACTGAAAAACTTCCATTCAAGACCAGGATTCCAACATGCGGCCTCTAACTCAGGCCCAAAGTCCTTAGACTGCTCGGCCAAGGGCTCTCCAGCTCTGATATAGTAATTAATACATCAAAATAAGTAATTATAAAAACATTTAAATATATAAATATAAAGTAATTTTATTTGCCAGTATTTGTATCTTGTATATTAAATCAGGTTTCTCTAAATTTTCTTCTCAAATAAATTCAGGTTGATATTACTAAACTTAAATTAATAGCTCTGGATGTCCCAACTCTTATGATAGTAAAGATCTGTGATAAATTCTCATCCTTCAAAACTGTCCATCAGAATATAATAAAATTATGGTTTAAGAGTCTGCAGAGGTTATCGGCCAAAGTTGAGGCTGTTGATTTTAACGTTATTTTCGAACGGGACATATGATCACAAGTACCCAAACAGTTATTTTCAAACAGATTTTTTCCAAAAAATTGCATTTAATCAATAATGAAATTGTTCATTGGAATTGCTTTGCGAATTCATAATTAGTTGTATTGACAAAAATATAAAAAATGTTTAGTTTTAGGTTTTTATTTTCATCTATTTTTCAAAAATATTGTATGTATTCAAAATATCAAAAGAAAATCCAATGTCCAATATAATAACATTTCAAATGACACCTCATACACAACTTATGGTTGATAAATAAAAAAAAATATGGATTTCCAAATAACATTGTTCTTATGGGATTAAAACCAACATAGTCGACAGCCTCTGCAGTTTTATTGTAATGGCATTAGGACTTGGACTTCAGTATAAGACGAAAGAAGAAAAATAAGCATACCTGATCAACTATAGTCAAACTTATACATAAAAAAAAAAAAAAAAAAAAAAAAAAAAAAAAAAAAAAAAAAAAAAAAATTAGAAATTTATTTTGGATATTGATCACTCCGTCAAACAAATTATATAGAAACTGGATTTTATCAGTTACACTATTTTCCTTTCAATTATTATTAATACACTAAAGTAACAGATTATTTTTACCTCCTTTAATGTTTTATTTAAACATATTTTTATTATATAGTTTAAAGAAATGTTTTTAACATACACTATACATTTTGAATGTCCAAATAAAATTTTTTATTTGTCTCATATATACTGTATTTTTACGTATATAATAAATGTACTTCCGATGTGGTAAGTAAACTTACCAGATTGACGTGTGTTTTGTTTGTATAATCAAACCCATCCGCCACGGCTTCCTTGAACTGGGCAAGTATCTCATTATGGCGAGCCATGTCAGTTGCCAGGATACAACGAATAATGCCCTCTCTAATGACTCGGAAGGTTTCAGGAGACATCGCGCTAAATATGTTGCACTCTGGCAAATCTAAAATACGAAATGCCATGGAGCAGTGATGATTTTCTAACGGTGAAATGTCGTTGTATCTCAGAGCCAATTCTGTTCTTGCATTGATCTGAAAAATGTTTAGATTATAATGACAATAGTTATTAATTAAATCATAATTTATTTAATTTAATAATAACACTTGTCTATTTAATCTGACTGAACCATACAAATGGAGAACAGTTTTTATGATATTTAAAATGATGATATATTCTCTTTTAAATCCATTCTCACAAACATATATTCTGTATACCTACTAAATAATATCTTTTCTTTTTACAGTTTAAAAACTTCTTCTAAGAGAAATCTTTCTATTTTATCTATACATTAAGTAGTAGTAATCTTGTAAAGTACCTATCCATAACTATGTTTAATTTAAAATGACTCTACTGTGCATAAACCCCTTAATTTATAATCATAACACAAACTTTTGAAATATATTCAATTGGAAGATATATCCTGAAACTATATTTCAAGCTAAAGTGAAACTCTGGTTTTGCACGTTTTCACATACAAGTAGATTTAATATAAATTAAGTCATGATCAAACATACCTGCCAAATAAGACCTCTTACGTAATAAATAAGACCTCTGATTAAAATAGTAGATTCTTACACTGAACCAAATCTCAGCTCTATCTCATGTTCTATTTTTGTTCCAAAAAGACGTTATAAGATAGAGGCTGACATTTTGTGAAGACATTTCTTCTTTAATTGGTATAATAAACTTTAGATACTTTTATTTAATGATAAGCAGCTTAATATTATATATATTTCCATGCAAAATATGACAATTAATTAAGATATATCATTAAAATTCGACTTTGTAGAGAAGAATGGAGCCTATGAAAAAATATGAATAGGTAAACCAATTAATGGAAAGTTTGTTATAGGATAGGGATGATATCAACAGGCATACACTTATGACCGGACAAACTGACCTACAATCCTACGTACAGCTTGACATGACCATCCAAGAAACAGTTTACGGTCCTTCCCACCCACCCAGCGTACTTTTGATAGGTCCACTCATCACCCAAGTACATCTGGATAGAAACTGCCATGAACAATTGAAGCTCTTTATCTTGCAAGATCAGAACTCCGAAGGGTGGTTGGTTTTATAACTGGAGACTGGAAGTTTCGGGCACACATGAACAAGATTGGGTTTCCGACCCCCATTCTCTTGTGTAGTATATGTGGAGAGGAGATAGAGTCTGGACAGCACATTCTCTTCCACTGCCCGGCTCTAACTAGGAAGCGGGATCTCACCTTGGGTGGCGTATCAGAACGTGGCCAAGGTGTAGCAAAGGAAAACCTCATCAAGGCAATCTCAAGGTTTTCTAAAAATCTTAGATTGGATGAGGTTTGAAGTCCTGTAAAGAGGGGCACAGAATATGCCTTTGGCTTAGAGGCCGTCACTAGGTATGCCTGGCCCTCCCAGTCGTTAAACAACAGCAACAACAAAATAAAAAAATCTGGATAGAAACTGCCATTCACCAAGTGCACATTTAGACAGGCAGCCACTCTCACCTGATGTACGTCTTGATGGGATCACTAGATCAGTGATTCCCAACCTGTGGTCTGTGGATCACACGTGGTAATTTTTATGTATATTTATTTCAGTGCAACATTTATTTGAGAAAGTTACTTTAAAGTAAATTATAATCTATTTAATGCTTAATAAGGACCATAGTGTTACACTATTTAACAGTAGAGCACTGTCAAAATATTAGCAGGCAGTTAGATCTGGATATTTATTGCAGTAAGAATAAGATAGGTTAATTTTTGGTGCATCGGTATGCATTATTTGAAGTTCAATATTGATCTGATACAATAGTATCTGCAAGAACAAGACAGTCACTTAGAATTTGAGTTCTAATAGGCCTTCAATTTCTTCCCGATAATTTTACATTTAGGCATGTAATTTTTTTATGATACAACTTATTTACTATCAACTGTTTTTATATTGTTTTATGTTTGTACTTTATTAAAATATCATTACAATTTTAAGATATAAAAGGTTTTGACTTTTTAAAATTCAATTTATCTAAAATATTTTGTGGTCTAGCCGATACATATATAAAGTGTCTAGTGGTCCTTGATGTTGTAAAACTGGTAAAGATTTTACACCAGCCACTGTACTAGACCAAAGTATAACAACACACAGTAGCAAAACTCCGTAAAAATTTGGCGACAAGCTACGCTTGCGCTCCTAGCGGCAAGAGCAGAGAAGCGGGTATTTTTGCACTATTTACATCCACAGCTGTTATTAGTAAATTTAAAATAACTTATGTCTATAATCTGTCATGTCAATTTTTATATTGTTATTATTCTACTTTTTTGCAAGACACAATGCTCATGTGGTGTACTTGTATGCTAATGACATTAGGAGTGTTAGCGTCACACTAGCTCCACAGCACTTCAATGCAAGTGTCACTACTGTATGTTTTTACACTGTGTCTAGACCATCCATAGATATGTGCATTGGTGGGATTGGTATCCACGTTAAGGTGTATGTTACATTGACACTTTGTTTGTTTATTCATATTATTTACTTTATAATGTTACATTACAATTTATCTTACGTGATTATCATAGAGCATCTTACCTGGTATATGTTGTTGTAACCTGGATGGTCTAAATCATGACATATACAGGATGTGATGAGGATTAGTGTTTCTAAGTCTCCAATACGACTTGGGAGATCCACTCGCCACGCCATCGCATACATCTGAGGGTTAATACTACATAATTAAGTACTGAAGTAGCTTGTCTTAACAAATAACCAATAACTGAATTACTTCAATTTGTCTGATATTGTACCTCGTAAACATAGAAATATTGCCAGTAATGAGTTAATTAAGGCTTTATATACTTCGTTTGTTTTACATATTACTAGCCAACAACCCTTGCTTCGCTATGAGGTGATTCTCTGCACTTGCTTACCCTTCCCTCCAATGATTCACCCTAGACCATATTCGAAAGCTTAGCCTGCTAAAATTCTTCTGGATAACAAAGTTTTATAGTCTATAAAACCCTATAAGTATATTTTGGGGGGACTTTAAGTAGTGCAATCATGTTAGAAATGACCTTAACCATTTAACAATGAATACCAAATTAGTCAAGCTTTTGTGTCATGTTTATGTTTTTATTATCAGCTGTTTGAAATAAATTATTAAATTAATGGCAATGTTACTCTAGAGGTAAAAAGGAAATGTCAAGGGGCTGTATCTAACACTTAGAAATGAAATTTTGAGAAATATCTTCTTAGTGGGTCTCTGTAGTACATAAGCTAACTTCCCTTCAATTTTCATCAAAAT
Source organism: Stictocephala bisonia (assembly GCA_035578905.1). NCBI lineage: Eukaryota > Metazoa > Arthropoda > Insecta > Hemiptera > Membracidae > Stictocephala > Stictocephala bisonia. The sequence continues at coordinate 2,064,347 of JAQJVL010000018.1, read as the reverse complement.
CTATTCAGTGGTTCCCAAAATTTCATGGTAGATGAGAACATAATTTTTTTTTTAAATTGTGAATATTAAGATGATGAACCCAAAAATATGACTGTTCAGTTTAAAATATGAATAGTTCAAAACTACGTTAGAAAACCACAAGAAATATTTGTAAGGATATACTTGTTATTAATATAAGAAATTTAAATCAGTAGAATAATACTTTCAAGGCCATAAAAATCCTTACAAAAAAGTTTTTTATTTCATAGACATTTTAAGGTTTGTTAAAAGGCACTAGGCCAGGAATTAATATATCATTATATGTTAGGTGAGATAGTACATCAGCGAACTACATAATCAGTTTGCTGATGTCCTATATTTCTCCATATTTTATAGATAGCAATAGCTGTGGAATATAAGTTTATGACTGACTTTAATAATATGACTAGCATTTACTATTTAAATCTAGAATATCAAACGTCAATTCAATTGTTAACTTACCATCTGAGACACACAAAAACAATGACGGAAGTTGTGGAAGGGAACTTCATTGTAATTCTTGTACACTTGAAATAAGAAATTTCGCAGTGTGTTCATGTCTATGTTAAACTTTTCTGGAAGATTAAAATCAAGGAACATAAACTGAAGAAGCAACAATATTTCTTCATCTTGCCAATCAGAACAGTCAAATGAGGGAAGCCGTAGACACTGGCGTACCTCCTCACTGATGTTCTCCTCACTGGAATACAGAATTCAATAAAATATAAAGAAAATAAGGCTAATGAATGTTAAAACTTATAAAATTTACAAGTAGTACATACCAGTAGTACATACAAGTAGTACATACCAGTGTCTCCAGATTTTGTCATATGCTACTCTTATACAACATAAATTTTGTATTACAATTGGGCTGGACAGATTACAACGAGGGTGTTACTTTAAGTGCATATAGGGGTTTCATCAGTGGAAGGGAAACATTCCATCGTTCCACTGCCATACATCACAGGTGTGACTACCTCCTCATCAAAACACTGATTTGTGTTCAACTTACATAACAATTTTTAGTTTAAAAAAAATAAATGTGATGAGCTGTACAAATTTTTGAGTTATTGTTTAAATTATTATTCGTTGTTTTATTATTAATTGTTATTTGAATACTAAATAATGATTTAATTTAATTGTTTTAAGCTTGATTTGTTAGTTAATCAAAACCAACCGACAGTCACTGTTACTGATGACTTAAGGCTGTTTGGTCAAACAAATTTTCAATTTTTTTCTATTTCAATTACTATATATCAGCTATTAAACGCCTTCTAAGTAGTAATATTATGTTTATATTTATAAATACATCACCTCAAAGATGCGAATTTGGGCTTTCTTGGTACATACAGAATTAAGAAACTGTTTTCTCCATTATTCCCAAATTTTAAAAACAGACCCTCACAGCACTGGTCTTGTTCATCAGTTATTTTAAATTACATCATTTCACTTCAAATTAGTAAATTTAATTCTAAATAATTAATGTTATATGTTTGTTTTTATTTTATTACAACGAGAAATACCATGTTGTGTTTGGCATCTTATGCTTTTTAATATCACACAATTACAAAACTGATTAACTTTATATACTCAACTTTTGGTTTTACTTTTACCCACATGTTATATTACAATCCAATCGCTACGCACATGTACAGCAAGAAACGACTTCCTGCAATTATACCCCACCCATCCCAAGGGAGGAGGAGGGGTCGAGTGTTTGTGTATGAATAGATTGTGGTTAGACGTACAGTCAGCCTAACCACCTTAATGTGCGGGACTTGCTTCTGCCTGCCAGTATGCGGCTAACTGTCTATTTACTTCTCATGCCCACTTTGAAATGGAATGACAAAGTGAGGGAAGAGTGATTCTCTATCTCACTTTCATCACTCAGTACATCTTTCTTACACTGGTGCTTTCAGTAGTTCATAATCTAAGCGGCCTATCTGTAGTTTTCATTTCTATTTAATAAAATAAAAATTTATAATTTACAAATATTTTTTACTACAATAAAAGATATATAGTTGAATGGGCAGTATTATAAAATGATTTTATATAGAAATTTAGAATTTTTCTACATCACAATAACTGTACATTTGTATCTGACGGGTTTGTGCTCATAATATAACAAGTATTCATTGGTATACTATAAAATAATATAACTAGATAGGCATAGCTTAGTCTTTGGATTGGATGTGTGCAGTGTAGTTGTTAGCGAACTTTGAGTGTTGTGGGAAATCAGATAGAGTTTATTTGATTGTCAAACAACTATTTTTGTCAAACATATCTTTGGAAAAATGCATGCCTAACTGTAACAATGTAAGAAGTTCACTTTCTTTCTGTCTTCCCTTTATTATTTGTGTCCCTTTAATCACCACTAGCCCCCATCCTCTCTGAATGTGACACCTTACTCTCTCGCTTTCGTGCAGGCAAGAGCTCAGGTCATCTCTATTTAGTTATCAAAAACTTAATTACATCAACCTTCCCTTCAACAGTTAACATTATTGATTAAATCTTTCTTAATAAATTTGGAAACTGGAACATTCACTTTTAGGTTTCAACAAAGCAGAGCTGGCAAGCATGAATAAATAATTGAAAAATGTAATTTTAAGGTTATTCCAATGTACGGGCTTTTGGAGTCAAAGGGATATATTTACAATACAATTTGTAATATTCTTAGCTGAACATTTTACTTAAATGGTCTTATATTTTGTAGTGTAACAGATTATAAACAATTTTTCGAGTAAATTTTTACTTTTTTCTTTTTTTTTTTTGGCACTTTCATTACTTTTTGGCACTCAGTACTGAAGTACTGAAGGCTGTGAGAATTGTTCTGGGCCTCTCTAAGTCAACATCATGCAGAGGTCATTTTCGCTCAAACTAGTTATTGACCTTTCAAAGTCTATATATTTTAGAGATGGCATTCTTCTTAAAGAAAATTATCAATTTCTTCCTTCCTTCCAATAGTCCCGGTTATACCTTTGGAAATGCTATTCACATTCCAATTCCTAAGTACCACACTACATTAAAAAAAATCAAGTGTATGGTTCAGCAGTTACACTATTTAACCACCTCACGTCTGAGAGATGAACCTAGTTTACACAACATTTAAAGGCTCTTTTGGTACACAAAGAATAGTATTCTGTTGTTTGCTTTTTATTTGATAAGTACATTACATAACTTACTTAGGTTAATTTCTGTTTAGTTTTGAAAATGACAATTATGAAGTTAAAATCAACTAAAACTCAAGACATATTTTTGTTGGATCAAAAAACTAAAACAATTAAGTTGTTAAGAATATTTTAGGAGTTATTGGTCATTCACAAAATACCTATCATGCCTGCCTCGATCACATATCTCATAAAATACCAAAAGGATTTTTGCTAGATGAAGAATTCAAACATAATGCGCCTACAGATCTTTTACTAATAGCATACTATTTGTTCGTCCATAGTCACTTATCACTCAACTCTGGACAAACAGTCCTGGTGCTTTTTGAATATTTAAAACACAAAAAAGCTGTCAGAATAGTAACAAATATTCCACAAAAGACAAGCTATTAACAATTCTTTAAAAAACTTAAACTTAGTTGTCTCTTTGCTTTTCTGAAATTTTTTTCGTTGGTTACTCTATATCAAACAAAATATTTATAAATTTACAATACAAAGTAATATGCTAACTACTCTATAAGAAACAAATACAAAATAAGAAGAAATTATTGTACACTTTATAAATGATTAAATAGTTAATTTATAATCTACAATCAAATTGCTAGTAAATTACCTTATTATTATAATGATACTTTTATAATAATATTAATATAATTATAAGATAATGATATTATTATAATAATAATGAATAATAAAATATATACATATCCGAAATCAAAAAGAAGATACATTCAAGAAATCAATAAAAAACTACTTGAACTAAAATTGTTTACATCAAATTTAAGATTTTAAATTTGAAGAATCTTAACAATATTACCAACTATTTTTTCTATTAATTTATTTTTGTTTGATATATTAAATGTCTAGTATTTATTTTATTAGACATAAAATAAGTATTAGATTTTATAGGTTAGGAGCGGCCATAGCTAAGGGGCTAAGGGCTTGCCACGCAATTGGTCCGGGTTCGATTCACGATAAGACCACTAACAGTTTTTGCCCTGCCGCTCTCGTGGTTCGGAAGTCATGTTAAGCCGTTGGTCCACAGGTTAAGTGTTAGAGGGGGCTCCTTAGCCCTAACTTCACCTGGTAAAATAAGACGAACTTTAACTTTTTTAACTTTAACTTTTTTAAGTGAACACAATAAAATTACCCTGTCTATTAATAAATAGTCCTTTCTGAGCTAAGTCAAACTCAGATAGTAACAAATAACAATGACTACATTAGTTCATCTTCACTCATTCACCCCTCATATTCACGAATATCTCTATGATCGGCATCTTAGAAATGAATAATGGATAAAGATTACTATAAATGTAAAACTAGATAAAACATATTATTTGCTTAGCACTAAAAACTTATTTGTATTTAGTAAAGTATTTGACAGTAAAAGATATATCAATTATTATATTATGTACTGTCAGTAAACTGTTTAAGTAGCATTTTCTCAATAAATTTGAGTTTCTTTAGTGCTTGATATTTCTGAAGTATAGTTAAGTAGAAAGACAGCTATAAATTCACATGATAGTTTAATTTACCTTGTTTTTGGACTTGCTCTTTGCTATAGTCAAAGTAATAGAGGACACACTTCAGTTTTCTTTGTCTCAGACACACTAACTTTGTTTTACTTGATTTAATTTTAGATTATTACTTTAGGTTTTAATTATTTTATGTATCGAATAAAAAAAAAAAATTTGTTGTACTTTTCCAATGATCAGGGATAGCTTTTGCACAAAAAAAGTTTTATTGAGACAGTGGCCAATAGTGCTTACCTTCCGATCAGAGATGACTGCACAGGTTAAACAAGTTGACTTAAACGGCAGTTTATAGCATGCGCCTGTAAAAGCTGAAGGGGACTTTCTTAAAAACCCTTCTGGAAGAGAGATATTAACTGCTTCGTTGGGGAATGTTGATTACGCATTTATAATGTTCCGCAGGTTTGTTATATAGATAGTTGTTGAAATTTATTTTTACTTTTTAAAGCACTCACCAGATTTTCAAAAACTTTTCTCGAACTTGCCTCTGTCTTGCATCACTTTGGCGCCGGTATTGCAGCCTTCTGTTTGTAGGAGGTAAGTCTTTGTAACAATCTGTAATGAATATCACAGTAAAATATTTATTTTCATTTAAATCGTAATACAAGGTTAACAATATGAGAATTAATATTAGAACAATATAGTTGTTCATTTTAAAAGCTAAAAACATTCTGTGATAAATTGCTAAAGAGATTAATTTACTAAAGGTACTAAAGTGTTACCACTTAAAAATCTTCTAAAATAGATCTTCTTTGGAGAAACAAACAAAATGTCAATTAAATTAGAGCTCTAGGTTGACAACATATCCCTGATATTAGGTAATCCGCCATAGTATAAATATACAAGTTCAGTAATTGACTTTAAAAAATATTGCAAACCTGATTTCACTTAGTGGTTTCAAAATAAGTTCTTTTACATTTTTAAAATCATTTCATAAATACGTTCACAAATTGAATAAAAATCACTTGTTTGTGCTATGAGGTCAGAGGTAAATTTACTCTGGAGAGGGTGGTAGACCTGCTTAACCTACTTACTGTCCTTCCAAAGTAGCTTCCTTCCTTTCTGATGTACCTGCCAAACTAAATTTAGTTCAGTATGAAGCAATTTTTCCAAATATATAGTGTTTTCCAAAGTGGTGTTGATCTGTTTTAGTGGATATTTTGGTTTACATCATATTACAATGCAGTATAATTTCTTTGTAAACATATTCCTTACAATTTTGTTCATCAACTTTCTTGATAGTAACTGTAAATAATGAATCATCCTGATATGATTAAAACGATTCAAGTTGAATGTGAACACTTTAACTGAATTAAAAAGGCAGTGAAAACAGTGTCAACTTGTTGAATACTTTAAATATTGTTCTAGTTAATGTTTTTAATGATGATGTTAAAGTAACGGTTATGATTAAGGTAAAAAAACAGTGCCTTCTATAACAGTGTATTCTAATGTACTTAGAATGCACTAAAATTAGTTGCGCTAAAAGTTTTGGTTACTTTGCTCAAGCCAAAATCTGTTATATAATTATAATGCTTTTAGAAAGTTTACAAGATAAACTTATTTCATAAGTGCACTCTGTATTTACTACATTTTTTTTACTGATTCATTGAAAGTCATGTTCAAATACATACAGTTTTTATAAATTTCTTGATTTCATGTAGATTTATATCTTAAAAATTGATATAATTATTTTATGAGTATGTTGAAATTCCTGTTTTAATTTGACTGTTTGACATTTTGTTTGCAATCCAAGCAAAAGCCAAACACATTGATCGATCGTTATGAAATTTGTTACATAAATACTTCATAGCAACACTTATGTATATGAAATTAAAAAAAACTTATTATTCAAAATGGTGGTCATTTATTCCAAGATGGTGGCTGTTGTTATACTAGCTCAACAGCTAGGGATAGATGATAAAAGTCAAGAGACCAAAGTTACAGAAAATTTGAGTATATAACTGTTATAGTATTTTTAAATTTCATTCACCATTTCTGAATTATAACCCAAAAATGCAAACTATGCACAGTTATTTTCTGATCTTCATCTTTAAAGCCTCAAAGTAAATGTTTTAAGTTAGACACGTCAGAAAGACTTGATATTTCAGCCCAATAAATATCACTTTTCCTTTTTAAAAACTTAAATTTTATTATGTAATTTGTTATTTGATCCTGATTGATATGTAAAATCAATATCACATATGTCAGGTATATGCTGACCATAATTTGTAGAGCATAAGTACCGACATGTTTGGTAGATGACGGTGATGCAATCGAAACTATGGATGGTAGTAGGTGTTGGTTGATATGCGATATGATAAAAACGTGAATTAACAAAACAACACTGAACACTGTGTAAGTTAGCTCGTTAGGCTTTGCAAAATATTTATTAAATCAAAATACAGATTTACACTCATAACATAAAGAATAAATTGAGACCTGAAAGTCATGAATTAAAGTTTTAAGTTGCTTTGGTTGAACTACATGCAGACTTAGAAGTTGATTTTAGCCCTTAGCGTTAATACAAATCATTATTTCTCGAACTCGGAACTGGAGTAATTAGTTTTACATGCAGACTGTAAACCTTAAATTATTTTAACAAATTTGTTGATAGCTGTAATTTACTCTGACGTTAGATTGTTACAAAATATACTTATATTGTTTACTGTCTTTTATTGTTATAGAACGCCCGAAGTGTGCAAGGGACAAGAGTGTTTTTCTATCAGTGTATAAATAATTTATTTCCATTGCAACATCAATATAGACTGTTAGGAGTAAAAATATTGTAATGTATTACAAAGAAGGATGTGGAGTGTACTTGGAGGTAATGACTTTCCGAAAAGAACAAACTGCAGTCATTAATAAAATTTATATAACTTTAATAGTGATTGTTGCAGGTAAAAACTTGTTATTCATTTGAAAGTTAGGCATGGAATGCTCACAAGACATCAGAAGCCAGCCAAAAAAACAAATCTTTTCACTAGAAAAAGACTGCAGCTATCAGAGAAGCGTGTTTTTTGGTCAACAATGAACATGTAAAAATTCTTTTCCTAATGACTTGTGTTTTACCACTGTTTGGTATGGGTGGGTAATCTTGAGTGGCATATGTCTGCAAGTGGGTGGGTAGAGAAATTAAGGATTAAACACAGTATAATTTGTTTTTGATAATATAACAAAGACAAAAATGTGAGAAAAAGGCTGATCAGGAGGTTTATTTTTTTTATTGGATCTTATTGATTGTGTGACATTCTGTTTTGTATAGTTGATGTCAGTAAAAAATGGTGGTGATTTTTGGAATGTCTTACATATGAACACTGTAACAATCAGTTAAACTAGATCTATTTTGATTATATGTCTAGTTATTAACAATCAGAATTATAAAACAAAGACTTTTATGATAGCAGTTGGGACACTTTAGTTATTTTTATTTATTTATATACAGCCTTTACAAAAACCTTATTCAAAAGGTATAAAAGTTGTCAACATACATATAACTTAATATTAAAGTTAACAATGTATCTTGTAGTAAAAAAGTATATTAATTAGCTAGCATCTAATTTCTTGCGACATAAGGTCATCAATATTATAAAAACATTTCTCCACAAGCTAATTTTGTAACTTTTTTTAAAGGACTTGTTTTCTACTTTCTGTTTCAAATTGATAGGAAGTTACTAAAAAATTTGTTACCAATATATGAGGGCTTGGATTCATATATCTTCAACCTATGACTTAAGGCATAATTTGTTTTCCTTGTATTATATCTATGGTTCTTCTCAATTTCAATTTTATTATTAAGCCTACAGTACATTATACACTCTAGTATATAAATAGATGGCACTGTAAGAATTCTGTTACTGATAAAAAAGTTTCTACATGATTCAAAAGAACTCAGATTATTTATATACCTAATTGCCCGTTTTTGCAATATAAATATTCTATTTAAATTTTGATAAAATGATGTTCCCCAGAGAATTATTGAATAACTTATATGAGAGTATATGAAAGCATAATAACAATTTATCGATATGTGTTTATTGCCTAACTTAGAAATTTTTCTTATTAAATGTATACCAGTTGCTAATTTTAGTGAAAGTTGATTAATATGTTCATTCCAGTTCAATTTGTGATCAACAATTACACCAAGAAATTTTACGCTTTCAGTTTGTTTGAGCTGGTCCTCGTTTAAAATAACATTAAAATGAAATCCGGAGTATAATTTCTTTGCCAAACCTATATTCATGAACTGTGTTTTGTCTACATTTACTTTCATCCCTAAACTAGTGTAATAATTTAAAATTGAGTTGATTGTAACAAACGTTTCAATTTCAAGATTGTGAATATTTTTTCCTCTGTTTATTAGTGTAGTGTCATCAGCAAAGGTAATAAGTTTCTCTTTAGGAACTTGATCAACTATATCATTTATGTAAATTATGAACAGGAGGGGTCCAAGAATGGATTCTTGTGGAACACCCATTTTAATTTCTTTTAAACTAGATTGAACAATTTAAATTTTTCTACCATTTTTACTATTACCTAATAATTTCAACAAATTGCTGACGATTTTTCAAGTAATTTTGAATCCATTCCAAACAATGTCCTTGTATACCGATGTTAAATAGTTTCTCATGTAGTATTTTAAATTGAACAAGGTCAAAAGCTTTACTGAGATCTATAAAACAGCCAGTTATAAGTTGTTTTGAGTCCAAGTAATCCAATACTAATTCCAAAAATGTTACAAGTGCCTGTTTAGTGGACTTATTCTGCCAGAATCCAAATTGCGAAGAATTAAGTTTATTGTTTTTTTCTAGATAATTTGTTAATTGATCATGTACTGCCCGCTCAATTATTTTAGAAAAACTAGGTAAATTAGATATTGGTCTATAGTTTTCTCTCTTTTGTTCACTACCAGTTTTGTGAACTGGAGTGACCTTAGAAATTTTAAGAGGGCTTGGAAAAATGTTTTCCAGAAAGGATGAATTAATTATATGTGTCATCGGTTTTGCAATATGTTTAGCACAGTCTTTTACTACTGACAATGGAATGCCATCATAACCAGATGATTTTTTGTAATTTAATTTATTAATTATTCTAATTGTATCCTGTATCCGCACTTCTCTAAAAGAAGATAAAATTTCAGGACTATTGTTTACATAATCATTGGAATCAAAATATGATGCGGTCTTATTAAATGTATGTTTTTCTAAGGACTCTGACAAGTTTGTAAAATAATAATTGAAGTTTTCCGCAATTTCTTTGGGATTACTTATTTTATTTTTTCCGCCGTTTTTAATGTAATATTTTTCTTTAATTTTTGTTGCTTTGTATGATCATTTATTACTTTCCAGATTTCTTTAGTGTTGAAGTTAACTGATTTATTTTTTCTCCAATGAAGTTATTTTTTTCTTTCTGTACATTTTTCTCGTAATTTTTTTTAGTGTTTATATTTAGTCCAAAGTTTTTGATCTCTTTTAATTTTAAATTGTTGGTATGCAGAATGCAAATTTTCTTTTTCAATTAATAGTTTATGTGTGTACCATAGGTTACATTTTGGTTTATTTTAATTATAATTCATTATTTTTAAGGGGCAGTATGTATTAAAATGATTTTTAAAAATCTGCAAAAAAATTTTGTATTTTTTGTCAACACTGTTTGCATAAACAAATGATCATAGTTTGGGATAAGCAAATGATCATGGTAAAAAATTAATATAATATCTTTACTATAATCTGAGATTATAAATTTTTCTTATACATTTGAAGAAACAAATTTATTATTTCCTTTGTCTTATTTTCAAAATTGTGATATTGAAATGCGATTGGACTGCTGAATGAATATGGAATATGGATCTAAGAGGATTGTGAAGGGAAGGGATCAGAACAAATTGGTCTATCAAACTGTA